>JAYESA010000009.1:64655225-65002725 GCA_036927795.1 Iris macrosiphon | reverse complement strand
CTAATTTGACTTATTCTGGTAGTGTTATTCGTACTTCTAATTTATAAAATATCATTTATGTGTCTAACATGAAAATGAACCTTATTTCTATCTATCAATTTTGTAATACTAATCACATTTCTATTGAATTCTTACCCAATATTTTTTATGTGAAGGACCTGAACACGGGGACAATTCTTTTGACAGACAAATCTAAATATGACATCTATGAGTGGCTGGCATCATCACCAAAATTGTCTTCTCCACTCGTTGTCTTTTATAGCGTCAAGACTACTTCGTTCGAGTGGCACTCTAAAATGGGTCATCCATCATCACCCATCCTATAACATATTATGTCAATATTTTCTTTACCTTATTATATGTCATGAAACTCTCATTATAATGTGTGTTTCAGCAATAAAAGCCACAAGCTTCATTTTATACATCCATAATTGTTTCATCTCACCATTTACAAATTATATTTTATGATGTTTAGACCTCCCTAACTGATTCTATTGATGATTTCAAGTATTATGTTATTTTCATTGGTCATTTTACACGTAATATATGGTATTATCCCTTAAAGAAGAAATCTCATGTTTGTGATATTTCATTTCGCTTTAAAGTACTAGTAGAAAATTATTTCAAATAACTCCATCGTCACTTTTTACTCTGATAATGGTGAAGAATATCAAGCATTAGATCAATTCCTTTCACTTCATGAAATTTCTTATCTTGCCTCTCCCCTATATACACTTGAACACAATGGTCTATCTAAACGCCGACATCGACATATTGTTGAAATTGGTCTTTCTCTACTCACTCACGCCTCACATCCGCTCACATACTAGAATCATGCATTTGCAACCATTGTGTATCTCATATTCGTATGTTCACACATACACTTTCTCTTTCCTCTCCTTATGAGTCACTTTTTTGCTCTCCACGAAATTACATAAAGCTCTGTATCATTGGTTGTTTATGCTATCCATGGCTTCGTCCATATTCTAGTCACAATCTTGTGTCTCGATCTATCCCTTGTGTGTTTGTTGGGTACTCCATGACCCAAAGTGCATATCTTTGTCTTGATCCTTCCACTTTCAAAATCTACACATCCTGTAATGTCAAATTTGTAAAATATGTATTTTCATTCAAGTCCATTCAAACACATCTTAGTTGTCCAAGTCCAGAAACACTTCCAAATTTGTTTCCATCTACGTCATTTCTTAATTTTCCATACGTTTATATCACTCAACACGTCCCCAACAGTCTGTTCCCCGGGCTCAGATCTATCTGACTGCCAATTTTCAGTCATCCGAGCCCCACAATCTGGTCGCCTGAATGTTCCTCTTTTGAATTTGTCTTTAGTTGAAAACAAAGACCTTTTTTTTAGTTAACCAATGTTTCAAAAAATTTGGTTAACTAACATTATTGCGGTACAAAACAAGTCCAAGCAGATTTTTTTTTCTATGTACTGCAAATGCAATACACTAAGGGTCTGTGTAGTTCCCATATTTATAGCGCAAAAGTGATCAAAATTTAAATTTTTGACCACTTTACTTATTTGGTTGAAGAATTTGCAGACAAGTTTTACTGAAATTTGACATGAAATATAAATCTTGTCTATCACGAAATCGAAGTTTTGATATTTGATATATTTTTTTTTCAAAATGGAATACGAAAGTGAAAAATTCTCATTCCCAATTCACGCATTTGGTTGAAGAACCACTTCTTCTCTACTTTAATATTTTTTTTACTATTTATATAATTTCAACAAAAAGTTACAATTTTTTACTCACTTCAACAACCAACCAAACATCAAAATTTGTATTTTTCACTTCTATCCTCCATTTCTTCCAACCACCAAACGAAAAATTCTCTACTTTGTTCCACTTTGCTACACTTCACAACAATACATAAAAAAAAAATATGGATTTTTATATTTTCCAAACAGCTCCTAAACTTGACCATGGGACAAGTCGAGCTACCCGTGTACCTCTTCGAGCTCTCAATGTTGAACAAATTTTCCAAGCTCTGAGTTCAAGCTCAGTTCATTAATTTTAATTTTAAGTTCAAGTCCAAGTTCAAATTCGATAACTTTGGATGAGCATGAACATGTTCGACTCAGTTCGGGTAGATTCGATTCGACTCGATTCGATTTCACTCAGCTCGACTCGACTCGACTTGCCAAAATCCAAAGTGTCCTTTTTATTTTATTTTATTAGATTGTAGTCCAAGCCAATTTAATTGACAACGACTACTCGAAGCCATTAAAAATGATCCTTCTTGACTTGTTGATGACTTTTTGGAGGCTGTATTGTTAGGTAGGTAGTTGCATTCGTGATGTGTACCTAAACTTCGACAAATTGCGTACATAGCTTTGTCGATCTTGGTGATGGACGGAATTATGTGCGTGTTGCACGCTGCTTAACTGTTGGGAGTTACTCTCTCATTGGTTCAGCTTTGGACGTTTTTTACAAGTTCGTACTACACGTCATAGAGAGATATGGAAGAAAGAATTCGTTGTCACATTGTCATAGCACGTAAGTTATAGAGAACATCACAAGTTAACAAAGATGTACATCCCATCATCGTCAATTTGGCTTTCGCCATCGGAGACCTACCTATGAGTTAATTCCAGTAGCGTCAAGATGACAACATGTCAGCTCAATATGAGTCTTCTTCTCAAGGTCTCTCTCCCTTTCATCATAATGACTGTTGGTGATGGGTGGAATTTCTGATATATCATGGGGAGAACACTCCGGAATGCAACCGATCAACATCTGTGTCGAAAAAAGTTTAAAAATTCGATGACAACGAAATGCGGCTCAATATTCGAGTCCGTATCTGAGTCTATACAGAACAATATCAGAGTGGGCAATACAATCGTTGGTATGCAACCAACTGTATTTTCCTTCCAGAACGTTTATCATGGACACAACGACATACTATTTGTTGTTGGTGTTGTTCCAGAATCACTTAGGGTACATCGTCGGTATACTGGAGGCATACTATTGCAAGTAATTTAGTTTTAACTTTTCGTATAATATTGAAACCAACCAAGAAGTTGCATACCAATATATATATATATATATATATATATATATATATATATATATATATTTTCAGAAATTTGATAAGAAAATAAAATAAAATAAGTGTTATCGGCCTCCGGGTAAGTCGTGTACAAAGCACTGCCCTAAGAGTTGATCCGAGATCTGTGTGTAGACGTTTTTCGGAAGCTCCTAGTGGTAAAACCTCCTGACTAGCGGCTTTTCTTCGTTGCACACAACTCGGAGAGAGAGACCGAACTTAGCCCTGCCCAGAGCAAGGATTTAGAGAACATAATGTTGTTCGAGAGAAGAATGAAGAGAGAGATTTCACGTAGAGGAAATTTTCTGTAGAAAAGAATTGAGAAGAGAACCTCAACAAATATATAGGTAGAGAACCAAGCCTTCACTACAGACAAGAGAATAAATTGCTATTAATCCAGGCGTTTAATGAGTAATGAAAAAGAAAAAAACGTGAAAAAAAAAATCTGGCATGTAAACGGAGCTGTCACATATTTAAAATGTGAAAAATGAACCTGGACATAGGGAGTAATAAATGTCCAAGGTTCAAATATTGAATGAGTCAAAAATGTTTAAAAATAAAGGGGAGTAAAAAGATTTTTGGATCCCAGCCCGAACCCGAAGAGTAAATTGGATCGACATTCGGCGCTCGCAGGTGTGGGCACGTACTCGCACATGTTACGCGCGCCGAACCGAACCGAGCCGAGCCGGGCCGGGCAGTAGCGCGCGCGTGTGGCCCAAGGGGTTCCCCACACAATATCTTAATAGAGCAATGGAGAATAACTAATATATACATACAAGTAGGAAGAGGTCCAACAGATGTGGGACTAAAGCAAAAAGAGAAAGTTGAGCTTTTGCTCACACGTGTATGAACATATACACACAGCCAACAATTCTCCCCCCCCCCCCAAAGGTCAAGTTCCGAAATATATGTGACAAAGAAATTAAAAGTGAAGAATTTTTGGGCAGGTATATAGTATGCATAGATGAGATGGACTACAGTCTTGAATCTTACTTAGTGACTATTGTCTTTGTCTGAAGAAGTGCTTGATGGACTATGCATTGAATCAGACTTCTTGTACCAGATTCAGAAAATAGTACACATAGTACGCTAGAGGTTCTCGGTCTAACGGTGGTGCTTTTGGTTGGCCATGCGCATTTATTCCAAATTCATGAGAGTTATCTGGGATCGTCATGTCCCATAGTCGCGGCCTTCACGACCTCTCATATAGGTAAGTCCTTAAGGGTTGGTGATATGTGTCAACCCCGCATATCAGCTTAGACCTATTAAGAGTTTTAAAAACTCATCCTAACCATATCACTCAGGAACACTATCACCATAGGGATGGGGAATCATTGTACACATGTACAGCCACTTGGGCATTATTTTAATAAATTTTTAATCTCGGGTCAGTGTTCCATAAAAGTCACCTAATTCCAGCTTGTTCCTACCCATTGAACCGGCTTCTTGGGATCTCCAGTTAGACTCTGTTGGGTTGCCACTGCTGGTAACTTTACTTATGGGCTTAACCCCATCCCCCTCGATGATTCTGTAATGACCCGTTCCGTTCAAGCGGACAGACGATTCAAACAGCTCAAGTGCAACGTTCTAACCTGCTTTGCTCAGCGAGAAGACTCGTTTGAGGCAAAGGATTCCAGACTTGGCCCTTCAGGAGTTCAGACTTAGACTTTCAAAGGCTTGCTCGGAGTATCGCTCAACCGAGGTGAATCATCGCTAAGGTGTGTGGCTACGAGGAACTTATCTTTGTTTAGCCAACACACTTAAAATATGGACGATACAAGCAAGTCGCTAGGTGAATCACCCCTTGCATGCTAATAAAGAATGTAATGCACCTAGATAAGGGAATAATTCCATCTTGTATTTCTTGTGTTAGAACATGGAAATAAAACTTGGCTTATAACTTGGAACCTCGCATGCTACCTTTGCTTCGTGCAAGTAGACCTCGCTATGCCTCGAGTAGATCATTATATACTCTTCGTAGTGCACCATTTCACTTGTTTACACTGCTCGTCCCCTAGATTATGTCGCTCGATATGTCCCTCTACGGTTGTACTCCTCGCACTACCCCTTAGACCGTGCCAACGTAAATGCTTATATTTTATATAAATGCATGCTTGCCTACTTACATTATAGCTTGTACTCGTCTGCCTCGTTTTAATGCTTGTCACATAATTTATGCCACAATCAAGTAACACTATCCATATAGTGCATGCATCTAGTTAGCCAGAAGACTATCAAATAGTCCTTCTGTACAATATGAACCTGCAAGTATACGGGACCGTTAGGTCGCCAAGGCAGTTCTTGAACTAGGAGATTTTGCATTAAGTCAAGTTGAACTCTGAACAAAAATTATGTCAAGAAAGCAAAAAATACAGCTCGTGGAGAAATACTCGTTCAGAGAAAGAATCAAGATTGAGCATGTCGTGAATCTCGTGAATCTCATGAATCTGGAAGACCCAAGACTTGCATGTCACGGACAACTTGTTGAACAAGGAATATTTTTGGATCTCGTTCCACGGACAGTCTCCGGGGCACCGGGGCCGATCCGATCCGGATGGAACTCATGCAGTCTTAATCGTGTTGAGCAGGATGGCGTGTGCACCTCACATTGCGTTATTCTCGCTCTAAGACTGATAGTCTCATGTACTGGACGGGATGGCTTATAGCGCACCATGTAATTTTGTTGCATAATATCCTCATCAATAATTATAACTCATCCTTTATGGCTATGCTAGCGACTCTTGTTCATATAGATAAGTCATCCTCGTTTAGCAAAATCTACAAGTGATTCCTTGTATCACATCCAGTAATCGGAAACACCTGAACAGATATGAGTATAACACACTTATACATATTTGAATAATTGAACATCTTCTGCAACACTTCTGGATAATCTGTGTAACTCGTGCACCTGAAACAGAATCTCGCTCACGACACTTGTGTTTGCTTATGCAATTATCCTGGATTTTATTATATATGCTCGTGCTTGGTTTAACTTGGTTTGCCTTGGATAGAAAAGTACAAATGGTAAGTTTGTAAGTATCGCCTTGTTCCTTTTTATATATCACACGGCGCACTGCCACACGAGCATGCTTGTACATTATGCCATAAAACTGATCCTAAGGCAAGACTAGAAAGATAACTTAATAGATGGTGCACGGAACCTATATAACATGTTTGGATTTGTCGAGCAGGTGAGAAGCCTCCCCACCTGTGCATTCATATACTGATAACCTACCAGATTGCTTGTAGGGTACGAAAGAACCTCATTCGGTACGGAGACCCCCTTTTTGCGTGCTAAGGCATGGAGTTCGCTCGGGAGCCTTGGAACGTTGTGTTTGAAACTGAAGCACATATACAAGACATAATATTGGAACATCGCCTATGTATCATTCCATAATTTGTAGCCACTTTGCACGCTTTTATTGTTTCGAGAGAGAGGACTTGAGCGACTTGCAATCTCGGCCTACCGCTTGTAACACTTGTTCAATATCAATAAAGTACTTATTTTACTTCTATACCTGTGTTATTCAATGCTTTCGCTATTGACGACTCTATGAACTTGTTACCAATTGCCTGTTCATTTCTTATTCTGCTGCATTCAGACTATCTGTACGACTCTGTGGCTTAGATATTTTAACGCATGTTCGGATCATGGCCTTGCACGGTCGTAGTTTACGCTCGTGCGGTATCAAGTCCAGATGGAACAGATCATCCCACGGGAGCGTTGGTGCGGTGATTTGTACCTAGCGGGGATGGTCGATTACCTGTGGAAGATCGGGATGTGACATATTGGTAACAGAGCATGGCTTACGCCTTTGGACTTAGTATCAATTTTCTCAGCTTTGAAAGCTCGTTTGTGGGTTACGTGCATACACTCTCTCTCAATGTCCCAATGGGATATTCCATACAATGAGTCTAAATACTTTGAAAAATTATATGTGATTGATATGATTGCTTGAACTGGATAGGAATGCAAAGATCCTTGTTCCAACCTGTGTTAGACTTCGTGGGAATAAACTCGTGCTAGAATTTACAAGTTATATGCAAATCCGAATACCTATACATGATTATCCAGTTGGTTAGTGTACGAAATAGAATATCGTTTGGACGGTTAGCTATGCACACAGCCTTTCGGCTAAGTTGTGTTGAGTATCGCATGCCAAGACCCTTGGTGTGAGCTAGTTTGCAAGCGAGATTGAAATATTATTCAGATAAGGATAAGTCAGACTTAGAATGGCAACCGATAGAAATATTATCAGTTTATCACTAAGGAGAATACAGAGAATCGTGCTTAAATTCTGAGAAATAGCTCTAACGGTATTTCGTGTTGGCAGATATACAAATCAGATATGGTTTATTTAGATGACTATCAACATGATATATACAAAACTAAGATTTATTTGGCAATGCTTAGGTATCTTGTAGGAGTTCTAAGGAATGACTTGGTGAATATTCTAGCGAGTGATACGAACTTGATTGAGTATTTAATTGGGTAACTCAATTCCTGAGTGGTATATGGATCATTTTAGAAATGTTCAAATGAATTCATAGGTCTCGTGCGATAGTTGGTCTTGAATAAGTGATAAGGCTTATATCGAATAGAGATTCAAGATAATAAAATCGATATCTTTATCAAAAAAACTTGGTAGAAACTTCATGGATTGTGCGAACGATTTTAAATTGAATAAAATGGAATAAAACTTGAGTAGGATATTGCTCGAATAGAAGTTAGCCCGAGAATAAATATTGTGGTTCGATGAAAGAGGTAAGCAATAACGGATTTGATCTGGAGTTTTGAAGAACGATCATGAATCAAGTTCCAAAGGTAACTCTCAATAATCAGTCCCAGCGAGAATGATTATCCTGCCGGAGCGCTGGCGTGGTAATTTTACGTCCAACGAGAATGATCGAACTTACGGGAACATGCTTGATGATTATTCAAACGAACTCGATAAAATAGAACATATCAAAAGTGGATAGACTTTGGCTTAAATATTTGAACTTAGTTGTTTGAGGAATTGTCACTACCATATTTTCTAGGAAAGGATATTTTAGTCATTTGGTAGTTAATTAAATATTGTGCATGTTGAATATTTATTTATTGTTAGCATGTTAGATTTATTTTTGGACTTGTGTTAGTGGACCTAACTAGTTTAGTTTAGACTCATGGACTAACATTTAATTCTAGTTAGAATTGAGCCCAATAATTAGAAGCCCAATCATTAGGAGGATGATTAATTATGTTAAATCTATTAGACTAGAAGCTTCCCTCCTTAATTATTTCTTCATGAGAGGCCTCAAGGGATATTGTAGACTTTACATAGTATCTTGAGGGAGGGGGCAAGTGAGGCCTATATAAAGGGGATAAAAACTTTCTCTCTTTCATTTTTTATCCCAAATCTAAATATAAAATTTCTCTCAACCAAATTCTATCAAATCTCTGCCAAATTTCTACTAAATTCCTTCCTAAATCACCATTGGAGACTAGTAGAGCAAGGATCTACAATAATGAAGCATGGATCTACAAAGAGGAGCATGGATCTATAAGTTGAAGGCTCATTTCACCAATTTTGGAGGTTTTATTAGGAATCCATCTTCCAATAGGTACAATTCAATTTTTTTCCTTAATTTAGGTTCTAAATCTGAGATTTAACCATGAAAAATCAACCCATATGCATAGGCTACATATAGGATTTGGTTTTGTGTTCATAGGAGGCCTATTGAGAAAGTTATGGTACTTTTTGTGTCAATTTTGAAGGAATTTCGAGATTGACATTTGTTTTGTGTGTCAATTGGTCCTATAGATCAATTTGGCATATGCTTGTATGTTTAGGGCTAGTTTCGTATCCATAATTGGGTACGTGTAGGTCGTATCCCAACAATTTGGTGATACGTGTTAATTTTGGGGATTTTTTCTCCGATACGGGACTTTGTGCATGTCATATTTTGACACAGACACGTAGAATTATGTTTGAATCTTCGTATTATTCATAAATAATATATTAGACTTGCTCGTGTCCTTCGGGGTACGTTTGGATGTGTGGTGGACTCGTGTCGCAAGCGTATCCTAAATCTAGTGGGATACGGGAGCGATACACTCCACGTATTTGTGTATTTTATTCCATTATTTTTAGTTATTATAATATATAATTATATGCATGTGCATATATATATATATATATATATATATATATATATATATATATATATATATATATATATATATATATATATATATTTATTTATGTGTTAGTGTATCATATATTTATGTAACTATGTATTATGTATATATGTAGCTATATTTCTACATTTGTAATAGCTATTAATTATAGTAGTGTATTTATATAAGTTATATATATATATGTATATATGTTATCTATATATATATACTTGTATGTTATAATTATATATATATATATATATACTTGCATAATTATATATATACGTGTACGTATATGTGATTATATATATATATATATGATACTATAATGTGTGTATATACTAGTGTATATAGTTATATATAGATCTATATGTATATGTATATGTATATATATATGTGTTGGTTTATATATATGCGTTTATATATATATATATATATATATATATATATATATATATATATATATATATATATATATATATATATATATATATAGTTATATATATAGTTATTTATATGTGTGTGATTATATATATCTATATATATAATTGTGAGAGGATTATATATACTTGTTAGATATGTAGTAAGTTATTATGTAGGTATATGTATCTATGTATTGGTATGTATTCTATGTTAGTAGTTAATAGTTTTAATAGTTTAGTTATGTTAGTATAGTTTAGTATATGGGGGTTAGCTATATATATTAGTTATATGTATTATGATTTGAATTACCTTGGGATACCAAGGTAATGTCAAGGTATTGAGGGATACTCAAGGTATTGGGTAATGGGTTGGTTTAGTCTAGTTAGTTACTATAGTAGTTAGTTAGTTGTATATGTTTGATTATGTAGATAGTTAGATATGTAAACTAGTATATATATGTTTTGATTGATAGTTAGTCTCATATACTAATAGGTAGTGTATCTTGATAGTTAGTTATATTAACTATATATCTATGTATGTTAATATTATAGTTAGTTCTATGTTAAATTGAGATGTATATATTAGTGTTAGTTATAACTAGTATTAGTTTGGGGTTTTATATATCTATTGGTATTAATTATATGTTGAGTTTTGGGTTACCTCGGGATACCAAGGTATTACCAAGGTATTGGGTCGATACCCAAGGTATTGAGTTTGGGTATCGAGATAGGTGCGATACGCATTGGTGCAGGACCAAGATATCCTAAATTTTTTGTTTTAATATAGTATTAAGTATAATAACTTGTATATATATATATCTAAAATACTATTTTCATATAAATGAACTTGCGTATCTTATGTTACGACTTTTTGAATGCCTTTTAGTATCTTAGCTTGGATTATATAGCATAGTTTCATAGTGTTTCGACTTAGTGACTTAGTTTTAGACTCTTGCGACCTAGATTTCATCAGTTTGACCTAGAAATGGCTTTATTACTTCGAATTGCATCAACTTAACTTATTTCTATTTTAGAATCTTGTATTGATGCAACATACCATATATAGGTTGTGTGACACCAGCTTGGACATCGAGAGACACACCTTGCTTAGGAATTCAGGCGAGTACATTTCTCTGATTATTTTCAATTCATAATATTGTATATATGCATATTTTAGAATTGTATACATTGATCCCGACACAGTGATTTTACAGACTGGTGCTATATGGATCCCGTCATGAGATATTATTCCCTACCGTGTTCAGCGGGTACTCGTATACGTTGTATCTCATCGTGTATACTGGATATTGATGATACTTCGTATTCACACACTTCTCGTGTTTAGTGTCCTTATTCGTGTACACCCAACGCTCGTGTTCGGTGGTTATGATATTCATGTACACCCACTGCTCGTGACAGTGGTTATATTTTCGTGTTCGTAGCGTGTCGTGATTGGATCCATCGGTATTAGTTGGGGGTAGAAGAGTAGGAGTTGATTATGTGATCAAAGCTATTGTTACAAATCGTGTACATTCTGGTTACATACCTCACTTGTAATCCATCTTACCTGATCATGTTCACCCAACCCGATCACATAATAAACTCGTATTCTGAGGCACATTTAGATGGTTAGTTGCAGTTTACTTCATCATATTATGATATTCATATTATTGATCTATATTTTCACATTACCTGTATATCTTGTTCATCATTCATATGTTTAGTGATCTTGTATTTTATTTCTATATCTGTTTATATGCTCGATTATGCTATTAAAACTGCTCTCAGAGGTATGTACTTCGCTCCAATCCTGACTGGATATTTTTTTTTAGATAATTGGTTTATAGAGTAGTGTCCCAGATTCTACGGTCTATATGACGGTGTATATTTAGAGGATCCTTTGGTAGACCAGGAGGACTTAGTTGCAGAGCCCGAGGAGGTCTAGTTTATTTGTGTTGGACTTGTATTATATTATATTATATTATTGAGATTCTTTGGGTTGTATATTATTTCAGATTGTGGTTTATATCTTATTCTTTCCTTCGTTATTCCATTCGTGCTTATCTTCCTTAGTTTGCATTGTGATTGAGTTTAGTTATATTGTGAGATACCATTTTGTTCCTCCGTTTGGAGTTGAGATGATTGACAGATACCATATTATATTATTGAGATGCTAGATAGTTAAAAATGATCCAGACAATGTTCTACCGCCGATTCTGTGGCGTAGGCTGGGCGTAACCACGTACTCGTGCCCGAATATCCGGGTGCGGGTCGTGACACATTTTTAGTGGTGGCCCATGTAGGTCAGGCTTCACAAGTTATGCGATGTCGTGGTAGTGCGGTGGCTTAGTTGTACTACTGCGAGCCTACGATAGGATATAGGACATAGGATACTAGGATGAGAGAGGTTACTCAATCACAAATTATTGAGAGATTCCTGGGACGACCTTTGAGAATTTTATTATAAATTCTAATTCAAATATTTTCCCTTGTTTTCGTCCACTCTCACTTATTGTTATTGAATTTGATTCTTGGTGACCGGTTGTTGAATTTAATTCTTGGTATTTGTTGTTGAGTTTGATTTCATATCAAGATAAATTTTATGGACTAAATTACGGTATCATCTGATGACCTATGTTGATGAGGACAGTGCGAAAGGTAAAACGTCTGCTTTGGTTATGGAGCCTAAAATTTATCGCACCCATATTAGCTGGCGTGGCGGAAACGTAGGTACCTGACTTCGGATGTACATATCTTAGTTATGAAATTTAGAATTTCTCGTAGCTATACTAGTCGGCACGGCGAGGATTCTAGACAACATGATTATAGAGGTACATACCTAAGTTATGGAATCTATCATTTATTGCAGCTATGCTTACTGGCGTAGCGAGGATTCTGAGTGTCATTATTTTGGACAGACGTGTATGATTATCAGATTGTATCTTAAATTGGTTCTTAAAGTATCATCTCAATACTTATCCACTTCTGTTATTATAGGACTTTGTTCCATCATTTTCTTTAGCTTAGCAGTAGAGATACCTTCAGTTCTTTAGTTCAGTTCCTTATAGAGCTTCATTCTATTAGGGTTCCTTGTTAGTATGATAATTGGTGAATTACAATTTGGTCTGTGTCTTGAGTATCAGTATTAACTGTTGGGAGTGTGGCTTATGAGTCTGTAAGTGGTTCTTGGTTAGGCAGGTGAGCAATAGGTATAAATCTAGAGATAACCCATAGCGTAGTACCTTATAGCAATAGTTCTATGATAGGTGTCATTATAGATAGTATAGGTATTATCAGTAGTGGTTCTAGGAGTTAGTATCATAGTCAGCATACCAGTTCTGGATAGTCATGAATTCATGTAGTTGGGTGAGCCATGTAAATATTAAGGAAATTGTGTTGGAAATCAATGGAGCATGATATTCAATTGGGTGGTTGATACTTGGGTGTGTCAAGAGTAGAAAAATGTATATGCATCAAGGGTATTAGTGAGTCTGCCATGGTAGAAAGGTACCCATAAGTGTATGGAAGAGTGTGAGGGAATAATAATACATTGTGCTAAAGTAGTAGGACTGGTGATACATGTTGATGTGAGTAGATAGGAGTGTACCAGTATATGACTAGTGATGGGTATATCACCTGATATTGAGGCTAGTGATGTATTGGAAGCAATATGTGGAAGAGTATCTAGAAATTGTGTGCAGGATGCACAATGGGTGATAAGTGTCAGTGTGAAAGTTCATGAGTATCAAAAAGTAGAAGCTGGATTGTTAATATTATGTCATGGGTTGAGAAATATCAAGATTGGTCATGGAAGATATGTAGTGTATCACTGATTTGTATATCATTCTGTAAAAGGTTTGAGGAGAGATATGTATACATCAATAGAGATATGGAACATATGTCTGTCTTTGAGAGTAAAGTAAAACATGTGTATTATAGAAGTTAATAACTAGTGCAAGTGATCATGAGTTCTAGTGAGTGTGATGAGGTGATATAATGATGAAACTAGTGTCCTAGAACCTTAAAGTCATATGTTGTGTAGTTAGGAAGCTAGTGTTACTATATCAAGAGTGCTAGTATTTCTATATCAGGGATTAGTTGAGTAATGTGCTAGTAATAGTAAGCACCTTGTGAGATAATTGGATTGGTGTATCAGTTAATGGATAAAAAAATATTTGGGAGTAATAGTACAAGTGATCCAAGCAGTAGAGGAGGGAGACAATATATATATATATATATATATATATATATATATATATATATATATATATATATATATATATATATATATATATATATATATATATATATATATATATATATGAGTAAGTTTAGTAGGTATAGTACCTTGCTAATTTTGAGTATAGAAGTCGTATGTATCAGTGAATAGTCCGAGGGGTATAAGGATAGCAGTGATATGTCATGGTATTGTAATGGCTAGAAGGAAATTGTGTATGTATTGTGATACTAATGTATAGGTAAGAACCTTAGGATGATTAACAAATGTTAGATGATGAGTTGCACCAAATATCAGATAGAAAGAGATACCCTAGTAACAAGAGTCAGAGTACCTCAAGTATTATGAACGTTTAGGCACAAGCATTTTAATAACTAATATAATGATATAGAGGAGAGACATGAGTAACTTGGTATGAGGATGTCATCTAAAATACATATGAGAGCTGGTGCCTTGTGTAGACAGTAACAAGATTTAAGTAAGGCACCCTATTGGAAGTATTAAAGTTTGACGAGGTCGTGCTAATAAAACACATGATTGAAAAGGTATACAAGTGTTCCTTGCAAGATGAATGATTAAAAAATTTTGGTGATTGAAACAGAACAAGGAGGTAGTATCTTAGCAGTGTTTTGTATAGTATCCTAAGTAGCAAGTGCTAGTGAGTTAAGCATGTCCATGACCTAGAATTAGAGTATATCATGAGTATTTGGTAACCCTCAGTATTAAGAATATCTTGACAAGATTGATGATTAATAGTGTGTGATGGAATAGGCCACAAGTGGCATAGCAGATTACCTCACCAGTAAAGGAAGACATCCCAGCAGGACAGAGACTGAATTTATGATAGTTAGAGTCTAATTTCTCTTTCAGTAGAATGGTAGGATTGTATGATAAGACTATTTTAGACTGTGATTGATGGGGTTTGACCATAGTAAGATTTGTATGAATAGGATATGACTAGCCTAAGAGAGAGGGGTGAGAGTTTTAATTTCGAGGACGAAATTCTTCTAAGGGGGATAGATTTGTCACTACCACATTTTTTAGGAAAAGGTATTTTAGTCATTTGGTAGTTAATTAAATATTGTGCATATTGAATATTTATTTATTGTATTATTTATTTATTGTTAGCATGTTAGATTTATTTTTGGACTTGTGTTAGTGGACCTAACTAGTTTAGTTTAGACTCATGGACCAATATTTAATTCTAGTTAGAATTGAGCCCAATAATTAGAAGACCAATCATTAGGAGGGTGATTAATTATGTTAAACCCATTAGACTAGAAGCTTCCCTCCTTAATTATTTCTTCATGAGAGGCCTCAAGGGATATTTTAGACTTTACATAGTATCTTGAGGGAGGGGGCAAGTGAGACCTATATAAAGGGGATGAAAACTTCCTCTCTTTATTTTTTATTCCAAATCTAGATTTAGAATTTCCCTCAACCAAATTTCATCAAATCCCTACTAAATTTCCAAATTTCTTTCTAAATCACCATTAGAGACTAGTAGAACAAGGATCTACAAGGAGGAAGCATGGATCTACAAAGAGGAGCATGGATCTACAAGTTGAAGGCTCATTTCACCAATTTTGGAGGTTTCATTGGGAATCCATCTTCCAATAGGTACAATTTATTTTTTATCCTTAATTTAGGTTCTAAATCTGAGATTTAACCATGAGAAATCAATCCATATGCATAGGCTACCTATAGGATTTGGTTTTGTGTTCATAGGAGGCCTATTGAGAAAGTTATGGTACTTTTTGTGTCAATTTTGGAAGAATTCCGAGATTGATATTTATTGTGTGTATCAATTGGTCCTATAGATCAATTTGGCATGTGCTTGTATGTTTGGGGCTAGTGTCGTATCCACAATTGGGTACGTGTAGGTCGTATCCTAATAATTTGGTGATACGTGTTGATTTGGAGATTTTTTCTCCGACACGGGACTTTGTGCATGTCATATTTTGACACGGACACGTAGAATTGTGTTTGACTCTTCGTATTGTTCATAAATAATATATTAGACTTGCTCGTGTCCTTCGGGGTACGTTTGGATGTGTGGTGGACTCGTGTCGCAAGCGTATCCTAGATCTAGTGGGATACGGGAGCGATGCACTCCACGTATTTATGCATTTTATTCCATTATTTTTAGTTATTATAATATATAATTATATGCATGTGCATATATATATATATATATATATATATATATATATATATATATATATATATATATATATATATATATATATATGTGTGTGTGTGTGTGTGTGTGTGTGTGTGTGTTAGTGTATCATATATTTATGTACCTATGTATTATGTATATATGTATATTTCTACATATGTCATAGCTATTAATTATAGTAGTGTATTTATATAAGTTATATATATATATATATATATATATATATATATATACATATATATATGTTATCTATATATATACTTTTATGTTATATATATATATATACTTGCATAATTTTATATATATGTGTACGTATATGTGATTATATATATATGATACTATAATGTGTGTATATACTAGTGTATATAGTTATATATAGATCTATATGTATATGTATATATATATGTGTTGGTTTATATATATGCGTTTATATATATATATATATATATATATATATATATATATATAGTTATAGTTATAGTTATTTTTATGTGTGTGATTATATATACCTATACTATGTATAATGACACATATCATAGAACTATTCCGACTTGGCCCATCAGGAGTTCATACTTAGACTTTCAAAGACTCACTCGTAGTATCGCTTGACTGAGGCAAATCATCGCTAAGGCGGGTGGCTACAATAAATTTTTCTTTGCTTAGCTAGCATACTTAAAATATGGATGATACATGCTAGTCACTAGGTGAATCACCCCTTGCATGCTAATAAAGAATACAACGCACATGGCTAAAGAAATAATTCCATCTTTTATTGCTTGTGTTAGAACATGGAAATAAAACTTGGCTTATAACTTGGACCCTCGAATGCTACCTTTGCTTCGTGCAAGTAGACACCGCTATGCCTCGAGTAGATCATTATATACTCTTTATAGTGCACTATTTTACTTGTTTACACTACTCGTCCCCTAGATTATGTCGCTCGATATGTCCCTGTACAATTGCACTTCTCGCACTACCCTTAGACCGTACCAACGTAAATGCTTATATTTCATATAAATGCATGTTTGCCTGCTTATATTGTAGCTTGTACTCGTCTGCCTTGTTTCAGTGCTTATCACATAATTTATGCCACAATCAAGTAACATTATTCATATCTTGCATGCATCTAGTTATCCAGAAGACTATCAAATAGTCCTTCTATGCAATATGAACCTGCAATTATACGGGACCATTAGGTCGCAAAGGCAGTTCCCGAACTAGGATATTTGCATCAAGTTAAGTTGAACTCTGAACGAAAATCATGTCAAGAAAGCAAGAAACACATCTCGTGGAGCAATACCCATTCAGAGCAAGAATCAAGATTGAGCATATCGTGAATCTCGTGAATCTGGAAGACCCAAGACTTGCATATCGTGGACAACTTATTGAACAAGGAAGATTTTTGGATCTTGTTCCATGGACAATCTCTGGGGCACCGGGGCTGATCCGATCCGGATAGAGCTCATGCAATCTTAATCGTGTGGAAAAGGATGGCATGTGTGCCTCACGCTGCGCCATTCTCGCTCTAAGACTGATAGTCTCGTGTGCTAGACGGGATGGCTTATAGCGTATCATGTACTTTCGTTGTATTCCATCCTCGTCAATGACTATAACTCGTCCTTTATAGCTATGCCAGCGACTCATGTTCATATAGATAAGTCATCCTCGCTTCGCGGCAACCTATATGCGAGTCATTGCATTGCATCCAGTAATCGAAAATACCTGAACTGATATGAGTATACCACACTTGTACATATTTGAACAATTGAACATCTTTTGCAATACTTCTGGATAATCTGTGTAACTCGTGCACCTAAAACAGAACATTGTACACGACACTTATGTTTGCTTGTGCAATTGCCCCTAGATTTTATTATATATGCTCGTGCTTGGTTTAACTTAGTTTTCCTTTAACAGGGAAGGACAAATGGTAAGTTGGTAAGTATCGCCGTGTTCCTTTTTATATATCGCACGGCGCACTGCCATACGAGTAGGCTTGTATATTATGCCATAAAACTGATCCTAAGGCAAGACTAGAAAGATAATTTAATAGATGGCGCACGAAACTTATATAACGTGTTTGAATTTGTCGAGCGGGCGAGAATCCTCCCCACCAGTGCATTCATGTATTGATAATCCACCAGATTGCTTGCAAGGTGCGAAAGAACCTCCTTCGGTACGGAGACCCCCTTCGTACGTGCTAAGGCGTGTAGTTCGCTCTAGAGTCTTGGAACGTTACATTCGAAACTGAAACACATATACAAGACATAATATTACAACATCGCCTATGTATCATTCCGCAATTTGTAGCCACTTGGCACGCTTTTATTGTTTTGAGAGAAAGGACTTGAGTGACTTGCAATCTCGGCCTAGCGTCGCTTGTAATACTTGTTCAATATCAATAAAGTGCTTATTTTACTTCTATACTTATGTTATTCAATGCTTCTGATATTGACGAGTGTGTGAAATTTTTACCAATCACCTGTTCGTTTCTTATTCTGCTGTATTCGGACTATCTGTGCGACTCTGTGACTTAGACATTTTACCGCATGTTCGAATCATGGCCTTGCACAGTCGTATCTTATGCTCATACGATATCACGTCTAGATAGGAAAGATTGCCCTACGGGAGCACTGGCGCGGTGATTTTTACCTAATGGGGACGGTCGATTACCTGCCGGAGATCGGGGCGTGACAGATTCTAGGATGAAAGTCCTAGACAAACCCTTCGTCGGGTGGTCTATAAGGTTCTTTTCTGACTTTTTATAGTCAAGAATCATATATTTGCCTAATAGGCTCTTTATAGACTTGAAGTGCAGCTGCAGGTGCCTGTTCATCTTAGCATTCATAGAATCATACTTTAATAGTTCTATAATAGATTTATTATCACAGTTTATAGAAATTGTAGGAACATCACTAATAGAAACATGTATATGCATAATAAGGTTTCTTAGCCATTCGACTTTTGTACATGTATTGTCCAAGGCTATCATTTTGGAGTCCATTATACTCCTAGCTATGATAGTTTATTTAAATGAGCCCAAGGAGATTGCAGCTCCTCCTAGAGTAAAAACATATCCAGTACTAAATTTTACATTATGTGAGTCAGTTACCCTGTTTGTATCTGAATAACCTTCTATGATATCAGTATGTCTAGTATAGTGCAGCTTATAATCTAGAGTACCCCTAAGATATCTAAATATTTTTTCTAATGTTGTCCAATATAACTAATTTGGGTTACTAGTATATTTACTTAGTCTCCCAATAGCAAATACAATATCAGGTCTGGTCCTGTTTGTTATATACATGAGAGAACCTATCATCTGTGAATATTTGTGTTGTTCCATGGAAGAAATCTCATTCTTCTTGAGAATAAATCTACTGTCATAAGAAGTAAGGGCAGGTTTCTTATCAAAATACTTAAAAAAAAAATAGTATTTTCTCGATAAAGTATGCTAAGGATAGAGTATAGCCCTCCTTGGATTTGGACAGTTGCATGCCTAGAATCAAGTTAGCTTCACCTAGATCTTTTATATCAAATAGGGTGGATACATAGTCCTTGGTATTAATTATCAATTCCAGTGATAATACAAGAATAAGGATGTCATCTACATACAAACATAAGACGACACAACTTTCATCTATATTTTTTCAGTATATACATTTGTCATACTCATTTTGCATGAAACCATATTCTGATATAACTATGTCCAATTTGTTGTGACATTGCTTGGAAGCTTGCTTAAAGATTTAACTAATCTGTAAACTTTCTTTTCTTGGCCTTTAGCAATAAAACCTTCAGGTTGCTCCATGTAGATTTTTTCCTCTAGGTCACTATTTAGAATTACTGTCTTTATATCCATTTGATGGATTAATATATTATGAATGGATGCTAAGGCTAGAAGGGTTCTGATAGAGGTGATCCTAGCTGGGTGAGTATGTATCAAAATAATCTAATCTATTTTTCTGGGTAAAACTTTTGGCTACTAATTTAGCCTTGTATTTCTTAGTACCATCGGCTCTAACTTTCTTTTTGAATATCCACTTACAACCTATGGTTTTACTACCTAAAGGTAGGTTTGCTAGAAACCAAGTACTATTCTCTATGATGGAGTTATACTCACTGTTAATGGCTTCTTTCCAGAAAGGAGCATCAGGAAAAGATATTATTTTTTCATAAGTTGAGGGATCACCCTCTATCAAAAAGGTAAAGAAACCTTCTCCTAAGTTCTTTTCAATTTTTTCTTTTTTACTCCTTCTAGGTTCTATATATTGTTCAGGTTGTGAACTAGATATTTGAACATGAAAGCTAGTGGAAAGAGCAAGAGAAGAGTTGGAGGGAGAGAGAAATTCTATCTTTGAAAGAAAATATATTCTCAAAGTAAACTGCATCTCTTGCTTCTATAATAATATTGTTAGAGATTTTATTTACTTCTAAGTGAGTAACGAGAAATATATTAACATTGCTGTCTAGGACATATCCTATGAATACAACATCTATAGTCTTAGGCCTAATCTTCTTCTTTTTAGGTTCAGGAATTCCTACTTTAGCCAGACATCCCCAAACTTTGAGATAATGGATCCTAGGAGCTCTACCTTTCCATAATTCACATGGAGTCTTATCATTAGACTTACTAGAAATCCTATTAAGGATGTAACAGGCAGATAATAATACTTTTTTCTATAAATTATCGGGAGCACCTGAGCTGAGGAGCATGGCATTCACCAAGTCTAACAGAGTGTGATTCTTCCTTTCAGCAACTCCGTTGGACTGTGGTAAATATGGAGCAGTTACCTCATGGATTATTACATGTTCTTCACCAAAATTGGGCATATCATTTGATGTATACTCTCTACCATGATCTGATCTAAGAATCTTAATCTTTCTCTCTAACTGGTTCTCAGCTTCAGATTTATAGACCTTAAATCTGTCTAGAACTTCACCTTTGGTTTTAAGAAGATAGGTATAACAATACTTTGAATGATCATCTATAAAGGTAATAAAGTATTTTCTACCACCTCAGGTCAAAACCCTATTTGAGACACACATCAATATGAACTAGCTCTAGAAGGTCAGAGTTTCTTTCTACATATCTGAAAGATAGTTTAGTGTGTTTGGCTTGAACACAGATCTTACACTTGTGTTTATCATCTATTGGAGTCTTAGGAATAAGATCTGCGTTCATCATCCTTCTTAGGAAACCTAGATTCACATGACCTAATCTACCGTACCACACATGTGAAGATTCTATATTGGAAACAATAAAAGAAGGATCTGAAATTTTATTCACGGTACTCAAAATGAAAAGACTATCTCTAACAAATTATTTTCCAATAAAAGAGTCATTCTTAGAAAATACTACTTTATTTGCCTCCATAATAATATTGTACCCTGAAGCTATAAGAAGAGACCCACTAACAAAATTTTTTCTGTAGACGGCACATGCAACACATCATGAAGAGTTAGAGTTTTCCCTGATGTCATCCTTAGATATATTCTTCCTCTTCCTATAATCTGTGTCATTGAGTGTCACGCCCCAGTCCCAAAATACCGAGGGACCGGACGCGTGATAATGGCCAGCAGCACACACCGATGGACAAACCCAATTTAATGGATCCATCAGAGCATACTTAAGCTGTAGTACAACAATAAGTAGGTCCAAGATACAAGTCACATTCTATTCTAATCTCATCCATAATAGATAATCACAGATCAAATGCCAGAATAAATACAAATAAAATAAACTAACAAATCTCTATAAAACTATCTCGGAGAACAATCCGAGAATAAGTCTGATACATCAATGCAATAGGCTGGAAATAAAATAACTAGAAACAGAAATAAATGAGTATCTCAAGCCAATACTCAGAAGAAGTTCTCTGGTATGATCTCGTCCTCGGGTGTCGGTACAGCTCCTGTATCAGCTCCTGCTGTTGTCCCGTATACCTCGGGATAGATCTCGTATGCAAATCCTGGGAACATAATCCGGATCCAGGTCCTCAGGGGACATAGCAAGGTACAGAAAATACAAGCCAAAATAAATACAGTGCAGCAGAGAATAAAATAAATAGGGTAAGCTATATAACCATCTATGTAAAAATATAAGTGAGAGCATCACGAGTACTCAGGCTGAGCCACTACAAGCTCTGTGTCGGGGAGCCGGTAGCAGTAATAATGAGTAATGGGCCAAGCTCGGGCTTCAGAGTCTTGTGCCTCACAATAATAGGGAATTTATATATATAATCAGCCTGTAGCCTGTGTGTCTCTCCCCACCCAATGTAACCACACGTCTCATGTCCACGATGCATCATGTCCATGTCACGCACGATCATATCTAATGCAGCTAGTCATATAATGTCTATAGATATAATATATATGTCATAAAGCCTGTATCCTATACAGAATCACCATGAATATCTCAGAAAGATCATGTCCATGAATAGTGTCAAGTGTAAACCCCTCTCACCCAAAATTAGGGCTACGTGGCTTCGATAGTAAAATTAGGGCTAGTTTGAACTCAATTAGAATTAGAACACGGCATTTAATTTAATTACGAAACAATTATGACACGTAGCGCACCTTACCGTCGCATCTATAATTAGAGCACCTTACTAGCCATTGCCTTCCAACAACTTCACAACCTCAACCTAGGCATGCCCGTCTACTATTCTGACCCTTGTACATTGCTCCCTTGTGCTACATTTTAGTCGCACGATAAACGTCGCGGACGTTATTTATTAATTATAAATAAATCCTAATTTTGTACCTTTGTGCGTCCCAATCAAAATTGGAGACACAATCTTGACGGTTTTGTACAAACTGAATTTTATTAATATCCTACAATGTCCCCTCTACGCCCTGACAATTTTGTCCCACCAAATTTAATCCCATGTACTCCTAATTAATTCTAGAACATCGTGCGCGTTTGGATTTAATTAATTAAATCCAATTTCTGCCTTTGTGCAAATTTCCAATTGTTGGGGGGGCTTTTATGCAAAAATACATTAAGGTGTCCTCACCATTGGACAATGCGCGAGGAAATTTATTTTCCCCTTCATAGGACTTTTCCCATAATTTTCCGGATGTGCAAACGCGCAACATCGCCCTTGTACTTTAAACCCATCCTTGTATTTTAAACCCTACAATTATAGCCTTTCAAACATTCCCATGTGATCCCAAGGCCCAATTCCTAGAGATGTTGACCAAGTCAAACCAAGCTTTAGGTCAAACACCCACCACATGTATATAAACATCTCTTCATCCCCTCTTTTCTTTATTATTCTTATTTTTCATCAAAACCCAACCTTAGGAATTAACCAGCCGACCCCTATACATTATTCATATCATCTTCTTCTTCGTCCTTTTGATTTTGCTCATAAGCAATGGCGACGCTGACATCGAAGCTCCACAGCAGCGTGGTGTCGGCGCAGCGCTTCGACGAGGCAGCGCTGCCCCTCTACGCCGCCGCCCATGTGGACGGCTTCTCGGCCGCTCCGGCCAGGTTCGCCGTGTCCCAGTTCGGACACGGCCAGTCCAACCCCACCTTCCTTCTAGAAGTCTCCTCCTCCGCCGATGCAGAAGGAGGCCTGGTAAAGCGCTACGTGCTGAGGAAGAAGCCCCATGGCGTGCTCCTGGCGTCCGCTCATGCCGTCGAGAGAGAATTCCAGGTTCTTAAGTCACTGGGGGATCACACAGATGTTCCGGTCCCTAAAGTCTTCTGCTTGTGTAGGGATCCTGCGATAATCGGGACGCCTTTCTACATTATGGAATATCTGGAGGGACGTCTATTCTTTTAGATCAAAAGCTTCCGGGAATAAGCCCTGAAAAGAGAAAGGCCATATATCGAGCAACTTCAAGAACTTTGGCTTCCTTACATAGAGTTGAGGTGGATGCTATTGGGTTGCACAAGTTTGGGAGGAGGGATAACTATTGCAGGAGACAAGTTGAAAGATGAAAAATGCAGTATCTCGCTTCAACAGGCGAAGGAAAACCTGATAGGAACCCTAAGATGCTAGAACTGGTCCGGTGGCTGAAAAAGCATATTCCTCTTGAAGATTCCGTAGGAGCATCAAGCACTTGTCTTGTTCATGGAGACTTTCGAACTTATAATCTAGTTTTTCATCCTCTCGAGGATAAGGTGATTGGAGTTCTAGATTGGGAGCTCTCAACTCTAGGAAATCAAATGTGTGATGTGGCTTACAGCAGCATGGGAAAACCTTGGCCTGCGGCAGATTGGAAGTTTTATGTTATTCTCTCTTTATTCCGGGCGGCTTCTATCATTGCTAGAATATACCACAGATGGATTATGGGTATTGGAATTATTCTGCGCGACTTCTGGAGGAGGTTATTGGTACATCGCAGTCTTCCGGCCAGGCAAGTTTCCATATGTTGCATGCATCTTTATTTTCTCTCTTTAGTTCATATATTTTCACTGTTATATAAAATGCACGTGACGGTGTCGTCGCGATATATTTTTATTTATGTATTTGCATTGACCTTGTTTATGAGACTATCATGTAGCATCATCAGGTTCATTTGACTGTGACACATATTTTTTCACGAGTTGTGAGTCTCATATAGATCACGGACGTATGTATTGACTGATCATCGGTACGTGTGGGCCGTGCGTTAGAAATAACTGCTGTTAGAAATTTTGCATGCTAAGTAGACTTGGCAGTTATTAGAGGTCCAGGGACATAGCTTATTGTAGTACGGTGGCCCTATCCTTGTCCTTGTTTGGTTGCAGGATTTGGGCTAGAGTACTAAGAATAGGCTATGAACCAAATTGTGTCATGGATGTGACATGCTTAGAGCATGGGGTGGGGAGAACAACAAGTACCGCATTTGAGCTCCTTTGCACTTTTTCTATTGTGCGCCCGGATTCTCCGCTGGAGATACGGGTGGTGATGACCACTATATATTATATTATTATCAGGCGGGCCTCCGGCGTTCGAAAGTCATCGTACCTTTTTAGGCCCTTGGATCTCTAATAGAGAACCATGCCAAATCTCAGGTTTTCAGCCAGATAGCTCACTTGTGGGGAAAGTTGTTCTTAACTGCATTCACTTAGATGGTTAGGCGACCCCATTAGATATTTATTTCAGTACTTTATTGGCATGTGTTTAAGTATCTTGTTATGTCCCTCTGAGGACCTGGTCCCCTACCAGGTGTACCTGTTCTTGAATATTTGCAGGAGCGCAGATTTGGATGGTTATAGATGCTTCGTGGATGTCTTCTCTTCGAGCCGTGATCGATAGCTGGTATACTTATATTGGGCTTGATTGTGTTATACTCATATTGTATTAATTTTCCATTTGAGTTGGTAGTGGATTTATTTCCATCCAACTATCATCCTTAGATACTTCTTATTGAGATCTAGTTTCATAGACATTGGTTATTTTATTAATATTTGATTTTGGTGGATGAGATTTAGATTTTACCCTGTGACTTGTGACATATGTTATACCACTCATGGATTTGATATTTATATTACAGCGTACGTATGGGTTTGGTTTCCATATATTGGAGTTGCCATATCCATGCGGCTGGCATGCTTACGTGTCCTAGTCCTACGTATTTTTTGGGACTGGGGCTTGACATGTTTTTGTGGTGGCCCATGCAGGTCAGAGCATATTGTCTCGGTTACGTTACTGTACCGAACAAGCCTGCACATAGGACTAGAGTATAGGATCTCATCCACAATTGACTATGATTCACCTTCCTCCTCTATGATCTATTCGAACAATTGTATCCTGCTTGATTCCTGTACTTCCCTAATAAGTTCCTTGAGTACATATGGTCTTCTGCTAGAATATAGGAACCCCTGTTATTAGGATGATAATGAGAGTAGTACCCCTATTAAGAATACAACGAGAATATAGACACACCACTAAGTTTAGAATATCTAGTGAACCCTAGAATTTCTTATCTCTAGAATTGGTTTACCATTACCCCCTGATGTATTATGAAGACTTGAGAGTAATATAGACACTACTAGAGTTAGTAAGAAGTTTACCATAATGTTTGACCCTAGTATTGAGGAACCAATAGAAAACCAAAAATTTGAATATTAGGACTGAACCTAATCTTCATAGTTAGAAAGTATTGGAGAACTGTAAACTTATATCATTGTCTTGTTATTAGTAGACAGCACCCTAGGAAGCCTAGAGGAATGTAATCAACACTTCTCCCTTGATCATACCCCGAACATAGCAACTAACACCCCACTCCCCTTAGAGAACCATGATGCTATCTAGAGCCCTCTATCTTTATTTTATATATTGTTTCCCTGCGACCATAGTGCTCGCTATTTTGCGATGACTAATTACGTTTCTTCTCTTCATCTTTCAACTCGTGCCATCTGACACTTCGGATAGTAGGCCAAGTAATTTTATTCTTTGTTAAGGGCTCATAGTTTGCTAGGATTATAGTTGTAGCCTTGATTGTGAAAATTTTTATGCTTGGTAGTTAGAACTTGATAAGTTTAAGTTGTTTTGTAGATTGTGACCGATGATTAACCCTTAGTTTTAAATCATATAATTTGTACCCTCACCTCGATACAAGCGAGATCCCTTTTTCCCTTAAACGGCCAGTAACTCTTCTATCCTTACTATTGACACTTGTTTTATAAGCCCTATGACTAAGATGTAAGATGACCATAACCTATGTAATAGAAGAGGATACCCCAATAAAGTACCAAGACCCCTTCTCATAGACCTTAATAGGAGCTTTTACGGTATCCTTAAGACAATACAATAGTAGTTAAATCATTTTAAATTGGGTAGTATACCTCACCACCTAGTATCATACAGTCCTTGTGATCCATTGATGAAGTATAACTGAATGACATTAATTGTATGCTAGTAAAGACGACAGTGTTTATTCAGACAATAGAATTTAGAGGTCCTTGCCCCATTTGGTCGACTAGCGACTTAGACAAGGAGGTTGTATGATAACTGTAGAGATTGTAGAGTCTTTTGTTATTATTGCTTATGTTGTTTTTGTTTTTGCAAACTTGAGTTATTTGTAACTTCTCTCATCATAATCCAGCGTTATATTTTCTGTGTTACCTCGAATTATGCTGCTATTATAGCCTAGTTTTTGCAAGCTTATTCTTTATCAAGCTTGTTCATGATATATATTATTGGATGCATACATTAATACATTTTAGAATCAGTGTATTAAGGTCTAGCTAACCTTAGTGCGCTTGGTTCGCTCTTCGCATAACTACTTTACGTGGATTGAGAAATATAATGATTAGTAGACGAATGTACTTGCCCTAGACATGTCTAAGCGTATCGTATAGGCTACATAACTGTACTAATACGAGCATGCGAATACGGATTTACCAAATAGGATCTCAGTCCACAACCGCCTTGACAATTCCCATTGGATTCCTTGAAACGCCTTGATCCCTATACTTGCATTCTATTACTTCTCCCTTGAACTCTTATCTATTGATCTACGTTTTCCTTATTTTGAAAAGACGAAACATCTTGCTTGGTGTAAGTTTGATATATAGATAGTACTAGATATTCCCCGTAGGTCAATCACATTATTTGGTGACTATCTTTTATAAATGATTAAGGGAACATCATCGACGATATGCTTGGTGTTAAAGACTTTGATGATTCAATAGCATGATTAAATAATTTGGGACATAGTCTTCTAAGATGTATAGCCTTAGATGATAGATGGGTAAATTCTAAGTTGGGTAGCAGTGCATTGGCAACTCGAGAGGAATTTCTTTTAGATTGTGATCAAGTAAGATTAGATTGGGAGATTCAAGTCATTTTAATTTTGAGAAATTTTAAAAGAAGGATTTAGATAATGAGGATTTAACGAATTTTAAAATCTTGATATTGCGGACCATATATTTAATTTTTGAGCACATGATTTAAATTTTGAATAATTAAGGATGAATCATCGATTTAAATGTTGAGGATAAATATAGAATTTTAGACTTGAACAATTGGAGAATTATATTTAAATTTTATAATTTAATGCTTGAATTAAAAGTTCAGTTTTGATTGTTGGGTCACCTATTTGAAATATGGAGGATATAAATTGAGTTAAATATTTGAAGAGTATAAAATTCTTAAGTTGAGAATAGGAATAAGATTTGATTAGAACTGTTTATTGTTCAAAGTCTAGAGGAGATTATGGTAGTTGAAAATTGTGATATAAATTTTGATGTGGGATGTCATATAGACTTGAGTTAGATTTGGATGTTGATTATTTAAAAATCGAGAAGAGATTACGACAGGTTGAAATTTGATTTAAACAATAGTTATCTTAATTTTGAAGTGATCGCGATAGATTTGAATAGATTTTGTTATTTAAATTTTTGGAAGAGATTGCGAATAACGTACCTTATGTACGAATGTGAAGGATTTAACAATTTATGCCTTATTTTAATTTCGAGGACGAAATTATTTTAAGTTGGGTAGATTGTAAACCCCCCTCACCCAAAATTAGGGCTACGTGGCTTCGATAGTGAAATTAGGGCTAGTTTGAACCCAATTAGAATTAGAACACGGCATTTAATTTAATTACGAAACAATTATGACACGTAGCGCACCTTATCGTCGCATCTATAACTAGAGCACCTTACTAGCCATTGCCTTCCAACAACTTCACAACCTCAACCTAGGCATGCCCGCCTACTATTCTGACCCTTGTACATTGCTCCCTTGTGCTACATTTTAGTCGCACGATAAACGTCGCGGACGTTATTTATTAATTATAAATAAATCCTAATTTTGTACCTTTGTACGTCCCAATCGAAATTGGAGACACAATCTTGACCGTTTTGTGCAAACCAAATTTTATTAATATCCTACACTGTCCCCTCTACGCCTTGACAATTTTGTCCCACCAAATTTAATCCCATGTACTCCTAATTAATTCTAGAACATCGTGCGCGTTTGGATTTAATTAATTAAATCCAATTTCTGCCTTTGTGCAAATTTCCAATTGTTGGGGGGGCTTTTATGCAAAAACGCATTAAGGTGTCCTCACCATTGGACAATGCGCGAGAAAATTTATTTTCCCCTTCATAGGACTTTTCCCATAATTTTCCGGATGTGCAAACGCGCAACATCGCCCTTGTACTTTAAACCCATCCTTGTATTTTAAACCCTACAATTATAGCCTTTCAAACATTCCCATGTGAGCCCAAGGCCCAATTCCTAGAGATGTTGACCAAGTCAAACCAAGCTTTAGGTCAAACACCCACCACATGTATATAAACATCTCTTCATCCCCTCTTTTCTTTATTATTCTTATTTTTCATCAAAACCCAACCTTAGGAATTAACCAGCCGACCCCTATACATTATTCATATCATCTTCTTCTTCATCCTTTTGATTTTGCTCATAAGCAATGGCGACGCTGACATCGAAGCTCCACAGCAGCGTGGTGTCGGCGCAGCGCTTCGACGAGGCAGCGCTGCCCCTCTACGCCGCCGCCCATGTGGACGGCTTCTCGGCCGCTCCGGCCAGGTTCGCCGTGTCCCAGTTCGGACACGGCCAGTCCAACCCCACCTTCCTTCTAGAAGTCTCCTCCTCCGCCGATGCAGAAGGAGGCCTGGTAAAGCGCTACGTGCTGAGGAAGAAGCCCCATGGCGTGCTCCTGGCGTCCACTCACGCCGTCGAGAGAGAATTCCAGGTTCTTAAGTCACTGGGGGATCACACAGATGTTCCGGTCCCTAAAGTCTTCTGCTTGTGTAGGGATCCTGCGATAATCGGGACACCTTTCTACATTATGGAATATCTGGAGGGACGTCTATTCTTTTAGATCAAAAGCTTCCGGGAATAAGCCCTGAAAAGAGAAAGGCCATATATCGAGCAACTTCAAGAACTTTGGCTTCCTTACATAGAGTTGAGGTGGATGCTATTGGGTTGCACAAGTTTGGGAGGAGGGACAACTATTGCAGGAGACAAGTTGAAAGATGGGAAATGCAGTATCTCGCTTCAACAGGCGAAGGAAAACCTGATAGGAACCCTAAGATGCTAGAACTGGTCCGGTGGCTGAAAAAGCATATTCCTCTTGAAGATTCCGTAGGAGCATCAAGCACTTGTCTTGTTCATGGAGACTTTCGAACTTATAATCTAGTTTTTCATCCTCTCGAGGATAAGGTGATTGGAGTTCTAGATTGGGAGCTCTCAACTCTAGGAAATCAAATGTGTGATGTGGCTTACAGCAGCATGGGAAAACCTTGGCCTGCGGCAGATTGGAAGTTTTATGTTATTCTCTCTTTATTCCGGGCGGCTTCTATCATTGCTAGAATATACCACAGATGGATTATGGTATTGGATTTATTCTGCGCGACTTCTGGAGGAGGTTATTGGTACATCGCAGTCTTCCGGCCAGGCAAGTATACCTTGCCATTGTACTGTTATTTATATTCCATATGTTGCATGCATCTTTATTTTCTCTCTTTAGTTCATATATTTTCACTGTTATATAAAATGCACGTGACGGTGTCGTCACGATATATTTTTATTTATGTATTTGCATTGACCTTGTTTATGAGACTACCCCATTATCATGTAGCATCATCAGGTTCATTTGACTGTGACACATATTTTTTCACGAGTTGTGAATCTTATATAGATCACGGACGTACGTATTGACTGATCATCGGTACGTGTGGGCCGTGCGTTAGGAATAACTGCTGTTAGAAATTTTGCATGCTAAGTAGACTTGGCAGTTATTAGAGGTCCAGGGACATAGCTTATTGTAGTACGGTAGCCCCATCCTTGTCCTTGTTTGGTTGCAGGATTTGGGCTAGGGTACTAAGAATAGGCTATGAACCAAATTGTGTCATGGATGTGACATGCTTAGAGCATGGGGTGGGGAGAACAACAAGTACCGCATTTGAGCTCCTTTGTACTTTTTCTATTGTGCGCCCGGATTCTCCGCTGGAGATACGGGTGGTGATGACCACTATATATTATATTATTATCAGGCGGGCCTCCGGCGTTCGAAAGTCGTCGTGCCTTTTTAGGCCCCTGGATCTCCAATAGAGAACCATGCCAAATCCCAGGTTTTCATCCAGATAGCTCACTTGTGGGGAAAGTTGTTCTTAACTGCATTCACTTAGATGGTTAGGCGACCCCATTGGATATTTATTTCAATACTTTATTGGCATGTGTTTAAGTATCTTGTTATGTCCCTCTGAGGACCTGGTCCCCTGCCAGGTGTACCTGTTCTTGAATATTTGCAGGAGCGCATATTTGGATGGTTATAGATGCTTCGTGGATGTCTTCTCTTCGAGCCGTGATCGATAGCTGGTATACTTATATTGGGCTTGATTGTGTTGTACTCATATTGTATTACTTTTCTATTTGAGTTGGTAGTGGATTTGTTTCCATCCAACTATCATCCTTAGATACTTCTTATTGAGATCTAGTTTCATAGACATTGGTTATTTTATTCATATTTGATTTTGGTGGATGAGATTTAGATTTTACCCTGTGACTTGTGACATATGTTATACCACTCATGGATTTGATATTCATATTACAGCGTACGTATGGGTTTGGTTTCCATATATTGGAGTTGCCATATCCATGCGGCTGGCATGCTTACGTGTCCTAGTCCTACGTATTTTTTGTGACTGGGGCGTGACATCAAGTGTCCTGGGTTATAGTGTACTTGATAAGACAAGTACAAGAATGGAAAGGGGTCATGAATGTCCATCTCTAGATGACATACACAGCATCGCGTACGGTGTTGGCACCCGACTAATAATCAGACGCTAAGTAAGTCACACGGTCCTAGATTTAAGCATGCACAATGATATAAATAAAGCAAGAAAAAATGCAACAAGAACTGCAGAGTTGGCAAGGTATACTTGCCCACTGATGTATAAATAAGTCAAGGAAATAAGTAGCAAAGCTGCAGGGTTTCGCAAGGTACACTTGCCTGGGGTTTTGGCTCCAACTGTAGCTCTGGTCTCAGTGTGATCTGCAGGTACTACTTCGGTAGCTGAAATAAACATTACCATTAGATTCAAAAAATATCAAATAGCTAGAATCGTCTGTCCTTAAGTCCAATTTGGACACAGGGGCAAAAATGACAATTCCAGGCCAAAGCGGGGTCCACATGTGGGCCACTTTATACCGAAAAGCGTATCAAGGTCAAAGATCTCCAAATTTGCCAAACTTAGTGTCAACAAGTTAGGAACGATGATACGAACTCAACGGAATTTCCAGAATTGGATTCCGATGAGCCGATCACAAAATCGCCCGTCAAGTGGAGCCTGTGGGGCCCACGATACGCGATTTTGTCAACGTTCTCAGAATCGAACCAAACTTGGGTCATAGGACCAGCGTATTGCCACGAGTCCGATGGCATAAGTTTTTTCTCGATCCGACGTGTATACACAAAGTTACAACGTGTTCCAGAATGGACGGATATTGGGTGTTGTCGGCGGATACGCGTTGATTCCGGTGTGCACGTACATCCAAATCAACTTCTACGAAATCCCGCACGTCCGTATCAACGACGCGCACGTTTCGGTAAAGACTGCGTGAGACCAAGTCGTCCCGTTTGGCGGGGCGCACTTAGTTCTGGGGTGAAACAGGGCATTATTTTTTCTGTTTTTGGATCGCGGTTCACGATCGCCACAGGACGTGACACACCGAGCAGGTCGCACGGGCATCGAGAGGGTCACACAGGGTTCGTGTTGCAACAGACGAAACCGAAAATGGGGTAACGAGGAGAGAGAAATGGGTACTTGAACGGAGCTCCGAAAAATGAGATTTTCGTGTCAGTGTCGACACGACGTGTCCGAGTTCTAGGGTTAGGGTTTGGGGCTTCGCCGGAGTTGGGTGGCTGTTGGCGGCCGGAGGGAGGCTGGGGGCAGCGGAGGCGGTGAGGGCCAGAGGCGGTGGCGCCCGGGGAGGCAGCGCAGGAGCTCGAGCGGCCGGAGGCGGGCCTGGGAAGCTGCTGCTGGATGCTGCTGGGTCGGGGGAGCCGCCGGAGGAGGCGGGCGGAACTGGCGAGGGCGGTGCGGCATTGGCGGCGAGGCGAAGCTGGGCAGGGGACGGCGGCGCTCGAGGGCGGAGGATAGGGTTCCGGCGGGGGTGTTCGTGGCAGAGGAGGTCATGAAGGGGAGGTTTTATTGGCGGAGGGGTGCGGAGCCGAGCGGGGGAGGCAGAGGAGAGGGGGACTGTAGTCGAGGGGCTCAGGGAGCGGATGGCGAAGCTAGGGTGGCTGTGTCGTTGCAGAGGGAGGTACGGCGGAGGGGAGATCGACTGGGACGAGGGGAGGAGACGGAGCCAGGGGAATTCGAGATAGGGGAAGGAGGTGGCTGCGGCTGGGGTTCGACGAGGAGGCGGCTAGGGTGGAGCAGCCGGAGACGGCGGGCGGAGGAGAGGGAGAGATAGGGTGATCCGGCGGAGCGAGGGATTTAGGGTTAGGGTTTCGGTCAGCGGGGGGGGGGGTTAAATAGCCTCGTCGGAACAGTGTTCCGACTAGAATTAGGATTTGGGTTTGGGTTTCGGGTCCGCGGGTCGGGTTCAACGTGAATCCGGCCCGACCCGCTAGAGTTTAGGTGCGGGTTTGGGTCTGCGGGTTTCGGGTCGGGTTTAGATCCGACCCAACCCGCTAAGGCTAGGTTCAGTTTAGTGAACCGGGTCTGGGTTGGTTTGGGTTGGTTTGGTTCAATTGAACCGGATTTATTTTAGGGGTTTAATTCGGTTTAATTCTACATTGGTTTTTAGGGCTTTAAAAATATTTTCGGAGTCCAATAAATTCGCAAAAAATTACCCTATGTCCAGTTTTCCATTTTACACCATAAAATATTATTTTCATAATATTTTAATATTAATTAATAGCAATTAAAAATTATTTAATCACCAAATGCCTAGGTTTTAATTACAGAAAAATCCTAAAAAATTACAGAAAATTATGAAAAATCCAAATTAGAAATTCATGAAAATCAGGGGCTTACAATCTACCCCCTTAAGAGGATTGCGTCCTCGCAATCAAAGAATAATCGGTCAACAGAGATGACACGGTTGCAAATATTGTTCGAAGCACATCACGATTAAGAAAAATTAAGGTTGAGGGTGTAAGAATAATACAAAGGGAAAATTATTTCCCTAAGCATAAAAGTTATGTAATTTCCCGGATGAAGGAAATCTAGAAGATTACAGTTTTAAAAACTAAGTTATCACTAGGTTATCAATTATAAGCAAGTTCAAAATTACATAGGTTAAGGCTGAGGTCACGAACCAATAGGCAGGAGATAAAACAAATCTATAAACAGATAACTACGAAAAATTACGCACATTAGCTACTCTATGGGTCTGTGCGTCTTCCAAAGTCATCGCTGGAGCTTGTTCACGTTCTTGCAGTTGATTCCTCTGCTGCTGTTGAGCCTGCTGGAAGAGTGTTGTTTGTGGTGCCAAGGGTGGCCTCGGCTGATTCCCTCATGGGGCTGGTGGTCTGACTCCTTCAACTCTCATTTGCGGTGCTTCCAATGCTTGAGAGGCTGGCCTTGGTGCTGGTAACGCTTGTTGGTCTACCATTGGTGCTCTTTCTCGACGCTCGGGATATTCCCTTAATAAATACTGACTGGATCCGCAAGCTAAGCATAATTTCCTTTTTTATCTGCACTCGTTCTCTATATGGCCTCTCCTGCGACAATATGTACAGACATGTAGTACTTACGGAGATGCTTCTGGTGGCTGGTGCATGTGAGACTTCTTTGCAACTTCTTCCTGTGGTGCTCCGGCTGGTGCTGATGTGGCTGGTTGATGAATCATTACTGCTTTCTCTCGACGTTCAGGGAAATCCCTTACCGAATGCTTTTTGGATCCGTAAGATAAACATCGTCCCAATCTGCGTCGGCATTCTTTAGCGAAATGGCCTACCTTGCTACAGTAGTGACAAGTAGGAAGGACTAGTGCAAGTGGTATAGATGCTCTCTGTGGTGGGTTCATCTGTGGTCGCTTTGCAACTCTTTCCTGTTGTGCTTGGTCTGGTGCTGATGCATACGGCCGCTTCTGGCTGGACTCTATCCTTGTGTTGCACTCCATGGGTCGTGCTGCAGCAAGAACGTCCGAGTCTAAGGTAGGTGTAACGGAGCTGATTAACTTTCGTAGCTCAGAGCTAAATCTGTCGATGAACGTCTCCGCTTGGTTTTGCTGAGCTTCTTCCTGAACCTTCTGATGAGCTTGCATCATTGCGTAGAACATTCAAAACATTTGTTGTTCGTCCATAGCTTGCCCTTGTGGAACGGTAGGCATCGGTGGAGCAAACTGCGTCGACGGTGGAACGTCATCTTCCTGGATTCTCGAGGTATGCTGACTTGCTGGACTACGTTGTTGTGATGATTGACCTGCACCAACTGGTGTCACTTCATCTTCATAGGTAACTACAACACCTTGTGGTGTTCCTGGATGAGGCTCTTCGCCGGCTTGTGGATTCATTTCTCTGCAACCAAAAATAAACTATAAGAGGCGCACAGGAATCAATGCAGGATGCAAATCAAGAATTTATTTCGAATCCGATATAGATGTCAAGAACGATTCAAGCAAGTGGATGAGATCCTAAAAACATATCCTATTCTTATTGCAGGCTTGCTCGATCCCTAAGTTGAAATCGAACAATTTAGTCGTTGACCTACATGGGCCACCATAAAAACCATGTCACGCCCCAGTCCCAAAATACCGAGGGACCAGACGCGTGATAATGGCCAGCAACACACACCGATGGACAAACCCAATTTAATGGATCCATCGGGGCATACTTAAGCTGTAGTACAACAATAAGTAGGTCCAAGATACAAGTCACAGTCTATTCTAATCTCATCCACAATAGATAATCACAGATCAAATGCCAGAATAAATGCAAATAAAATAAACTAACAAATCTCTATAAAACTGTCTCGGAGAACAATCCGAGAATAAGTCTGATACATCAATGCAATAGGCTGAAAATAAAATAACTAGAAACAGAAATAAATGAGTATCTCAAGCCAATACTCAGGAGAAGTCCTCTGGTATGATCTCGTCCTCGAGTGTCGGTACAGCTCCTGTATCAGCTCCTGCTGCTGTCCCGTATACCTCGGGATAGATCTCGTCTGCAAATCCTGGGGACATAATCCGGATCCAGGTCCTCAGGGGACATAGCAAGGTACAGAAAATACAAGCCAAAATAAATACAGTGCAGCAGAGAATAAAATAAATAGGGTAAGCTATATAACCATCTATGTGAAAATGCAAGTGAGGGTATCACGAGTACTCAGGTTGAGCCACTACAAGCTCTGTGTCGGGGAGCCAGTAGCAGTAATAATGAGTAATGGGCCAAGCTCGGGCTTCAGAGTCTTGTGCCTCACAATAATAGGAGGTTTATATATATAATCAGCCTGTAACCTGTGTGTCTCTTCCCACCCAATGTAACAACACGTCTCATGTCCACGATGCATCATGTCCATGTCACGCACGATCATATCTAATGCAGCCAGTCATATAATGTCTATGGATATAATGTATATGTCATAAAGCCTGTATCCTATACAGAATCACCATGAATATCTCAGAAAGATTCTGTCCATGAATAGTGTCAAGTGTCCTGGGTTATAATGTACTTGATAAGACAAGTACAAGAATTTAAAGGGGTCACGAATGTCCATCTCTAGATGACATACACAACATCGCGTACGGTGTTGGCACCCGACTAATAATCGGACGCTAAGTAAGTCACACGGTCCTAGGTTTAAGCATGCACAATGATATAAATAAAGCAAGGAAAAATGCAACAAGAACTGCAGAGTTGGCAAGGTATACTTGCCCACTGATGTATAAATAAGTCAAGGAAATAAGTAGCAAAGCTGCAGGGTTTGGCAAGGTACACTTGCCTCGGGTTCTGGCTCCTAGCTCTGGTCTCAGTGTGATCTGCAGGTACTACTCCGGTTGCTGAAATAAACATTACCATTAGATTCAAAAAATATCAAATAGGTAGAAATGCCTGTTCTTAAGTCCAATTTGGACACAGGGACAAAAATGATATTTCCAGGCCAAAGCGGGGTCCACAGGTGGGCCACTTTGCACCGAAAAGCGTGTCAGGGTCAAAGATCTCCAAATCCGCCAAAATTAGTGTCAACAAGTCAGGAACAATGATACGAACTCAACAGAATTTCCAGAATTAGATTCCGATGAGCCGATCACAAAATCGCCCGTCAAGTGGAGCCTATGGGGCCTACGATACGCAATTTTGTCAACGTTCTCAGAATCGAACCAAACTTGGGTCATAGGACCAGCGTATTGCTACGAGTCCGATAGCGTAAGTTTTGTCTCGATCTGACGTATGTACACAAAGTTACAGCGTATTCCAGAATGGGCGGATACAGGGTGTTGTCGGCGGATACGCGTTGATTCCGGTGTGCACGCACATCCAAATCAACTTCTGCGAAATCCCGCACGTCCGTATGAACGACGCGCATATTTCGGTAAAGACTGCGTGCGACCAAGTCGTCCCGTTTGGCGGGGCGCACTCAGTTTCGGGGTAAAATAGGGCATTATTTTTCCTATTTTTGGATCGTGGTTCACGATCGTCCCAGGACGCGACACACCGAGCGGGTCACACGGGCATCGAGAGGGTCACGCAGGGTTCGTATTGCAACAGACGGAACCGAAAATGGGGCACAGAGAAGAGAAAAATGGGTACCTGAACAGAGCTCCGAAAACCGAGATTTCCGTGTCCGTGTCGACACGACGTGTCCGAGTTCTAGGGTTAGGGTTTGGGGCTTCGCCGGAGTTGGTGGCTGCTGGTGGCCGGAGGGAGGCCGGGGGCAGCAGAGGCGGCGAGGGTCGGAGGTGGCGGCGCGTGGGGAGGCGGCGCAGGAGCTCGGGCAGCAGGAGGCGGGCCGGGGCAGCTACTGCTTGATGCTGCTGGGTCGGGGGAGCCGCCGGAGGAGGCGGGCGGAGCTGGCGAGGGCGGTGCGACATCGGCGGCGAGGCGAAGCTGGGCAGGGGACGGCGGCGCTCGAGGGCGGAGGCTAGGGTTCCGACGGGGGTATTCGTGGCGGAGGAGGTCGTGAAGGGGAGGTTTTATAGGCGGAGGGGAGCGGGGCCGAGCGGGGGAGGCGGAGGAGAGGGGGACTGTGGTCGAGGGGCTCAGGGAGGGGATGGCGAAGCGAGGGTGGCTGTGTCGTTGCAGAGGGAGGTACGGCGGAGGGGAGATCGACTGGGACGAGGGGAGGAGACGGAGCCAGGGGAAGTCGAGGTCGGGGAAGGAGGTGGTTGCGGTTGGGGTTCGACGAGGAGGCGGCTAGGGTGGAGCAGCCGGAGACGGCGGGAGGAGGAGAGGGAGAGATAGGGTGGTCCGGCGGAGCGAAGGGTTTAGGGTTAGGGTTTCGGCCGGCGGGGGGGGGGTTAAATAGCCTCGTCGGAACAGTGTTCCGACTAGAATTAGGATTTGGGTTTGGGTTACGGGTCCGCGGGTCGGGTTCAACGTGAATCCGGCCCGACCCGCTAGAGTTTTGGTGCGGGTTTGGGTCTGTGGGTTTCGGGTCGGGTTTAGATCCGACCCGACCCGCTAAGGCTGGGTTCGGTTTATTGAACCGGGTCTGGGTTGGTTTTGGTTGGTTTGGTTCAATTGAACCGGGTTTATTTTAGGGGTTTAATTTGGTTTAATTCTACATTGGTTTTTAGGGCTTTAAAAATGTTTTCGGAGTCCAATAAATTCGCAAAAAATTATCCTACGTCCAATTTTCCATTTTACACCATAAAATATTATTTTCATAATATTTTAATATTAATTAACAGTAATTAAAAATTATTTAATTATCAAATGCTTAGGTTTTAATTACAGAAAAATTCCAGAAAATTACAGAAAAATATGAAAAATCTAAATTAAAAATTCATGAAAATCAGGGGGCTTACATTGAGCCATCTCCTAGAGTTACACCTCCTCCATCTGATTTCTGATAGTTTGAAAATATGAGCGATCAAAAGAAATATGAACATTAGCTCCAAAATCCAACCACCAATCATCAGAATGGTAGAAAATATTGACTAAGGGTTGATAGCTTACAGACCTGAAGGAACTATAATAGCCATTAAGAAGAATATTTGCTTCTGGTTTGGCTGGACGTTTTTCTTTGTAAGAAGTCTGGACAGCTTCCTTTTTCCTATGGAAACAGTTGGTGACCATATGGTTTATTTTACCGTGCATAAAACAAAATCTCTTCTGATCCTGAGTCTGACCAAAGTTTCTAGGTTTATGGTGATGATGGTTTTGGTGGTGAGGCTGAAGGTTCTGCTTCTTCTTGAAGAGGTTCTTTTTGGGTTTGTGATGATGATGAGGCTTGGGTTTGCCTTGGGATTCTACTAGGTTTACCTTAGCTTTAGACTCAGACTTAGGGTTAGACCTTAGCCTAATTTGTTCTTCTGTTCTAATTTTCTTTAGGACTTGAGCAAATGTAAGGTCACCTTGAGTATGAATAAGGTCTTTCTTAACATCAGACCAAGAAGGAGGGAGCTTGTCTATTAAGCATGCTATTTTATACTCAGTAGAGAAGAAAGTGCATTTGGCTTGATTATGCCTAAGGTATTCTTAGAATTCATGTATTTGGTCATTCATAGGTTTATTATCTACCATAAAGTATATGTTGAATGAAGAGGAATTGAATCTTTCAATTCCAACATCATCACAATTGTATTCATTTTCCAGGGCATTACAAAGTTCTTTAGAACTTTTGTATTCAAAGAATATATCATATAGTGATTTAGACAAAGCACTTAGAATTCTATGGAAGCAGTGGTAGTCTATTTCCTTAGGGGTCTTGGGTCTAGTGGAGCCAGAGGACTTATATACACCTATGTCAGACTCAGTGTCATCAGAGTCATTTGTGATGGGTATGGAACCATCAATGGCTAAGATCAATCCTAAGGTAGTGAGCCAAAATTTCATCTGACTCTGCCATCTCTTAAAGTAGGTCCTATTGAACTTAGTAGGTTTAGCAGTAAAAGTCTTATTCTTGCCAGTTATAGTTGCTAATGAGAAAAGTCTGAAACTGAAAGATATATATTTACTCAATAACAATGTCCAATAATCTAGAATAATAGTTCATGTGATTTTGCTAATCAACCTTAAAATCTTTAGTCTATTAAGTACTTGGGTTAGCTGTAGGGTTGGTTCTCAGCTATCGGTGGTCCGAAGATACTTAAATACCATGTCGCTTAGGGCTATTTACATCCGATTGACAGAAGGATCCTTTCGGCTTGTTCCCAAATTTATCTTTACTTTTAGAATTCAGACTCAAAGAGATTTACAATTACACTTTATCTATTTCTTACTTCTAGAAAACTAATTATATTGTTCTAATTTACAGTAGAAATATATTCAAGTATTATTTTATAGCATGTATGAACTGTTATATAACAAGTAGACAATTTAATCACAAAACAACAATTATATCTATATAACAAAATTGCTTAAAGAAGTATAATACAGCTCAACTAAAGAAGTCTGATATAATTCAATTATGTCTATAAAAAAATTGCTTAAAAAAATTTTGAACAACAGTGGACAAATGACTTATGCAACTCAACTAACAAGTTTTGTTAACATATAAATGTTGCACCAACCCAACAGTGCTTACCAATGTGGTAGCAATGTATTTGTATGAGCAAATATTAAATCAAAATTTATACTTGACAATAGTTGCCGAGTTTGTGCTAAGAAATGTTCCACATGTTGTAAGAAAAGATGCGTGCTAGTAAATGTTCAAAGTGTGCTAACACAAGCTTGAAAGTCTCTACTTGGAATTAGAAAAGTTGCTATGAAGTTAGTTGGTTATGCACATCATACAATACGTAAAATTTTACAAATCGGAAGAGTGAAGTTGTATACAGCTTACACGTTAGAACAGTTCTCAATTTGAGATGTTCCAATGGTGGGTAGAAATTAAAACTATAAATTAGATATATATATATATATATATATATATATATATATATATATATATATATATAATATTTTCTAGAAATTTGATAAGAAAAAGAAATAAAATAAGTGTTACCGGCCTCCGGGGAAGTCGTGCACGAAGCACTGCGCTAAGAGTTGATCTGAGGCCTATGTGAAGACGTTTCTTGGAAGCTCCTAGTGGTAAAAACCCCTAACTAGTGGCTTCTATTCGTTGCACACAACTCAGAGAGAGAGACCGAACTTAGCTCTACCCAGAGTAAGGATTTAGAGAACATAATGTTGTTTGAGAGAATAATGAGAGAAATAGATTTTACGAAGAGGGAATTTTTTGTAGGAAAGAATTGAGAAGAAACCTCAATAAATATATAGGGAGAGAACCAAGCCTTCACTACAGACAAAAGAATAAATTTTTATTAATCCAGGCGTTTAATGAGTAATGAAAAAGAAAAAACGTGAAAATAAAATCTGGCATGTAAACGAAGTGTCACATGTTTAAAATTTTAGAAATAAACCTGGAGATAGGGAGTAATAAATGTCCAACGTTCAAAGATTAGATGAGTCAAAATGGTTCAAACATAAAGGGAAGAAAAAAGATTTTTAGATCCCAGCCCGAACCCGAAGAGTAAATTAGATCGGCATTCGACGCCCGCATGTGTGGGCACGTACCCGCACCCGTTACGTGCGCCGAACCTAGCCGAGCCGAGTCGGGCGGTGGCGGCGCACGCGTGGCCCAAGAAGTTCCCCACACAACATCTTAAGAGAGCAATGAAGAAGAACTAATATATACATACAAGGGGGAAGAGGTCCAACCGATGTGGGACTAAAGCAAAAGGTGGAAGTTGAGCTTTTGCTCACATGTGTATGAACTTATACACACAGCCAAAAATTTGTCATTCAGTCCATATAGTATAGTGTAATTTAGTCTTAACTTCTCGTATAATATTGAAACCAACCAAGAAGTTACATACCAACATATAATTTGTCATTCATTCCATATAGTATATAATATAATTTAGTTTTAACTTCTCGTATAATATTAAAAATTTGTATTTAGGTATTTATATTATTTAGAGGAGGATTTGGATCTCTTCTAATGGTTAACTTAAACTGACTATCCAAAATAAGGATCTAAATGTAAAATTTGAATATTAAACCATATCCTAAAACTAAATAAAATTATGCTAGGGTTTTGTAACTTGGTTATTTAATTTTGTCATGACCAATCGAGAATGAGAGTTATGACATTGTTATTTGCTTCTATCCTGATCTTAGAAGCCACATAATTCTCTTGGGCTATTAAGTTGTAAGTATTCAGTAGTGCGACCGGGGCAAAAAACATCTGACGATACACGATGTCCATTAAGTCGTCCATATTCAAAATTGTTGTCAGGAGGATTGCGTGGTTGCTGAGATCATGATACAAGCAAACACAATATCATCAGTCTCATTCTCGAATGGTCAGAATAAACTAAATAATCTAAATCACGAAATCCTGACCATGCAAAACTAAATAGTCCAAGTCACGCAACCCCTTAGGGTTTGCTTCACTACCAAAATAATACATATTAGCGACGTAAAAAAATGTCGCTAATAGGTAAAAAAATGTGACAAAAATATATTAGCGATGTTTTGGTGTTGTCGCGTAATCCATGGTCGCTGACACAAAATTTATCGCTATTCGTCATTATAGCGACGTATATTTGCAACGCGTACACGTCCCAAAATATTTTGTTATTAGCGAGGTTCAGCTACGCGACGTTGGTATATTAGCGAAGTTGTATATTGTCGCATAACGTCGCCAAATCAGTGACATTATCATCAATGTTTTGCTAAACCAATGCTGACCTGGCAGAAATTGCTATGTTAGCTTTTTAGCCACGTGTAGCGATATTTTGACACAGATTAGCGACGTTTCTGATACAAGTTAGCGACATTTTAACACAATTTAGCGATGCACTGTCACATCGGTAGACGTCGGCAAACGTCACAGAACGTTGCTAAATTTTAGAAAAACTAGAAAAAAGTATGCAATTTCTAAAATTATTTTCCAACAAAAGTCTGCCTGTAGTTATAAAATCATAGTTTATATAAATAGACCCGTAGTAACCCTCCGTTGAATTTTTTGGATTCGTCGACCCCTTCGATGGAACACTCAACACCGGTACATACACAAACACGTCAAGAATTTTAAAACAAGCAAGAATATCCCAACAAATAAATACATGAATCTAAAATAAGGTCACATCCATCTCATTAAAATAATGTAGTAAAAAGTATAAAATAAGTACATCCAAGACCCAAAAATGGGCCAATACACATAAAATATTAAAAAAGTCCCAATAAGAACTACTGCAGATCAACAGAAGAAGGAGGAACACTGCCACGTATCTGGGATAAGAGGAAGCCATATTGCTGCTGAGAAAGCATCACCGGTCCCGATAGAGAAGGCAGTGGAATCGATGGAGTCGGTGTCGGTGTCGGTGTCGATGTCGACGGACCAGGAGGACGTATCTGCTCCAATGTTAGTAGTCTAGCATTGTATGAATCCATGGCAGATACCATCATCGAAGTGTTCGTCTTCATCGTCCTACTCAATAAATCCTGCGTCACATGTATCCTCGTAAGTGAGTCGCTCATGGCCATATGTGACCCCTCAAGCTCCGTATGTCTGTGCTCCGTAGACGCGGCCAGAGTCGCCAAGCTACGCTCTGTCGTCTGGCTCATAATCCTGAGCTCTGTAAGGCTGTGTGTCACGCCCTAGTCCCAATATATCGAGGGACCGGACACGTGGCAATGGCCAGCAGTACACACCGATGGACAAACCCAATTTAATGGATCCATTGGGGCATACTTAAGCTGTAGTACAACAATAAGTAGGTCCAACGATACAAGTCACAGTCTATTCTAATCTCATCCACAACAGATAATTACAAATCAAATGCCAGAATAATACAAATAAATAAACTAACAAATCTCAATAAAAGTGTCTCGGAGAACAATCCGAGAATAAGTCTGATACATCAATGCAATAGGCTGGAAATAAAATAACTAGAAACAGAAATAAATGAGTATCTCAAGCCAATACTCAGGAGAAGTCCTCTGGCGCAATCACGTCCTCGGATGTCGGTACAGCTCCTGTTTCAGCTCCTGCTGTTGTCCCGTATACCTCGGGATAGATCTCGTCTGCAAATCTTGGGGACATAATCCGGATCCAGGTCCTCAGGGGACATAACAAGGTACAGATAATACAAGACAAAATAAATGCAGTGCAGCAAATAATGCAATAAATAGGGTAAGCTATATAACCATCTATGTGAAATACAAGATGAGAGCATCACGAGTACTCAGGCTGAGCCACTACAAGTTCTGTGTCGGGGAGCCGTTAGCAGTAATAATGAGTAATGGGCCAAGCTCGGACTTCAGAGTCTTGTGCCTCACAATAATAGGGGGTTTATATATATAATCAGCCTGTAGCCTGTGTGTCTCTCCCCACCCAATGTAATCACACATCTCATGTCCATGATGCATCATGTCCATGTCACGCACAATCATATCTAATGCAGCAAGTCATAGAGTATCCCTGAATATAATGTCTATGTCATAAAGCCTGTATCCTATACAGAATCACCATGAATATCTCAGAAAGATCCTGTCCATGAATAGTGTCAAGTGTCCTGGGTATAATGTACTTGATAGGACAAGTACGAGAATGCAAAGGGTCACGAATGTCCATGTCTAGATGATGTTACACAACACCGCATATAGTGTTGGCACCCGACTAATAAACGGACGCTAAGTAAGTCACACGGTCCTAGGTCAAGCATGCACAGCAATATAAATAAAGCGAGGAAATATGCAACAAGAACTGCAAAGTCGATAAGGTATACTTGCCCACTGATGTATAACTAAGTCAAGGAAATAAGTAGCAAAGCTGCAAGATTTGGCAAGGTACACTTGCCTGGGGTTCTGGCTTCAACTGTAGCTCTGGTCTCAGTGTGATCTGTAGGTACTACTCCGGTTGCTGAAATAAACATCACCGTTAGATTCAGAAAATATTAAATAGCTAGAAATGCCTGTCCTTGAATCCAATTTGGACACAGGGGCAAAAATGATATTTTCGGGTCAAAGCGAGGTCCACATGTGGGCCGCTTCGTACCGAAAAATGCGTCAGGGTCAAAGGTCTCCAAATTTACCAAATTTAGTGTCAACAAGTCAGGAACGATGATACGAACCCAACGGAACTTCCAGAATTGGATTCCGATGAGCCGATCACAAAATCGCCCGTCAAGTGGAGCCTGTGGGGCCCACGATACGCGATTTTGTCAACGTTCTTAGAATCGAACTAAACTTGGGTCACAGGACCAGCGTATTGCTACGAGTTCGATGGCGCAAGTTTTGTCTCGATCCGACGTGTGTACACAAAGTTACAGCGTATTCCAGAATGGACGAATATGGGACGTTGTCGGCGGATACGCGTTGATTCCGGTGTGCACGCACATCCGAATCGACTTCTGTAAAATCCCAAACGTCCGTATCAACATCGCGTACGTTTCGGTAAAGACCGCGTGCGACCAAGTCGTCCCGTTTGGCGGCGCGCACTCAGTTCCGGAGTAAAATAGGGCATTATTTTTTCTATTTTTGGATTGCGGTATGCGATCACCACAGGACGCGATGCACCGAGTGGCACGGGCACCGATAGGGTTCTACAGCTTACGCGTTGCAACTGATAAAATCGAAAACGGGGTTACGAGGTGAGAGAAAATGTTACCTGAACAGGGCTCTGTGAAGGATGATTCTCACGTGTCCGAGTGTCTCATACGTGTCCGTATCGAGTTGTTGTGTCCAGGCTAAGGTTCAGGGTGCTTCCGGAGAACCGTCGGAGAGTGGCTGTGCTCGGGGCTACCAGGGAGTGGCTGCTCTGGTCGGCGGAGGGCGGCTCGTCAGGCTGAGCGGAGTCGGCTCGCTTGGGCACTGCTGCGGAGGGGAGCAGGGCTGAGGGAAGAGGGTGCTGATCACGGCGGGGCTAGGGGGCTGTGGAGTTAGGTCGGTGGCGGCAGAAGGATGTCGACGGTGACGCTGGGGAGAGATGGAGGGAGGCGGAGATTAGGGTTCAGGTTAGGGGCTGCGGTGGTCGCCCGTGGAGGATGAGGAGGGGATCTGGCCGGTCGTGCTCGGGCGGCGAGGGGAGGATGAGGACTTTGGAGATGGTCATCGGGATAGGAGGAGCACAGCGGGGCTAGGGGCTGTAGAGGTGTCGGGGTCGCTGGGGTAAAGATGTCGACGGCGAGTGATGAAGGTGATGGGGAGCGGCGGCGTGGAGTCGTGGAGGAGCAAGGCGAGGTGGTCGGGCTGTGAGCGGGGAGTTAGGCGTCGTCGGCTAGGGTTTCCGAGGGCTGGGCACAAAATTCGAGACAGCTTTTATAGGCTGCTACAGGAACTCCGGCGGAGGCTAGGGTTCCACTTGGGTTTCGGGTCCGGGTCGGGTTTGGCTCGGATCTGACCCGACCCGACCCAATATGTGGTTGGCATGGTTCAATCAGCGGTCTGGTCTGGTTTGGTTTGGGTTGGTTTGGTTCAGTTTTGGTTCGGTTTACAAATCTAATAGTTTTCAGGACCTAAACGCGTTTTCGGAGTCCAATAAATTCACCGAAAATTATCCTATGTCCGGTTTTCCATTTTACACTATATTATATTATTTTCATAATATTTTAATACCAATTAACTGTATTTAAAAATCCTTTGATCATAATTACCTTGGTTCTTTATCTAGAAAAATACCAAAAAATTGAAAAAAATTTATATTTAAAATTAGTCTGAAAATAGGGTGTTTACAATCTACCCTCCTTAAGAGGATTGCGTCCTCGCAATCAAAGAATAAGCTACTAAAGGAAGAACTATGAAAATTATAAGATTGCTTAGTTTACAACTGCATCCGCGAACAAGTGAGGATAACGCTGGCGCATACTATCCTCCCATTTCCAGGTCGATTCGCCAGGAGAATGATGTTTCCAAGCTACACGAACCAGTCTGATTGTCTGTCCTCTCAATGTCTTCTCACTAACGTCGAGGATGCCAACTGGTTGTTCTTCATATCTCAAGCTAGGACCCACTGCGATCTCTGAATGATCGACTACGTGACTTGGGTCGGTCACGTACCTTCTCAGCTGTGAGACATGGAATACGTCATGCAATCCCTCTAAGGATGGTGGTAATGCAAGACGATAAGCCACCTCACCAATGCGCTCTAGAATATCAAATGGCCCAATATACCTTGGGTTCAACTTGCCTCTGCTCCCAAATCTGATAGTACCACGAGTGGGAGAGATCCTCAAGAATACGTGCTCTCCTTCTTTGAACTCTAGGGGACATCTGTGAGTATCAGTCCAATGCTTCTGTCTGTCCTGAGCTGCTCGAAGATGATTCTGAATCTGTTTTACCTTCTCCACTATCTGCGTTACCAATTCTGGACCCAGTATTTAACGTTCACCAACTTCACTCCAACATACGGGCGATCTGCACTTCCTTCCGTATAATGCCTCGAATGGTGCCATCTGAATGCTGGCCTGATAACTGTTGTTGTAGGAGAACTCCACCAAGTGCAAATGATCTTTCCAAGATCCTCCAAAGTCTAGCATACACGATCGCAACATATCCTCTAAGATCAGAATCGTGCGCTCCGATTGGCCATCTGTCTGTGGGTGGTAAGCTGTGCTGAATTTGAGTCGGGTGCCAAGACTCTCTTGCATGCTTCGCCAGAAATGAGATGTAAATCTCGAATCTTGATCTGATACAATACTAACCGGCACTCCATGTAATCTTACGATTTATCGCATATACATGTCGGCTAGTACCTCTGTGGACTGTCCAACTCTAAATGGCAAGAAGTGTGCCGATTTAGTGAGTCTATCCACGATAACCCATACTGCATCTCTTCCGCTGGGGCTCCTTGGAAATCCTGTGACAAAATCCATCGTGATATGCTCCCACTTCCATTCTGGTATAGGAAGCGGCTGTAACATACCTACAGTCCTCTGATGCTCGGCCTTTACTTGCTGACAGATTAAACATTTAGCCATAAATCTTGCAATCTCCCTTTTTATTCCATGCCACCAATAATACTGTCTCAAGTCTCGGTACATCTTGGTTCCTCCTGTGTGAACAGAGTACATAGAGCTATGTGCTTCAGTCATTAACTCCTGTCTCAATTCTCCATTTGGAACATACAGGCGATTCCCAAACCGTAAGGTCCCGTCTTCATGTATGCGAAGTCCTGTCTGCATGCCTGCTTCTGTCCTCTCTTTGAGTCTTCGAAATCTAGCATCGGTGGGCAATGCCTCTTTAATTCTTTCCATAAGTAACAACTTAATTTCAAGATTAGCCAGCAAGACACTCTGTCCTGGTAAAATAACCTCTATCTGAAGCTCCTGTAGATCTCTCAATAACTCGGACTGCATCGTCAAGAAATAAGCCGTAGGCTTCCTGCTGAGAGTGTCTGCTACGACATTCGCCTTTCCCGGATGGTACTACAGATCTATGTCAAAGTCTACCATCAATTCAAGCCAACGTCTCTGTCTCATGTTGAGCTCCTTCTGAGTATATACATACTTCAGACTCTTGTGATCAGTAAAGATTTTTACCTTCTTCCCATAAAGGTAGTGTCTCCAAATCTTTAATACAAATATAACTGCTGCTAACTTCAGATCGTGTGTTGGGTAGTTCTTCTCGTGGACCTTCAACTGTCTCGATGCATAAGCAATAACTTTACCATGTTGCATCAAAACACATCCTAATCCACTACCTGATGCATCACTGTAAACAACAAAACCTCCTAACCCTGAAGGAAGAGTCAAGACAGGTGCTGTTGTTAATCTTCTCTTCAATTCTTCAAAAGCCTTATGGCAGTCTTCCGTCTATATAAACTCCTGGTCTTTACGTGTCAACTTCGTCATAGGCTCTACAATTCTTGAGAAATTTTCTATAAACCTTTGATAATATCCCGCAATTCCGAGAAAACTTCTCACCTCCGCAACTGATGTGGGTATAGGCCAAGTCTTTATTACTGCAACTTTCTCCGGATCTACTGAAAGTCCTTCTCCTGAAATGATATGTCCCAAGAAAGGCACTTTATCCATATAAAACTGACACTTACTGAGTTTGGCATATAACTTCTCCTGTCTCAAGGTCTCCAACACGATTCTGAGATGCTCCTTGTGCTCTTCGTGGTTCTTGGAATATATGAGAATGTCGTCAATGAACACCACCACAAATTTATCCAAGAACTGATGAAAGACTCTGTTCATTAAACTCATAAACACTGCTAGCGCATTAGTTAAACCAAACGGCATTACCAAGAACTCATAATGTCCATACTTGGTCCTGAAAGCTGTCTTTGGTATATCTTCCTTCCTTACCTTGATCTGATGATAGCCGGATCTAAGGTCAATCTTCGAGAATATCCTAGCACCACTCAATTGATCGAATAGATCATCAATACGTGATAAGGGATACCTGTTTTTGATGGTCACAGCATTTAGTGCCCTGTAGTCAATGCACAATCGTAATGTTCCATCCTTCTTTAGCACAAATAATATGGGTGCTCCCCAAGGTGAAACACTGGGCCGGATAAAATCCTTCTCTAGAAGATCATCAACCTGTTCCTTCAACTCCACTAACTCCTTAGGTGCTAGCCGATATACTGATGAAGTGATAGGCTCTGCTCCTGGAGTTAAGTCTATTATGAATTCTATTTCCCGATCAAGCGGTAAACCTGGAAGATCATCAGGAAATACATCCACAAACTCGGATATGACTCCTGGGTAACCTGTCTCCCCTTCTACAGATAGTACCCTAAGAGTAGGCTGAACTCCTTGCTCTACTGCTCCTCGAAGAAACTCAAATTCTGGATGTCCAGGCAGTCTAAATATAACCCGTCCAAGTCGGCAATCAAGAGTCGCATGGTACTGACTTAACCAGTCCATACCAAGTACAACATCATAATCCGGCATAGAAAAGATTAGAAATTGAGCTCGCATCTCTCTTCCACAGACTACTACAAAACATGATCTACAGACGTCACTAACCGGAATAATTCCACCTCCCGTAAGAATTCTCTTCATCTTCGGAAGGGGTACGGTAACCACTCTATGGGTGGCTACAAAGCTAGCTGCTATAAATAAATACGATGCTCCAGAATCAAATAAATCTACAGCTGGTAATGAAGCTACTAAAATAGTACCCGCGATAACCTCGCCTGCGGTAGTTTCCTCTTCAACGGCCAATGTAAATGCCTGACCTCGTCCCTAAGCTGGACCTCTCTGCTGCTGCTGAGCCTGCTGAAATAGAGCTGCCTGTGGTGCCAGGGGTGGTCTCTGCTGATTTCCTTCTGGGGCTGGTGGTCTGACTCCTCCAACTCCCATCTGCGGTGCTCCTACTGCTGGATAAGCTGGTCGTGGTACAGGTAAAGCTAGTCTCGGTGCTCCCTCTCTGCGCTCGGTGCAGTCTCTGGTCAAATGCTGGTTGGATCTGCAAGCCAGGCATAGTCCTAACTTGCGTCTGCATTCTCTCTCAATGTGACCTACCTTGCCGCAGTGGTGACAAGTAGGGAGAGATATGGCCCTGTGTGCTGTCCTCTCTGGCATACTCCTCTGGGACCATTTTGCAGAATCCCCATGTGCTGTCCTGGATGGTGCTGATGTGATTGGCCTCTTCAGATTTGACTCCCTTCTAGTGACGCGCTCCATGCGTCGTGCTGCTACAAGGACGTCGATATACGATGTAGGTACGACCAATCTAATCAATCTCTGGAGATCGAACTTCAGTCCGTCAAAGAACTTCTCAGCTTTCTCTTCCTCTGTCGAAATCAAGGTTGGGGCAAAGCAACTTAGGCGAATAAAGTCTGCGTTGTATTCTTCCACTGTCATATTGCCTTGGATAAGGCGGTTGAACTTGTCTCTGAGCTCCGACCGTGATACTGCTGGAATATACATCTCTTTGAAGAGTCTGGAGAACTCTTCCCAAGTGACTTGGCCCTGTCCGAGCCTCCTCTCTTCTACTAACCACCAGTGATGTGCATTTTCAGTCAACTGTATTCTGACTGCAGTCATCTATTTCTCTCTCGGAAGTTCAGCTGCTTCCAACTGGTACTGTATGTTTGTGAGCCATTCATGAACTTCTGTTGGCCCCTCTTTACCAGAAAATGTACGAGGCTTGAGCTGACGGAAATCGATGATAGATCCCGTCGTTGATCGCCTCGCTGGTGGATTTGCCTGCTCCAATGCGGATACCAGGCTGGTTCTTAGATACTCTGCCTCCTAACGATGGGCCTCTTGCTGAATCTGCTGCTGGGCTTGCATCATGGCATACATCATCTGAAATATCTGTTGCCCGTCCATGGCTTGTCCTAGCGGAAAAACTGGCATCTGTGGAGTGAACTGCGGTGGAGGTGGGATGTCATCTCGCCGGAACCTTGGATTAGGCTGGCCAGTTTGATCGCTATGTGATGTTTGTCCTCCGTTCCCTGTTATCACTCCGTCTATATAAGTAACCACAGCGTCGTGTGGCGTATCCAAGGGAATCTCATCTTCGTTCCTGGGATCCATTACTCTGCAACCAAAAGATTAACTTTAAGAACGCTCAGAGGAATCAACACAGGATTGAATTCAAGTAATTAATTCGAGTTCGATATAGAGTTCAAAAATGGTTCAAACAATGGATGAGATCCTATAACTTATTCTATCCTTAGGGCAGGCTTGTTCAGTCCCTAAGTTGAAACCGAACGATTTAGTCGTAGACCTTCATGGGCTACCACAAAAACTATGTCACGCCCCAGTCCCAAAATATCGAGGGACCGGACACGTGGCAATGGCCAGCAGTACACACCGATGGACAAACCCAATTTAATGGATCCATCGGGGCATACTTAAGCTGTAGTACAACAATAAGTAGGTCCAACGATACAAGTCACAGTCTATTCTAGTCTCATCCATAACAGATAATTACAGATCAAATGCCAGAATAATGCAAATAAATAAACTAACAAATCTTAATAAAAGTACCTCGGAGAACAATGCGAGAATAAGTCTGATACATCAATGCAATAGGTTGGAAATAAAATAACTAAAAACAGAAATAAATGAGTATCTCAAGCCAATACTCAGGAGAAGTCCTCTGGCGCAATCTCGTCCTCGGGTGTCGGTACAGCTCCTGTATCAGCTCCGGCTGTTGTCCCGTATACCTCGGGATAGATCTCGTCTGCAAATCTTGGGGACATAATCCGGATCCAGGTCCTCAGGGGACATAACAAGGTACAGATAATACAAGCCAAAATAAATGCAGTGCAGCAAATAATGCAATAAATAGGGTAAGCTATATAACCATCTATGTGAAATACAAGATAAGAGCATCACGAGTACTCAGGCTGAGCCACTACAAGCTCTGTGTCGGGGAGCCGGTAGCAGTAATAATGAGTAATGGGCCAAGCTCGGGCTTCAGAGTCTTATGCCTCACAATAATAGGGGGTTTATATATATAATCAGCCTGTAGCCTGTGTGTGTCTCCCCACCCAATGTAATCACACGTCTCATGTCCACGATGCATCATGTCCATGTCACGCACAATCATATCTAATGCAGCAAGTCATAGAGTATCCCTGAATATAATGTCTATGTCATAAAGCCTGTATCCTATACAGAATCACCATGAATATCTCAGAAAGATCATGTCCATGAATAGTGTCAAGTGTCCTAGGTATAATGTACTTGATAGGACAAGTACGAGAATGCAAAGGGTCTCGAATGTCCATGTCTAGATGACGTTACACAACACCGCATACAGTGTTGGCACCCGACTAATAACCGGACGCTAAGTAAGTCACACGGTCCTAGGTCAAGCATGCACAGCAATATAAATAAAGCAAAGAAATATGCAACAAGAACTGCACAGTCGGCAATGTATACTTGCCCACTGATGTATAACAAAGTCAAGAAAATAAGTAGCAAAGCTGTAGGATTTGGCAAGGTACACTTGCCTGTGGTTTTGGCTCCAACTGTAGCTCTGGTCTCAGTGTGATCTGTAGGTACTACTCCGGTTGCTGAAATAAATATCACCGTTAGATTTAAAAAATATCAAATAGCTAGAAACGCCTGTCCTTGAGTCCAATTTGGACACAGGGGCAAAAATGACATTTTCGGGTCAAAGCGGGGTCCATATGTGGGCCGCTTCGTACCGAAAAATGCGTCAGGGTCAAAGGTCTCCAAATTCACCAAACTTAGTGTCAACAAGTCAGGAATGATGATACGAACCCAATGGAACTTCCAGAATTGGATTCCGATGAGCCGATCACAAAATCGCCCGTCAAGTAGAGCCTGTGGGGCCCACGATACGCGATTTTGTCAACGTTCTCAGAATCGAACCAAACTTGGGTCACAGGACCAGCGTATTGCTACGAGTCCGATGGCGCAAGTTTCGTCTCGATCCGACGTATGTACACAAAGTTACAGTGTGTTCCAGAATGGACGGATACGGGGCGTTGTCAGCGGATTCGCGTTGATTCCGGTGTGCACGCACATCCGAATCGACTTCTGCAAAATCTCACATGTCCGTATCAACGTCGCACACATTTCGGTAAAGACCGCGTGCGACCAAGTAGTCCCGTTTGGCGGGGCGCACTCAGTTCTAGGGTGAAACAGGGCGTTATTTTTACTGTTTTTGGATCGTGGTTTGCGATCACCACAGGACGCGATATACCGAGCGGGTTGCACGGGCACCGAGAGGGTTACACAGTCTACGCGTTACAACTGACGGAATCGAAAACAGGGTTACATGGTGAGAGAAAATGTTACCTGAACAGGGCTCCGTGAAGGCTGATTCTCACGTGTCTGAGTGTCTCCTTCGTGTCCGTATCGAGTTGTTGTGTCCAGGCTAGGGTTCAGGGTGCTGCCGGAGAACCATCGGAGAGTGGCTGTGCTCGAGGCTACCGGGGAGTGGCTGCTCTGGTCATCGGAGGGCGGCTCGTCAGGCTGAGCGGAGGCGGATCGCCTGGGCGATGCTACGGAGGGGAGCGGGGCTGAGGGAAGAGGGTGCTGATCACGGCGGGGCTAGGGGGCTGTGGAGTCGGGTCGGTGGCGGCGGAAGGATGTCGACGGCGACGCTGGGGAGAGATGGAGGGAGGCGGAGATTAGGGTTCAGGTCAGGGGCTGCGACGGTCGCCCGTGGAGGATGAGGAGGGGATCTGGCCGGTCGTGCTCGGGCGGCGAGGGGAGGATGAGGACTTTGGAGATGGTCGTCGGGATGGGAGGAGCACGGCGGGGCTAGGGGCTGTAGAGGTGTCGGGGTCGCTGGGGTAAAGATGTCGACGGCGAGTGATGAAGGTAATAGGGAGCGGCGGCGTGGAGTCATGGAGGAGCAAGGCGAGGTGGTCGGGCTGTGAGCGGGGAGTTAGGCGTCGTCGGCTAGGGTTTCCATGGACTGGGCACGGAATTCGAGACAGCTTTTATAGGCTGCTACAGGAACTCCGGCGGTGGCTAGGGTTCCACTTGGGTTTCGGGTCCGGGTCGGATTTGGCTCGGATCCGACCCGACCCGACCCAATATGCGGTTGGCTTGGTTCAATCAGCGGTCTGGTTTGGTTTGGGTTGGTTTGGTTCAGTTTTGGTTCGGTTTACAAAGCCAATAGTTTTTAGGACCTAAAACACGTTTTCGGAGTCCAATAAATTCACCGAAAATTACCCTATGTCCGGTTTTCCATTTTACACCATATTATATTATTTCCATAATATTTTAACACCAATTAACTGCATTTAAAAATCCTTTGATCATAATTACCTTGGTTCTTCATCCAGAAAATACCGAAAAATTGGGGAAAAATTATATTTAAAATTAGTCTGAAAATAGGGTGTTTACACTGTGCTATGTCATATAGCTCAAAGTCCTAATCTCCAATAGGCTATCTCGAGTGCATCAAAATGTGCGATGATCATCGCATCGTCAATTTGTGGCTGAGACTGGGCTACCCCGTAATTCTATGTAGCAACTCGTCAAGCAGGTCAGCAATCTGACGGTCAACACTCTCCTAGGCCCGTATCGACGCCTGCAAAGGCTGTGAGGAATTTACAATGCCAGAGGGGATCCTAGAGGACAGAGTCGTAACAAAGGTGGCGTAGGATCTTGTACCATAGTACGTACCCCTCTGATGACCACCAACGACGGTCATCTAGAGTTCGTCGATCGACGGAGTTGTAGAGGGCTGCGAGGAAGTACTAGTCCCTCCCTCTGTAGGTGCACTAGCAGTCGTCCGCTCACGTAGTCTAAGATACTCGTCTTAGAAAAATGGTTGCTAACGTCTAAGGTACTTATTACTAACTATATAGATATCTATTTGCATATTTTCAAAGTTATATTAAAACTAACACAAGGCAAAGTAACGTACATAGGTCTACGTAGCCTTCTCATCGATGAGCTTTTTGCCCTTCCGATGGGTGGCCAGGAAGACGGTCACCATATTGGCGTCCTCATCCCTCTGTACCTGTTAAAAATTATATTATTTATTATTAAAATTAAATATCTTATCATGCTTTCATTAAAATAATATATATTCAATAGAATATATACCATACGACAGAAATATTTTGTCATGGGCATCGAGCCACCACACCACTTTTTTGCCTTCGACCTAGCCGTATTTGCCTTCTCCGACCTCTCCATGTATCTGGCTTCGCTGAATCTCACCTTTATTGCAGCCTACTGCCCAGGCATGATCCAACAGTAGATCGGGGCTCCGTCGTGATTATGAGCCTTTTAATCATTGATCACATCATGGATCAGCTTGACAGCGATAGAAGAAAACTGCTCCTCGATCTTCTCAGCCCGGTGTGGTGGATAAAAATAGGTTTTCTACAAAAACTAAGATAGAGATTTATATAATATGCATAAATAATTATGGATATTAAAAGTAAATATATTTTTACCTTGAAGTGGGCAAACCAAAATGCCTTCCTATCTTCAAGAGCATCTAAGTAGTGGATTCAAGGTCAATCATAGTTCTGCCTCAGAAATACCTACATTGCTCTTTGTACCGCCGACGGACGATATCTATACAAAGATAATTCAATTCATGAATATAAAGATATAATCATTTGGCCCGTCGGTCCAAAATGTTAACTAATTAAATTACTTTTGAGGTCCGTCGGTCCAAATCTCCATCCCCGTCTCGTCCGTAGGCGCGCATGAAGGATTGCTCTGAACATCTGCCGACGGATTCGGCTCGACCTCCTCTATCTTCTCCTCTGCCTCCTTGGTGCTATCAGCTGGAGGAACGCTGGAATAGGGAATAGTCTCTGGCCTAGAACTGCTCGTCCAAAAGTACTGTCACGTCGTATCGTCGACGGAGTCGGAGATGCTAAAGATCTGTATACTGGAGTACTCTGGGAGGAGGATCCAGAACCAGTAGCCTGTACCGGAGGAGAACCCCATCTAGAGGATTGACCTCTGAACGATTCGTGTCGTCCGACCATACCTGATAATAACATATGATAATAAAACAAATACACAGATTTATAAAAGTTCATAAAAATAGACAGATCCAGAACACCCTCCGTTGAATTTTCTAGGTACGAAATATCAAAAAAGTATATGAAATATTACAGTCACACAATATAAAAGTATCACAGTCATAGAATAACACAATATAAAAGTATCAAGTCACACAATAAGCATAATATAAAAGTATCACAATCATACAATAAGCACAATAAAAGTATCACAGTCACACCATAAGTCTTATCCAATTTTTTAATCTCTCAAAAAAATCTAATAAGCTAGGGCATAATCCAGTCCCTCGGATACTTTGCATATTGAGTGACTGGAATTCTCCCTCTGAGTTGGTGCCTGCCCAACAGTAGGAGGTACCACTTCCTCCTTAACAGTAGAAGTTGTCACTTTCTCCTTAACAACCGCTTCCAATTTAATAGTAGGAGGTATCACTTTCTCCTTAACAATCACTTCCTCCTTAATAGTAGGAGGTACCACTTCCTCCTTAACAGTCACTTCCTCCTTAACAGTAGGAGGTGCCTCTCTCAAGCGGCGTGTACGTGCTCGGGTCATGGGTTCCATCTGGTAGGATAGATACAAATAAATAATATAATTGATAACATATATAAATATATGTATCCATATAATTAAAATAGATGTTACATTTAACATTAAAAATACAGTACATGGCTAGAGTTCTAAATGGATTTTATTTTATTATTAATCCTTTTCTGGAAAATTATCTTCTTTGTTTTCCCCATCCTCCTCTTTCTCTTGCTCCTTATCTTCACTTTCATCTACTTCATCTTTCTCTTCGGATAATTCTACCTCTTCTACACGATTAGACGTATAATGAGCAACTTTCGTTGAGTCAACATTTACAATATTTGTTAAAATAAGTAGCTCATCCTACTGATATGCTATTTCGTTAATGTCAAAGGTATTTTTAGCTTTCATCTTGTATACTGTCCACCAGTCCGACCTCTTTTATCCCCGTTTAGGATAAGTTGTGAAGTACACGAGCTGAGCCTGACTTGATAGGACAAATGGTTCATAGCCTTGGTATCGACGCCGGTAGTTTATATCCACAAGACCATGCTTGTCTATTTTCTAACCTTGATCTTGGATCGGATCAAACCAATCACACCTGAATAACACGATCTTAGTAGGCTCTGTTCCATAATTATATGTTAACTCCACAATCTCCCGTAAGATGCCAGAAAAATTATTGTCTGGATCGACATCTTTGTAGCTCGAAGATCTGATACACAAACAACTATTTTTCGTAGAATCGAGATCCAAGAAGCTGTCTCTTATCGGGACTTTTGTTGACTTGAACCTAAACCCATTCACACAATAGCTTAGCTAGATTTTGACGGCATAAATTGGTCTCTTATCTAGAGTTCTAATATACTCATTCTCGAGTATTGTGTGGGAACGATCGACCTAAATACCAAGAAAACGATATTAAGTTCAACGTTCTGTTAAATATTGTGCAAGTGTATACACAAAAAGATTTTAATATGCACTCAACCAAGAAGAAAAATAAAGTCTTATTTCATGTTCTACTTCTTTATCTGTTATGTTTGGTCTCATTGACCTCACATCTTCATTAAATGTGCTAAAAAAATAAAATATCGTCCGATTGTTGTAACAATATTAGCGTATAGTATTACATTAAGATGACTTAAGCGTTGACATATTAATTACTTACCTCTCTAGCTTCTCCACTTTATCCTTGTCGCAGTTGAGTAATATATACAACTGAGCAGCCCTTAGCTCGTCATTATTCAGATATCTCTTCATCATTTTGCCCGAAGGCGTACCGAAAGCATTGAATACTTTCAATATTACATCATTAGATTCCTGATATATGTCATCATTTCTTGGACCACTTGTTTTATTAGTAGCAATATGCGACTTGAAATACATCGAGCAAAAGTTTGTAATCTCTTCAATAACATAGGCTTCACAAATAGAACCCTCGACCCTTGCCTTGTTTTCACCTTTCTTTTTAGGTGGTTCAGTTGACGTTCGAACAGGTACATCTACCTATAACTGACAGGGCCATCGACACGTGCCTCGTAGGAAAGATGAATTGGTAAATGCTTCATGGAGTCGAAGAATCCAGGAGGGATCACTCTTTCAAGCTTGCATAATGTTACCGCAATGTCCTTTTTTTGCTTTTCTAGATGATCGACGATCAACTTGGTAGAACAAAGATCTCTGAAGAATATGCTAAACTCTGTTAAAGGATCCCAAGCTACCTGTGATAAGAATTTTTAAAATACAATTGGAATTAACCTCTCCATGAATACGTGACAGTCGTGAATCTTTATACCTGTCAGTTTATTTTCCTTCGGGTCGACGCATCTTCTCAGATTTGACACGTATTTGTCTGGAAATTTTAGCCCCTGAATCCACCTACATAATCTTCCTCTATCTTCCTTGTCTAGTGAGAAAATGGCCTTAGGCTGCTTATACTTTCTATTCCCTTCCTCTATCAAATACAACGCAGGGCGTCTGCATATTTCTTCCAAGTCCAACCTGGCCTTGGGATTATCTTTCGTCTTTCCCTTTGTGTCCGTCACAGTATTAATTATGTTGTCAAACACATTCTTCTTGATATGCATGACATCAAGGTTATGTCTGATCAGATTTGTACTCCAATATGGCAGGTCCCAGAATATGCGCCTCTTCGTCCAGTTATGAGTGTGGCCAAATCCATCGCAGTTGTACCCCTTAGTAGGCTCTTCAATAGCACTTGGTAACTCTGTAACCTCTTCCCATATCGTATCTCCGGGCCACCTTGGTGGTGGATTTGCCTTCTCCGTAACACCGGCAGAAAATGCATTCATGTTCCTCCGGAACGGATGATCCAACGGCAGAAATTGTCGATGACAATCGAAGAAGCACGATTTTTCTCCGTATTTCAAACGGAAAGCCTTAGTACGGTCCATGCAATACGGACATGAGAGACGACCATGAGTGCTCCATCCTGATAATATGCCATAAGATGGAAAGTTATTAATGGTCTACATAAGTGCTGCCCTCATCAGAAAATTCTACTTTTTTCAAACATCGTACGTGTTGGCACCTACTTTCCATAGCTAATCTATCAACAGTTGTAAGTACATATCTATGTTCCTCTTCAGATTGTTTAGACCCAGAATAATGACAGTTAAGAACATAACTAGAGTCTTCATGCACATCCAACGCGATAGGTTGTACGGGGTGACGATCACACGCCAACACGAATTCTGGAAGCCCAAAAGTCTGAATGGATGGAAATCGTTAGACGAGAGCCACAATCTTACATTACGCAGATCTGAAGCAAAATTGGGATACTCTCGATTGAATTGCTTCCATGCTTCTCCATCGGATGGGTGATCCAACACTCCTTTAATCTGTTCTCACCTATGCCAACTCATATTTTCGGCAATCTCCTTCACCATAAACAACATTTGCAACCGCGGCGTCAAAGGTAAGTAGTGCATCGAATCGATCGGCTTCCTTGCACCGACAGGCCTTCCTGTACCAGTTGCCTTATAGCGATCAACACTACAAAATTGGCACATATCTTCATCCTTGTCGCCTTTGTAGTACAACATGCACCCGTTGCGACATGCATCAATTTTTTTGTATCCCATCCAGAGCGATCTCACCATCCTCTTAGACCGGTAGAAGTCTTTAGGTAACTTAGCACCCGCCGGCAAGATCTCTATAATTAACTCCATCAGTCGGTTGTAGCATTCTTGTGACATGTTAAAATCATACTTGATGCTAAACAGTCTTATAATTACCTCCAACGGTGAATGATCCTCTCAACCAATATATAATGGAGTCCTTGCTTTCTCCAATAACTCCATGAACTTTGCAGCATCGACATTCAGTGCCTCCTCAGCGCCATCATAATTGTCTGGATCAAAACTAGGCCCGTCAGCATCGAAAACCATGTTCACGCACCCGTCGTCGTAATCATCGTGGTCGTGGACATCAATATACGGCTCCACATAAGGCTCCGGCTCCGATGCTAAAGACACAAGTTCTCTGTATGAGGTCTACTGATAGTAATTTGGCGTGAAACCCCTCGAGTACAAATGATATGCCATATCCACTTCTGAGTGATATTTCAAGTTACGATATCTCACACATAGACACTTAATTTTGGTGCCGTCCATGTACTGAGGGAACACCTTGGCGAACTGTAGGAATTATTTTACCTCCTGTATAAATTCATCCCGCACATCACATATGTCATCAGGATGACGGTTGTACATCCACGAACGATGACGCATGTAGTAATACAGATCCATTTCTAGATACTTCTGAAAAGATAAATAGACATCGTTCAAGTATATTATCTAAATGGATGCAAAGATGGATACACATGTTCATCAAAGTAATTAACAACTCATATTGATGCGTGAGTATCCATATCGTGGTTCATGAGTATCCCTTTTATAATTCGTGACTATCTAAAAACTAGTAAACATGTGGACAACTCTAATTTCAAACCCTATTAAATATGTGTCATCATGTGTTCATTGTCTTCCTTAGGATTCTAGTTATTCTACTTTTATAATAAGTATTATCTATGTGAAACTATTTACCACTTAACTTATATTTATTTAGCTTGCAACATAAACCTAGTTACGCGATACATATACCAATGCCGTGTCACAACCACCCGAACACGAACTCTTGTGTCAATGATAGGTTTGACATTACTCTAACCCAAGTTAGATACGAGTTCTAGAAGAAGCCAATACTGTGTCGTGTCTCAACTTTGAATAGTCATTTTCGTGTCCGTGTATACTATAATATTGTACTCTATCAGTACTCTCATACCAAGACCCATGACACTCACATTTAATATATATCTATTACCGCTTCACAACCCCACCAATTTTATGTATATCTCTATACAGTCGTTAAATACGTGTTATAATTGCAAACCAACTCTATTTGACCTTTGATGCAAATGCTAAAAGATAAATTGTAGTCGCATGATTATCAATATTATCTCAACATTATCGCATAAAAAATAGGGGTTAAATCACACTATACTATAAATTTTTCTTTACATACACATACTCATATGAATTTTTTATCTCTATGTTTCTTCTACAAATGAACATATAATTCTAGGAAGTTAAATCACACTATATTAAGAATTTTCAAAGGAATATATATATATATATATATATATATATATATATATATATATATATATATATATATATATATATATATATATATATATATATAATTAAAATAGGGCGTGTGTGTGTGTCAGTGTGTGTATGCCAGTGTGTGTGTGTGTGTGTGTCAATGTCAGTATCCGTGTCCAACTTAAACATGTCCCTATTAGTATGTGTGTGTGTCTGTGAAAGTGTGTGCGTGTGTGTGTCGTGTCAGGGTCAGTGTTAGTGTTTGTATTTTTGTCAGTGTCGTGTCAGTGTGTGTGTTGTGACGTGTCTGTGCTACGAGAGAGAGAGAGAGAGAGAGAGAGAGATAGGGTTAGGGTTAGGGTTTACCGAGATGGATAGGGTTTGACCGAGAAGGGGTCGACCGGAGGAGAGGAGGACCGATGGTGGGGAGGAGGAGCGTTGGTGGGGAAACCGCAACTACCGGAGGGGAGGAGGAGCGACGGTCGGCAAGGGGGACTAGGGCGACGCAGGGGCGGGCGGGTGAGGGGGATCGCGTGGGCGATGGGGGTCTCGGGGGCGAGGGGGTCTCGGGGGATTTGGGGGGAACGAAACGACTAAGGAAAAAATAAAAACTCAAACCCTATATTAAAAACTTTAGCGACGTCTTTAAAAGACGTCGCTAAACATCGCTGATTTCATAATATTTAGCGACGTATAGAAAATCACGTTGCTAAACGTCGCTATAATAAATATAATAGCGACGTTTTACCACATTTGGCGACATGTACCTCCGTAATATTTTTTGTAGTCGCTACGGGTCGCGGACAGTCGCCAACAGCGACGTTATGCGACGTTCCTTTCTGGCATCGCTAAATTCATAAATTATAGTGACGTCAATGAGGAACATCGCTAAATACGTCTATATTTCATCAAATTTTGGTAGTGCTTGGTAACGGTATTTTCATCGATTTTTGGGTGTTTTTGAACCGACCATTTATGAAACTCCCTGCTTGGTAATTTTATGAGGCACTGGTTTTGGTCGGCTCAAAAATCTCCCAAATTTGGTGTAATGTAATTTTGGGTGGCTTTATAAACACTCCAAATCAGTAAATTTTGAGCGATTTTATTAATTTTATTTTATTAATTTTATTTATTTTTGTAAAAGTTTTTCAAAACCGTTCGTTACCAAGCATGGATTGGATATTGTTTTAAAAGCCGCTACTTAAAACCACTCAAAATTGGACCTCTCATAACCATTCATAACCGGTACTCTAAAAACATATAATAACCGCTACTTCTATAATTGCCTAGCAGATCCTTACATATTTTCGTTTAGCTTTAGGGTCTCGTATAATATTCAATATTTACGTTTAAGTTTTCATTTTGGACGGTCAGTTAAGCCAACTGTTAGAACGAAATACAAATTTTATTCTGAACAATATGAAAATCTAAACATAAATTTATAATATTAAACAAGACCTTAAAATTAGATAACCCTAATGTGTATCCATCGTGCAGATCTCGTAGCCAGATGTCCAGGTGAGTGAATAAGAAGGGACGAAAAATAGTGATATCTAATTATTGTAAATAGAGTCTACAAATTAAGTGGATGAATAATATTTTTTAAAATTGATTGTTTGACTAAACTTTGTGTAAGTTATCCATATGAAATAAAGTAGGATAAAATAATTAAGACAATGTGAGATAATGATGACAAATTAATTAAATATGTGCCAAGGTGGTGGTTGGGGGTCATATTCTGTCGCTAATTAGAAAGCAACAAGCAAGAACCTAATGCTTCCCCAAATAATCATGAATTCATATTTACAAAAGAGAAAACACAATGCATACTTCCGTGACAAGTGTGAAGTGGGGAGGTGGATTCTCACTTCACTTTGGGACGTGACTTGAATTTCTTTGTTTGGACGAGGGAAGGAAATAAGTTGGAATTGGAAAGCCAAAGTAACATATAGTTCTTGTATCCCTCCTAAATATCATTTTTCACATCCTTACTTTCCGTTCGAATAGGAGGGAATGATTGTTTTCTTTTTCTATTTTCTATTTTCTTTTTTTATTTATATATCTATTATTGATTAAAATAAACTAATCACTTATTAAATAATTTTTCTTTCTGATCACTAATTAAACTAACTAATAACTAATAAAAATTAATTAATATTTTAATATATATTTTTTCTTATGTAATTAGTTGTTAGTATAATAAAGCATGTATATATTTATAAAAAAAATAGTTGGACTTATGTTGCATGACCACAAATAGGACATGCCACGATATATAAATATAAATATATATATATATATATATATATATATATATATATATATATATATATATATATATATATATGGAGTCTATTATACGTATTTAGTCAGTTTTTTATATGTGTCCGACACGACAGAAAAGATGACATGTGTCCTTACTATCTAGATTTGGACTGAATTTGTTTGAATTATCTAATAATGAGTAACTAATTAATAAATAAGATTGTTAAAAAATATTTGAGATAATTTATTTATTTTATTATATAATTAGAATAATTTAGTTAACCAAAAAACTAATAAAATTAATTAATTGTAAATATTATTCATTTTTATTTGTAAAAGTAATTGTTATAAAATTTATTATTATAATATACTCTTTCACTTTTTATTTTTTTTACTTTCTTATTCTAACAAAAGACATTTACTTCCTATTAGGGGGAAAAAGTCATGAATTCTAATCCACTTTTCACCTTGAAAGTACAACTTCAAATATTTCTTCACTTACGATTATCAAACATGCTCTAGAAAAAGTTTTTCAAAATTGTGGGGTTCCTTTATTTAGTTTAACAAGATACAGTGGAATCGATATATTTTGGTGAACAAAATACTTTCTTTCTGTTAGCTCCAGCTCTGGCCCACGGTGTAACGACATGTTCCGTTCAAGCAGACAGCTGATTCAAACGACGCAAGTGCAATGACCCGACCCGTTTTGTTCAGCGAGATAACTCGTTTGTGGCAAAGGATTCCAGACTTGGCCCTTCAGGAGTTCAGACTTAGACTTTCAAATGCTCGCTAAGAGTATTGCTCGACCGTGGTGAATCATCGCTAAGGTGGGTGGCTACGATAAACTTATCTTTGCTTAGCCAGAACACTTAAAATATGGACGATATATGCTAGTCGCTAGGTGAATCATCCCTTGCATGCTAATAAAGAATACAACGCATCTAGCTAAGGGAATAATCTCATCTTGTATTGCTTATGTTAGAACATAAAAATGGAACTTGGATTATAACTTGGACCCTCGCATGCTACCTTTGCTTCGTGGAAGTAGACCCCGCTATGACTTGAGCAGATCATTATAGACCCTTCGTAGTCTACTGCTTCACTTGTTTACACTATACGTCCATCGATTATGTCGCTCGGTATGTCCATGTATGGTTGCACTCCTTGCACTACCCCTTAGACCGTGCCAACGTAAATACTTATATTTCATATAAATGCATGCTTGCCTGCTTACGTTTTAGTTTGTACTCGTTGCCTCATTTCAATGCTTGTCACATAATTTATGCACAATCAAGTTGTCACGCCCCAGTCCCAAAATACCGAGGAACTAGACACGTGGCAATAGTCAGCAGCACACACCGATGGGCAAACCCAAATTTAATAGACCCATCAGTGTGCACTTAAGCTGTAAAACAACAATAAAGGTCTATGCTACTAATCTCATCCACAGAAATAAATACAATCAATATGAAATATAAAGAAACATTAAGTCTCAATAAAACATATCTCGGGGAACAACCCAATAATAAGTCTGATACAGTAGTCAATAGACAATAAATAAAGAGTATAACAACATCAAAGACTGAGTATAGATAAAGCAGATACTCAGGATAAATCTTTGGCGATCACCTCGTCCTCAGGTTCTGGTACTGCTCCAATGTATGCTCCTGTCCCGTAAACCTCGGGGTAGATCTCCTCTGCTAAACCTGGGGACATAATCCGGATTCCAGGTCCTCAGGGGACATAGTAAGGTACAAGAATAACTCAAGCCAAATAAATGCAGTATATATAAAATGTATCAATAGGGCAAACTAAGTAACCAATTAAGTGATATGCAAATGAGAGCATTAATCATACTCAGGCTAAAACTACCATAGGCTCTGTGTCGAAGAAACCCATAGTAGCATTTATCTCGAAGGGCCAGAACTTGTGCCAAAGCTCTGTGTAAGAGTCTAAGGCACCTCCAGAAAACTACATATATATAATATAATCAGCCTTTAATATGATAATACTCTCTCCACCCAATGTAATCACACGTCTCATGTCCATGGCACGCAAGATCATGACCTCTAACTGATGTAGTGAGTCATAATAATAGCTAAGCATATGTATAAAGTCTTTGCCACGAATCCTGTATCCTATACAGAATTACCATGAATATCTCAAGAAGATTCTGTCTCATGAACAGTGTCAAGTATCCTGTGGTATGACGTACTTGATAATGCAAGCACTAAGATATATAGAGTCGCGATATCAATCTCTAGTGACCTTACACAACTCCGCGTATGGCGTTGACATCCGAATATTATTCGGACGCTAAGCAATGTCACACGGTTCTAGGTTGAACCGATACATCATGTAAATAATTTAAGGAATTATTATGTAGCAAGTACTGCAAGATTGGCAAGGTACACTTGCTTGGAATTTAGTTTCCAACTGCTGCTCTGATATCAGCAGGATTTGCAGGTACTCCTCCGGTTGCTGAAATAAACATTACCATCAGGTTCAGAAGATATCAAATTGATAGAATTGCCTGTCCATAAGTCCAATTTGGACACAGGGACAAAATTAACCGTTTCTGGTCAAAGTGGGGTCCACATGTGGCCTACTTCGCACCGAGAAAAGTGTCAGAGTCAAATTATTCCAAATTTGTCAAACTTAGTGTCTACAAGTCCAGAACGACGATACGAATCTAACGAGATATCCAGAACATGATTTCGATGAGCCGATCATAAAATTGCCCGTCAAGTTGAGCTGTGGAGCCCACGATACGGGATTTTGTCAACGTTCTCAGAATTGAACCAAACTTGGGTCACAGGACCAGCGTATCACTACGAGTCCGATGGCGCAAGTTTCGTTTCAAGTTTCAGAACAAGGCCGATACGGAATATTGTCGACTGATACGCATTGATTCCGGTGTGCACGCAAATCTAAATTAACTTCCGCTAAATCTCACACGTCCGTATTGACGGCGCGCACCTTTCGATAAAGGTCGACGCGACCAAGTCGCCTCATTTAGCAGGGCACACCCAGTTCCGAAAAAATTAGAGTTTTTAAATAAATAATATTTTGATCATTTTAACCCTCAAATAACATGCAAATTACAGCTCAATAAATAAACTAAAAATAGGGTTTAAAACTCGGTAATATGGTCTAAATAACTGTTCAGGTAAATTTTGAAAACATTTAGTAGGTTGGCCGTAAAACGGTCGTGAACCGGAAGGTTCGGGCCAGTTTCTGAATTTTTAGAAATAAGAAAATATTTTTCTAATTTTTCGTCACGGTTTGCGACCGACACAGGACGCGATACCCCGAACTAATTGTATGAGTTTCGAGGGGGTCACGCAGTTTACGCGTCACAGCAGATGGTTTAGAAAATGAGATGATGAGGAGAAAGAAAAGTTATCGGAATGAGGAGTCAGAATCGACTGTATTTGGCGTACGCGAGGCGGCGCGGCGTGAACGGGCGGAGGCACTGTGCAGCTGCTGGTCGCTGCTGTGTCGTCGGGGCTTTGGCGTCGCCGGGGAGAAGCGGCGGAGGCTCGACAGTGAGGGCTCAGGGTCAGTCGAAGGAGTTGGGTGGAGAGGGTGGCGGAGGCAGGGGATCGTCGGTGGCTCGGTTGTAGTGGTGGTGGTGATCGTTGGTTTATATAGGGTTGCCGCCGGCCGTTCAGGGAGGTGAAAGGTCGGCGGGGAGGTGAAGAGATACGGAGAAGTCGTGGCGGTCGGAGTCGGCGGAGATGAACAATCAGAAGTCGGAGCGACGACCGTTGGTTTCAATCGGGAGATTGGGTTTACTTTGCAGAGGGTAGGTGGGTTCGGGTCGGGTATGGATCCGACCCAATCCAATAGGGATTGGATTTATTTAAGTTTAGGGTTCGGTTCATTAATACTTGGTTTAATCTGCTTTAGTTTGGTTTTATATGGTTCAGTCTGGTTTATTTTGGTTTATTTAAACATTTTAGTTTTTAGGTCTTTAAAAATAGTTACGGGGTCCAATAAATTCCAAAAAATTGCAGTAAGTCTAATTATTTATTTTACACCCAAAAATATTATTTTTATAATATTTTAATATTTAATAAAATGGCAAAAATTATTTAATACCAGAAAATATTTATTTTAATTAGTTAAAAATCATAAAAAAATTCCCAAAAAATTATTTTTAAATTCTGAAAAAATTTGGGGGTTTACATTCTACCCCCTTAAGAGGATTGCGTTCTCGCAATCAAAAAATAATGAAACATAACCGGTCAGAAGAGATGACACGGTTGCAAAATATGTTTGAAAGCCTGACACAAAGAAAGAATCATGATAAAAAAAATCGAAAGATGAGGGTTAAGCAAAACACCTAGGGAAGGAATAAAGTATTTTTCTAGACAATAAAAGTTAGGTAATTCAAGAGTAAAGAAAATCTGGTTAGAGCAAAGAAAGCTACAGCTTAGAAAAACTAGGTTATCAATTATTAACAAGTTCAAATTACTAGGTTTAAGGTTAAGGTCATGAACTAACAGGCACGTGTTAAAGCATTACTAGAAATAGACATCAATGAATAACTTAAATCTTATACGTATTTGCTACTCCACGAGTCTGCGCATCCTCCATGGTCATCGTAAAAGCTTGTCCGCGTCCTTGTAGTGGATTCCTCTGCTGCTGCTGAGCCTGCTGGAAGAGTGCTGCCTGGGGTATCAAAGGTGGCCTCGGTTGATTCCCTCCTGGATCTGGTAGTATGACTCCTTCAACTCCCATTTGTGGTGCTCCTAATATTGGAAAGGCTGGCCTTGGTACTGGTAAAGCTTATCGGTTTAACATTAGTGCTCCCTCTCGATGCTCAGGATATTCCTTGGCTAAATATTGATTGGATTCGAAAATCAAGCATAATCCCAACTTGCGTCTGCACTCGTTCTCAATATGTCCTCGCTTTCCACAATATTGACAGGTAGGAAGTACTAGCGGAGATGCTCTATGTAGCTGGTGCATGTGAGATCTCTTTGCGACTTCTCCTTGTGGTGCTCTGGCTGGTGCTGATGTGGCTGGTTGATGAATCATCAATGCTTTTTCTCGACATTCAGGGTAATCCCTTACCAAATGTTGTTTGGATCTATAAGCTAGACATAATCCAAATCTGAGTCAGTATTCTTTAGCGAGATGGCCTACCTTGCCACAGTAGTGACAAGTAGGAAGGACTAGTGCTAGTGGAGTAAATACTCTCTATGGTGGATTCATCTGTGGTCGTTTTGCAGCTCTTTCCTATTGTGCTTGGTCTGGTGCTAATGCATGCGACCGCTTCTGGCTGGACTCTATCCTGGTGATGCACTCTATGGGTCGTGTTACAGCAAGAACGCCCATGTCTAAAGTAGTTGCAATGGATCTGATTAACTTCTGTAGCTCAGAGCTAAGTCTGTCAAAGAACTTCTCTGCTTGACTTTGTTGGGCTTCTTGATGAACCTTCTGCTGGGCTTGCATCATCGCATAGAATATTTAAAATATTTGTTGTCTGTCCATAGCCTGCCCTTGTGAAAAAATAGGCATCAATGGAGTAAACTGCGATGGTGGTGGAATGTCGTCTTGCTGGATTCTCGAGGCATGCTGATTTGCTTGACTGCTTTGTTGTGCTGATTGACCTCCACCAACTGGTGGCACTTTATCTTCGTGGGTAACCACAACACCTTGTGGTGTTCCTGCAGGAGTCTCATTGTTTGCTGGTGGATCCATTACTCTACATCAAAATAAATTATAAGAGGCGCATAGAGGAATCAAGGCATGATGCAAGTCAAGAAATTCAAATCCGATATAGAGATCAAGAATGGTTCAATCAAGTGGATGAGATCCTATAACTTATCCTATCCTTTTCGCAGGCTTGTCAGTTCCTAAGTTGAAATCGAACAATTTAGTGGTTGACCTGCATGGGCTACCACAAAAACTATGTCACGCCCTAGTCCTAAAATACCGAGGAACTAGAGACGTGGCAATGGCCAGCAGCACACACCGATGGGCAAAACCAAATTTAATAGACCCATCAGGGTGTACTTAATCTATAAAATAATAATAAAGGTCTATGCTACTAATCTCATCCACAGAAATAAATACAATTAATATAAAATATAAAGCAATATTAAGTCTCAATAAAATATATCTCGGGGAACAACCCGATAATAAGTCTGATACAACAGTCAATAGACAAGAAATAAAGAGTATAACAACATCAAAGACTGAGTATAGATAAAGCAGATACTCAGGATAAATCTTCGGCGATCACCTTATCCTCGGGTTCTGGTACTGCTTAAATGTATGCTCCTGTCCCATACACCTCGGGGTAGATCTCCTCTGCTAAACATGGGGACATAATCCGGATTCCAGGTCCTCAGGGGACATAGCAAGGTACAAGAATAACTCAAGCCAAATAAATACAGTATATATAAAATGTATCAATAGGGCAAACTAAGTAACCAACTAAGTGATATGCAAATGAGAGCATTAATCATACTCAGGCTGAAACTACCATAGGCTCTGTGTCGGAGAAACCCATAGCAGCATTTATTTCGAAGGGCCAGAACTTGTGCCAAAGCTCTGTGTAAGAGTCTAAGGCACCTCCAGAAAACTACATATATATAATATAATCAGCCTTTAATATGGTAATACTCTCCCCACCCAATGTAATTATACGTCTCATGTCTATGACACGCAAGATCATGACCTCTAACTGATGCAGTGAGTCATAATAATAGCTAAGCATATGTATAAAGTCTTTGCCACGAATGCTGTATCCTATACAGAATTACCATGAATATCTTAAGAAGATTCTATCTCATGAACAGTGTCAAGTGTCCCGTGGTATGACGTACTTGATAATGCAAGCACAAAGATATATAGGGTTGCGATATCAATCTCTAGTGACGTTACACAACTCTGCGTACGACGTTGACACCCGAATATTATTCGGGTACTAAGCAATGTCATACGGTCCTAGGTTGAACCGATACATCATGTAAATAATTCAAGGGATTATTATGTAGCAAGTACTGCAAGATTGGCAAGGTACACTTGCTTGGGATTTGGTTTCCAACTGCGGCTCTGATATCAGCGGGATCTTCAGGTACTCATTCGGTTGCTGAAATAAATATTACCATAAGGTTCATAAGATATAAAATAGCTAGAATTGCCTGTCCATAAGTCAAATTTGGACACAGGAGCAAAATTGACCATTTCTGGTCAAAGTGGGGTCCACATGTGGCCCACTTCGCACCGAGAAATGTGTAAGAGTCAAAGTTCTCTAAATTCGTCAAACTTAGTGTATACAAGTCCATAACGATGATATAAATCCAACGAAATGTCCAGAACTGGATTTTGATGAGCCAATCACAAAATTGCCCGTCAAGTGGAGCCGTGGGGCCCACGATACGAGATTTTGTCAACGTTATCAGAATTGAACCAAACTTGGGTCACAGGACCAGCGTATCGCTACGAGTCCGATGGCATAAGTTTTGTTTCGAAGTGACGAGTACACACGAAGTTACAACAAGTTTTAGAACAGGACCGATACAGGACATTGTCGACGGATACGCGTTGATTCCGGTGTGCACGCACATCTAAATCAACTTCTGTAAAATCTCACATGTCCGTATTGATGGCGCACAGCTTTCGATGAAGTTCGCATACGACAAAGTTGTCTCGTTTAGCAGATTGCACCCAGTTTCAGAAAAATCAAGATTTTTAAATAACCAATATTTTGGTCATTTTCACCCTCAAATAACATACAAATTACAGATCAATAAATTAAACTAAAAATATGGTTTAAAACTCAGTTATATGGTTTAAATAATGGTTCAAGTAAAATTTGAAAATATTTAGCAGGTTGGTCGCAAAACGGTCGTGAATCGGTGGGTTCGGGCCAGTTTCTGAATTTTTAGAAATAAGAGAATATTTTCCTGATTTTACGTCACGGTTTGCGACCGACATATGACGCGATACCCTGAACTAATTATACGGGTTTCGAGGGGGTCATGTAGTCTACGCATCACAACAGAAGATTCAAAAATTGACGTGACAAGGAGAGAGAAAAACTTACCGGAACGAGGAGTCAGAATCGACTGTATTTGGCGTACGCAAGGCGGCGCGACGTGAACGGGCGGCGGCGCTGTGCGACTGCGGGACGCTGCTGTGTCGTCGGGGCTTTGGGATCACCGGGGAGAAGCAGTGGAGGCTCGACGACGAGGGCTCGGGGTCAGCCGGAGGAGTCGGGTGGAGAGGGTGGCGGAGGCAGGGGATCGTCGGTGGCTCGATTGTAGTGGTGGTGGTGATCGTCAATTTATATAGGGTTGCGGCCGGCCGTTCGGGGAGGTAAAAGGTCGGCGGGGAGGCGAGCAGCCGCTGAACGGTCGTCAGGGAGGTAAAGAGAAGCGGGGAAGTAGCGGCGGTCATAGTCGGCGGAGATGAACAGTCAGAAGTCGGAGCGACGGTCGTTGGTTTCAATTGGGAGATTGGGTTTACTGTGTAGAGGGTAGGTGGGTTCGGGTCGGGTATGGATCCGACCCGATCCAATAGGGATTGGGTTTATTTATGTTTAGGGTTTGCTTCATTAATACTTGGTTTAATCTAGTTTATGTTGGTTTTATACGGTTCAGTCTGGTTCATTTTGGTTCATTTTGGTTTATTTAAATTTTTTAGTTTTTAGGTCTTTAAAAATAGTTCTGGGGTCCAATAAATTCCATAAAAATTGTAGTAAGTCTAATTATTTATTATACACCCAAAAATATTATTTTTATAATATTTTAATATTTAATAAAATTAAAAAATTATTTAATACCAGAAAATATTTATTTTAATTAGTTAAAAATTACAGAAAATTTCCAAAAATTTATTTTTAAATTCTAAAAAAAATTGGGGGGGGGGGGGGGTACACAAGTAATACTATCCGTATCGTGTATGCATCTAGTTAGCCAGAAGTATCACGAATCGCACCCGGATATTCGGGCACGAGTACGTGGGTACGTCCAGCCTACGTCGCAGAATCGACGATAGAACGATATCTGGGTCATTTCTAACTATCTAATATCTCAACAATATAATATAGTACCTGTCAATCATCTTAACTCCAAACGGAGGAACAATATGGTATCTCACAAGTATGACTAATCTCAATCACAAAATAAACTAAGTAAGATAATGCACGAATGGAATAGCGAAGGAAAGAAAAGAATACAATCCACAATCTGAAATAATAATACAACTGTGAATCTCAATAATATAATAGTCTAATACAATCCAACACAAATAAACTAGACCTCTTCGGGCTCTGCAACTAAGTCTTCCTGGTCTATAGGAGTATCCTCTATAGGCACGTCGTCTTGCGACCCGTAGAATGTGGGACACTGCCCTATAAGCCAATCATCTAGAAAAAATATATCCAGTCAGGATTGGAGCAAAGTATACCTCTGCTAGCAATTCTAATTAATTAACAAAGACTATAAAACAGTTATAGTAAGTACTACATGGTGAGCAAGAAAAAGAAATGATTTAGAGAATAAAATACAGTCACAGTTAATTTAAGATGCAAGAAGGATAAACATGGCGAATCAAGAAAAATTATAAATAAGACTGTGAATAGATGAGAAATAAACTAGATAAATAAGATGTGTGTCCAGCAAGTATCATGTGAATCCAGCAAGAGAGCACTAACTAGTGTGTTTTAAAATACCGCCTTCGACATATAAACGGCTAGGGGTAAGTACGGCTCACCGCACACTTGGTGTGTGGCTGTTATTATTCCAGATTAGACCAGAGGAGGTGATTCCAGTTTTTGGAAATGTTAACATGTCTACGATAGTATTTTTCCGCCCAGACTAATATAAATAAATCCAATTTTGACACGCAAATCAAATATGAGTCCAGCCAGATAAAATAGGTAATTCCAGTAGGTGAGTCCTGATGTAATGCCAGTAATGAGTCTTGAAGTAGAGGCCAAACAAGTATAATGTACGTGTCACAAGAATATGAATCCATGTAATACTAATCCGTGTATCCAAGTGTCGAGAAATCAGGTAAAATAATGCTATAAACCAGAATCATAGTATATATCAAATAAAGGAAACGATCAGAGAATGTATTCGCCTGTCGTCCAAGCAATGAATGTCAAACTATGTTCTAACTGGTGTCACACAAAATATAGGTCTCTTTAATGTACGAGCTGGGTGCACATTGATCATTGCTCGAGTAGTTCAACTTCCTGCAGTGACTGCTCCTAGACTGATGCTTGAGCAAACCAAGGTTGTTGTCACTGCACACGGACTGTAGCTGCTGAACTGCTACCTGGAGTCTGCACACGTTGTGCAATTGGTGCAAGCCTTACTGCTGAATCCCGTGCACGAGCTCCCTACCTTATAACATATTACACACTGCACAACAGGGCTCCCAATTGTTGCAGATGCCCAGTGCACTGATACTTCCCTACTGATACTGCTCACTCCCTCACACATATACAAACACACCTATACATGACTGCTATATGTATCATTCTATATATATATATATACACTCACACATAGATAGATACATATACACAATCACATATAAGCATACATATATATATAACACACATACACCTAAACCCAAATACATACCCCTCTATGTATATATACTCATCTCTCTCTCTCTCTCTCTCTATATATATATATATATATATATATATATATATATATATATATATATATATATATATATATACACACACTAATATATACATATATATATATATATATATATATATATATATATATCACATAAATATCATCTAGATATAGAAATACACATGTACGTATAGGAAAGAGGACAAAACAACAAACACGTGGAGTGCACCGCACCCGTATCACACTAATTCTATGATACGCTTGTGATACGGCTCCAACACACAACCAAACGCATCTCGGGGGACACGAGCAAGTCTAATACACTAATTATGAGCAATACATATAATAATAACAACTACGTGTCTGTGTCAAGAATTAATATGCACAAAGTCCCATGTCGGAGGAAAATCTCCAAAATTAATCCGTTTCGTCAAATTGACGAGATATGGCCTGACGTTTCTAATTGTGGACACAACACTAGTCACAAACAAATAATCATATGTCAATTTGATCTATTGGACTAAATGACAAATACTACATGTGCCAATCTCGGAATTCTCCTAAAATTGTACCAAAATGCACATAACTTCCATCGTAGGTCTCTGATGAACCTAAAACTAATTTCTATGGGTAGCCTATGCATGTGGATTGGTTTATCATGATTACATCTTATATCTAGAGTCTATTAGAAGGAAAAAACTAAAATGTACCTATTGGGATATGAATTCCCAATAAAAAGTCTCCAAATGCAAAGTAGCTCATCTCCTTGTAGATCTTGGCCCCCTCCTCCTTGCTTCTTGCTTCTTCTTGTAGATCCTTAATGTAGAAGCCTCAATAAAGAATTAGGGAAGAAATTTGTGAATAATTGGTGGAGGAATGATGAGGGAATAAAGGAAATTAGAAGAGGGAAGAATGTAGATCTAAAGAATTGGGAATGAAATAAAATGATAGCACTCTCTCTCCTCCTACTAGGGCCAGCCATGTACACACTCTCCATGCAATATGAAATGTCTTAATTATCCCTTAAGGCCTCTCATAAAAAAATTAATTAGGGAGGGAGGGAAGGTTCTAGTCTAATGACTTCACTAATTAATCCAACCTCCTAATTCATGGGCTCAAACTAAACCAATCTAAAATATTGGTTCATGCATCTAATAAAATAGGTTAGTTATACTACACAAGTCTAAAATAAATCTACAATTAACAATCAACAAATAATTAAATAATCATGCATGCACAATATTTAAATATAATTAATCCTAAAATTAAAATTACCCATGTCAATTACTAAATTACCCTTGAGTGAAAATGTGAGGGTGACAGAAAAATATTAAATAGTTCTTCTGTGCAATATGAACCTACAAGTATACGGGACCGTTATGTCACCAAGGCAGTCCCCGAACCAAGGGAATGCATCAAGTCAAGTTTAACTCGGAACGAGAATCATATCAAGCAAAGCAAGAATCACAGCTCCTGCAGCATACTCGTTCTGAACAAGAATCAAGAATTAATATGTCATGTCATGTCATAAATTCTGTGAATCTGAGACCCAAGACTTGCATGTCGCGGACAACTTGTGCATAAGGTATTCATGTTCAGGTTCCTACGGACGGTCGCCGGGGCACATGTGCCGATTCGATTCGGACAAAACTTTCGAATAGTCGCATGGTAGTTGGCGGCATGGAGTGGACACCCCCCTTGGCATCGCGTTGCACTCCATACCGTCCTAGGCGAAGGTGGCGTGTAGCGACTCATACCTCACGCATCTAATATCATCCCGAGACTATAACTCGTCCTTTATGTCTATGCCAGTGACTTCTTATTCACATAGATAAGTCATCCTCGTTTGGCGGCAATCCGCGTACGAGTAACTGCATCGTGCCTAGTAAACCTGGATCATCTAAACGGATATGAGTATAACACACTTATACATAATTGAACACTTGAACATCTTCTGCAACACTTTTGGATAATTCGTGTAACTCATGCACCTGAAACAGAACCTCGCTCACGACCCTTGTGTTTGCTTATGTTATTGCCCCTGGATTTTATTATACATGCTTGTGCTTGATTTAACTTGGTTTGCCTTGGACAGGGAAGGAATGGTAAGTTGGTAAGTTGGTAAGTATCGCCGTGTTACTCATATATCGTACGACGCACCGCCATACGAGTTAGGCTTTTCATTATGCCATAAAACTGATCCTAAGGCGAGACTGAAAAGATAACTTAATAGATGGTGCACAAAACCTATATAACGTGTTTGAATTTGCCGAACGGGCGAGAAGCCTCCCCACCAGTGCATTCATATACTAATAACCCACCAGATTGTTTGCAGGGTGTGGGAGAACCTCATTCGGTGCAAAAATCTCCTTCGTGCGAGCTAAGGCGTGGAGTTCGCTCTGGAGCCTTGGAGAGTTGCGTCCGGAACTGAAGCACATATACAAGACATAATGTTGGAATATTGCCTATGTATCATTCCACAAATGTAGCCACTTGGCACGCTTTTAATATTTCGAGAGAGAGAGAGAGAGGACTTGAACGACTTATAATCTCGGCCTAACGTCGCTTGTAATACTTGTTCAATATCAATAAAGAGCTTGTTTTACTTCTATACTTGTGTTATTCAATGCTTCCGTTATCGACGACTCTGTGAACTTGTTACCAATCGCTTGTTCGTTTCTTATTCCGCTGCACTCGTACAATCTATGCGACTCTGTGGCTTAGATATTTTATCGCCTGTTCGGATCATGGCCTTGCACGGACGCAACTTACGCTCGTGTGACATCACTCCCAGATGAGAAATAATATCGTCCCGCGGGAGTGCTGACGCGGTGATTCGCGCCTAGCGAGGACGATCGATTCCCTGCGGGAGATCGGGGCATGACACACGGCGACCGTTCCATGCCTTTCAATGGACAAGGTCCCCAAACATGACCTAATTAAGGTTATTTACTTGTCCAGCTAGCATTTGCAATAGAAAGATCCAAATAGGCTATCGACACACTTAAGTAGTATAGTACTGCATAGTAACGATTTTAGTAGGAAGGGGGTCGAAAGAGAACCTAAATCTACTTATACGTAGTAAGCTATTCAGTAACCAAAATGACAATAACATAATTCAAACCATAAATCAAGAAATGCATTGAACGAGTCATTATCATGAGACCAATTAATTTACTTGTTAGTGTTTTCAAATATCTTGTATTATGCTAACAATTATTGTCCTTTTGTTTTTATATGATCTTATTTTTATTTACATTTTTTGACTGTTAGAAAAAAAAAATTGTGGGATTACTAAACTAGTTACTTTTTACCCTCTTCTTATTTATTAATTTTTTTTTAAAATTTTTATTTGTTAACTTGATTAATAAAATTGGTATTCAAGAGAAAATTCATAAAAATTGTTTTAAAAAAAATCAAATATTTTTTATTTATCGGTTCAAGGATCTCATTTTCAAACCCGTTCTAGGCTCCGAAAATTATCAGATCGGACGGCTGACTCCCTAGTGAGTATCACACTAAATCACTGCACGTCTATTATCAAGTTCAAGAACAAACTTGTTCAGATTGCTTATGAGACAAGTCATATATTTGGATCATTATGCACTACAAATAGATAGAATAACAGAGTACACATTATATATTATTTTCGATTTAGTAAAACTTTGATACAGTTTTGATACAATATGTGTAACATGTAAATTCTTTCTCTTCGTAAAACGTACAACTTTATATATATATAAACATTGAGGGATCTTGTGATACATAGGCTATATCAAAAGTTTGATACAGCCAACGATATCAAAGTTTTACTGCTACACATATAATTACATTCTACCTCCTAAACTTTTTCTTAAACATGCTAATTAATTAATTAATCATGCATGCATGGTCAGTCTTGGAAACCAATCTGTGTCCATATAGCATTCCTGACCCTTATCATGTCCCTCCCCTTCAACGTCCTCCCCGCGCCATCCACAACCGACGGCGACGCCCCCCTTCTCCTCATCACCATTTCGTGGGGCAGCAGTCGTGCTACGTCCACCTCCTCCTCCTCCTCCTCCTCATCATCATCATCATCATCATCATCATCATCATCGATCCAATGATCATCGTAACTACTACTACTATTACTATTGCTATAATTATACTGATCAATATCGTGCATCAATATCTTGGGCCGATCTGGTACCTTCACCGGCACCGACGTCGCACGCGTTCGGATCTTGGGTACCGGACTCCTCCGCGTCTCGGGCTCCTCCAAGTACTTATCTTCTTCGACCCCTGGCGTCGACCGGCCCGAGATGCGGAAGGCTTGCTTGAGGGCCTGCTGGTGGTTCCTTGATGCTGCTGCCATGTTAATTTGATCAAATTCAATACGTGCGTGTGCACATATATAAATATATATAATTCTTTGCTTTGGTTATGTTTATATAGGAAGAAGAAGAAGAAGGTGATACTGATGGATAGGTTGGTCTTTGGGACCAAATATGTGGATAAGAGTCCTTATCAGTAACCCTTTCTTTCTTGCATGAATTCCATGCTCTTCTTGTTTGCTATTAAGGATAACATACTCACCATAGTTATACTTAGGAAAGATGTATGTAATTAAAAAAGTTAGTTTGTAGTTGTATTTATTATCGTATCCGTGCTGTCCTATCATATCCTAGTTTTAGGAAAGTGTTACATGTTCTCGATCGATCCTTCTCTTCTTATCACCTCAGCGGCTCAGCCGCGTGTTGTTGGGTCAGTATCCACATATATATATATATATATATATATATATATATATATATATATATATTTGAAGAAGTATTTGATAAAGCCAAATAATTTTACAACTAATCCAATCCAACCCAGTTCACAAAATACTCATCTGGGTGCAAGGATCTCTATATCAGTTTCTATGTTTCTTTGCACAATATAACTACTAGTGGCAAGGACTTCAAAGATACGTCTTTTACGTTCCTTCCACACATGCTATACCATGATCCCAAAGCCTAGACATAACCGTCTATAGGCTACTGATCCTGTACCTTTCAGAACATTGACCTCGTTCAGGACTGACGTAAGATCTCTACTGTGCAAATTTGGACGGCCGAAGATGGCACGTTGGTGATTCCAGATCTCCCAAACATAGTCGCACCAGAAGAAGAGATGATCCCTGGACTCGTCCATAAGGGCGCCACACCGACAATAATTTTTATCTGTCCAAACAATCCCAAAATTACTCAGCGAACCCTGGTAAGCAGTCGGTTTCTATTCATTTTATAAAGGCATAAGGAGTTCTTGATCGCCGCTCCTTTAGTCCATACCACTTCCGCCCAGTCTACCTCATCTGATGTAGATCTGATCTGAGTAAGAGCCGTTTGGAAGCAAAATGATCCTTTTTCCATGCCCTTCCAGACCCAGTAATCCTCCTTGCCACACCTATTAATGTCAATTGCTTGAATCTCCTGTGTGTAAGCTGCCTCTGTCATGCGATCCTAGAAATTTTAGCCACCCTCCCGAATGAGGCAGCTGACCAACTCATCGGAACCCCTTAGCTCGTAACTATGCCCGCCCTCCCTCTTAATCAAACTTTTGTGGTTAAGCTAGGGGTCATGTCATAGGCTAGTTTGGTTCCCTAAGCAAATTACCCTCGATAGTCTCGTTTTTGCCATGCTTCTCAGGCCAAGTAGCATTTTTACTGTCACCGAAAAGTTATTGTCGATCCTAGCCGACCATAAGTCCTCTCTCGAAAAATACCTTCCCCTAATCCAGTCCGCCTATAATGACTTGCTAGAGATAAATTTCCAAAATACTTTATGAGAGGCCGTATCTCTAAGAAGGAAAAGTGTTTTAAGACTGACACCTCCCTCTCTTTTGGGCCGACACAACTCTTTTTAGCCGATCGCGTGCACCCCTCATTTCCAAAGAAAGTCAGCACACATGCGTTCAATCTATTTAGTTGTATCTTTTAGGATCTTTATATCCTGAAAGTAATACATCGCAATAACCGAAATGACAGATCAGATGAGTTCAATACGACCCCCAAAGGACAGGGTCTGAGCCTGCCAACACTCTAGCCTGGCGTGAGTATAGTTTAGTATACCCTCACAATTCGCATACTTGGCATAGTTGATGGATAGAGGAAGGCCTAAGTATTTGACTGGGAGCATCCCTCAGGGATGTCCATCTTCTCAACCCATGTCTCCTTTTGGCCACAAGTCCGATTCAGGAAAATCTGGATCTTGTTTTTATTGAGCTGCAATCCCGACCACCTTTCCATTATCGAAAATATTATTGAGAGCGTCAAGGGACGTAATCGTCGGTTCCACAAAGACTAATAGGTCGTCCGCATATATGAGATGAGAAACAACCAGAGCCTTCTTCCGAAACAAGGGGGTGACCTTACCATCCATGACTGCCTCATGCAGAGAGCACGTGAGAAATTCCATCATAATAGCGAAGAGGTAAGGTGAGAGCGCATCACCTTGTCTGATCCACCTGGAGCTCTTGAAGAATCCTTCTGGTTGACCCTGGATTAGAATCGAGAAAGAGGGAGTGCTGACACATTCCCTCACCCTATCTACCCACCATCTATCAAAGCCCATACAGTGCATTATATGGCACAAGAAGTCCTGATTCACCATGTCATAAACTTTACGCAGATCTAATTTGAGGCAAGCTTTATTGAAATTCCTAACCAGTAAATGGGCTAACAAACAATTCTCCGATATCGACCTGCTTTTGATAAATGCAGTCTGATTAGGGAAAATATGTTCCTGCATAATCGTCCTCATCCGGTCACACAGGAGGTGAGTAATGATCTTGTAGAGGAAATTACAGCATGTAATCGGCCTGTAGTCCCCTAGCGAGGTTGCCCCCTCCTTCTTAGCAATAAGGATAACAAAAGTATGATTTAATTCCTTAAACAGTTTACCGAGTCGAAGAATTCCCTAACCGCAGCCACGACATCAGTTTTAATAAGATCCCAATGGTTTTTAAAGAAGGACGCTTCGAATCCATCAGGCTCAGGAGATTTATTGATGTCCGTCTTCTTGACAAAATTCTCAACTTTTTTAAAGAAAATATGTTTGTGCAGTACCTGATTGCCAAATTCCGTAACTAACTTCTTGAACTCAAAATGAGAAAAATTGGACCGGTAAGTGGACTGATTATAGAGTTCCTGAAAATACCGGATCATCTCATCACCAATCCCACTCGCATTAGTGATAAGCATCCCTCTCGTGTCAAGCAGGCAGTAAATGGTATTCCTGAGTTGTCTAGATTTTACCATGGCATGAAAGAATTTAGAACATCTGTCTCCATCTCTCAGCCAATTGCATTTCGTCCATTGACCAACATGGAGCTCATCCAGGAATCTCTCTGAATGCAATATTTCTTGGAGAGCAACTCCTCCTGGGTGAGGTCATAGTTCTGGGGGTCTAACTGAACCTTCTGTTTAATGTCAGCTAGCCTGGCTTCAAGGACATGGAGAGGCAGAGGAGACTTCAACCTGTTCTAATTTTTTATCCGTTGTTTGGTAGATTTTAGCAAAGAAGCAAGCCTGAATTGTGTAGTTCCACTTCTGCTGCAGTTCCAGCCTTGGCGGATCACTTCCTCATAACCATCCACGTGAATCCATACATTGTTAAACCTAAACGGCCTGCCTTTGAAGTTTGACAGATCTGCCAAGTTGATTACAATAGGTGAATGGTCACTAGTGCTTGTGGCCAAGCATTCCGCACGGGATAGTTAAAAAATATCAAGCCATAGACCATTGCATAGAGCACGATCAAGTTGTATGAAGATACAGTTTCGGTTAGCCCTATTGTTCCATGTCCAGATAGGGCCAGACTTTGCCATACAACGCAGACCAGAAGCTAAAAGGCAACTGATTCGAAATTCTGCTAGAATAGCTTCCTGCACCGATTTGCCTCTTTTTTTATCACTGGTATATATGGTAGAGTTGAAGTCTCCCATGACAACAAGAGGACATTTTTTCCTGACAATGTTGCTAATGATTGTGATCTCATTCCACAGCCGCAAGCGCTGCATCCGGTCATTATGCCCATAAAACACTCCGACCATAATTTCAAGTCCACCCTTGTTAATGAATTTAATGGAGATCATCTAGTCCGAGCATTGGATCATGTCCCCATGCCAAACCCTAGTATCCCACATGACCCACACCCGAGTCAAATCTCCATAGTTAAGATTGTGAGCGTAGTCCCAGTGTGGCGGGGTTCTCCTTTTGAGCTTGGAGACTCACTTAATTCTAGATTCCAAAATATTGATAATAGTACTCTTTGACTTTTTGACATAGTCCATCACTTCCCTCCACCTCCCTATAGAGTTAGCACCCCTCACGTTCCAAGTAAAAATCATTATACGTCGATTGTTGATTTCCTTGTTGACACGCAGACTCTCCCTAAGGGGGGTGAAGATTTCATCCTGACAGGAAGTCCACTACAAAAATATACTGTTTTAGTGACAGAATTATCCGTTGCTAAAATGGATATTTTTGTCGCTATTTGTATTTAGCGACTAATTAGCGGCGGAAATATTTTGTCAAAAAAATTAACGTCGCTACAAAAATTTTGTCGTTAATCTGTCGCTTTATCGACTGATTAGCGATGGAATGAGCGACATAAAACCAGCGACGAATCACTGACGTATAAATTTTATCGCTAAACTTTATGACTACTTACCGACATAATAGCGACGGATTATGTGAGCCAAAATTTGCCAAATTTTCTAGAAGGTTCCGCACATTCAGGGCTCACAGAGTTCGTAGCTAATCTGTCACTAAGTCGTCACTCTCAGTGACTGATTAGCGGCGGATGTTAGCGACATAATAGTCCGTCACTAGGTAGTCATTGGCCTGATAGTTTTCGTCGGTAATCCGTCACTGACCTGAGATTTTTTAAATTTTTCGTCGCTATTACGTCGTCAGTCCGTCACTAAAGGTAATATTGTTCCCATAAATTAATTTATGTTGAGCATATACCTATTATACATTCACCAATTTTCACATAAATAAATTTTATACAAGTAAATTTCACACAAACAAATAAAACCCACACAAACATGTACAAATATTATATATACAATAAAATAATAAAGTAGAGTAATCCAAACATGTACAACACAATACCATAAAGTCAAAAAAATACAATCAAGTCAAAAAAATACAACCAACTCAAAAAAAATTCACAAACTCAAAAAAATCATCAAGTCGACGGTGGAGGCGGAGGCGGTGGTGGCTGTCGGCTAGCCATGTACTCTGCAACAACCATAGCGATAATATCCTGTAGATCATCAGGAGCAACGGTAGACAGAGCAGTGGCAGGAGCCGTCGAAGGAGCTGTATGACCTATCGATGCAGTCGGAGGAGCTGGAGTCGTCGGAATAGCTGAAGGACCCAACGTAGTAGCCGTCGGAGGAGCCGTCGGAGGAGCAAGTGTTGTAGCATCACAAGTAGCTATCAACTGTCGGACCAGCCTAAGTAGATCATGCACGGTTGTCGTGAGCTGCTCCGGAGATATTGTACCAGAAGGAACACCAGAGCCGAGCACTAATGGAGCTGGAGTAGCCGTCGGAGAAAGAACCGACGGCTGGGATGTCAACGATCCGGTATCGTACACACTGTCATATTTTTCTCTTCCGAAATCTTGTACCCACTGATCATTTCTCTCAGTCGGCTTACTTCTCTTAGCTTCCCCCTCTAACATATTATACGTCTCCTATATTTATTTATATAAATAGGTTTACAGTTAAGAATTTTAGAGTTATATGTGCTATATTTGATTTTGGTTAGAGTATTAAGTTAGATACTAGATATCATAGTATATGTATATGATTTGAGTTACATTGGCCTCCTTCATTGCCTCATTAGGTCCTTGTGCGCCCGTACTAACTTGGCTTACCGTCAGAGTACTGTCACAAATTTCTCCATATCCTAACTTTTTTCTAACTCTGACACGTTCACCATCATGCCCCACTTTCTTGGCCCTGAAACTAACCATGTTAGATTCAACCATCTCGTGCTCACCTCCTTATTTCTTCCCCGGGTGTATACCCTCTCCATATATTACCAACGCCCTTTGGGACTCCATTCAACCACTCATATTTAATTCTTTCGCCATTTTGAGAGATTGTTTAGCTTCAGCTTCATTCTGTTTCCCCGGAATCCTCAATTTGAGGATACTCAAAAACTCATACTCATCAGTTTCCATGTTGGAGATGTCCTTCTTATGACTGCTTTTATCTGCTAGGATGCTCTGGTCTTCCCTACTAATGGTCCCTACCGTAATATGTGATTCAGTGTTCTGGCATGTAGCAGGGCCTTGCTAGTGAACATTGCTACAGGGTATAGCATCCGGGCATTAAGAAATAATATGGACAAAACTATGGCAGGTATGACAGCAAGGTGGTATCCATTCATATTTAACTTTCTGAAAGATCATTTCTCCTGATGGAAGTTTGATATCTAATTATTCTGGTAAGGTGCATTGATTTCAACAAAAACTCTCCTATAAGACAAACGTGCCCTATTAACCATAGCGAGGTCTGTACGTATTGGCTTCCCCACGCTACTGGCTATCTTCATCACAACCTTAGTTCCCCATAGTTATGGGGAGAGCCATGGAACCTAATCCAAATCTGTACGGAAGCCAATCGATCATGCTCAAAATTGGAGGAGAGGTCCCATAGTCTCATAACTACTAGCCGACTATCAACCGTCCAAGGTCCGTTTGGGATAATCCTCTCTAGGTCCTCTGCCAGGACAAATTTGATGAATTAAAACCCATTTTCCCTAGAGAAAATCTCTATACTACCTTTTGGCCTCCACATTCGTAGGACAAACCCTTTAAGCTGGTCGAAGTAAGGTCGAGCCCCCATGACATAGAGAACTATGGTGTTCTTCTATTATTCTTCAGTCTCCGCAATGTCATCCTTCTCAATCCAGATTACCAATCTCCCTAAAATGATCTTCGGTTGGATATACCGCATTTTAATGCCCTCTCTGCTCATCCCAACCTACGAATGTCTGCCCATGAGGAGGGGGCCTCACTCTATAAACCCCCTCACCCAAAAATAGGTATTTTGTGTGTATTTTGTAATTCTTGTATTTGTTTTAGATTATTTTTCAAATCCAATAAATTTATTAGGACACTTCACCGTGTTTTGGACATTAATAATGTAGGATAGCCCCAAAATCTGTATCTTCCTTCATAGGAAGTAGCCTACACAGGAGATACTACTTGTAGGATTTTTTCGTGGCACAGAAATTCAATCCCTTGGTGCTAGTATGACATTAGTGTAACGACCATAGATAAATTATTAAATATTTAGATATTTTATTTATATAATTTATGTATGGTTATTTTTCTATCCCAACTTCCTACAATTAGCATCCCATAATTCTCCGTGTCAAATTAGGTACATTCCCTTTTTATAAGATTACATATTATTTACTATTAACATATTTTATGTATAACCATTTAATTATTTACTTATTTAATTAGATAATATAATTATTTAATTTATATAACTAAATAAATATCTAACTATTAATTATAAAATATTTTATTAAAAAATTTGGTGTAGTATTTTATTAAAGCTTTACAAAAAAAAATTTAGAATTTATTTGGTGTGCAAATATTATTTTTGGATTTTTTTTCATTTATAAATGTGAATATATGTTAATAAATATATGGTTAATAATAATAATAATGGTAATAATAGTTATTATAATAATAATAATAACAATAACAATAATAATAGTAATAATAATGATAATATTAATAATAATAACAATAATAATAATAGAAATAGTAATAATAATAGTAATAGTAATAGTAATAGTAATAATAATAACGATAATAATAATAAAAATAATAGTAATACTAATACTAATACTGATACTAATACTAATAGTAATAATAATAATGCTAATAGTAATAGTATTAATAATAATAAAAGAAAAGAAATAAAAAGAAAAGAAAAGAAAAGAAAAGAAATGAAAAGGATAAAATAAATAAAACCCTAACTAATAAACTTAACTAAACCTAAAGCAAAACTACAAAACCAAACTAATCCCCACACCATAAGCAACTCACCGCAGACCCCAGACTACTTCCCCCCCCCCCCCCCCCCCGCGGCCCACTTTATTTCTCCTTATATATATACATATACATATACATATACATATACATATGTAAAATCTAAATTCCTAAACCCTAACCCTAATATCTCAAACCTAAACCCTACCCCAGTCCGGCGCTGTCGCACCCGCGCCGACCGCTGCCACAGCCACACGCCGCCGCAGCCCGACCGACCGCCACCGTCCGTCCCCGCGCGTGTACATCACAGTTTCAAGCCCCTTTTTCGGTGTGATATCTCTCTCATATCTCGTCCTTTTCTCGAGAAGTTTATTCGTGTACGTTGACAACCTAACCCTCTAGGATTTTCGTTCAAGCGGGATGAGTTTTCGTGTCCCGGATTGGTCAAAAAATTGACCGAAAAATGGCCGAAAAACTGACCAAGAAAGTCCAAAAATTTTGAACCAAACCTCCATGTTCACAACCAATTTGCCATCAGCCTATTTAATATTTTCAAAAACTAATTGAAGGTTTTTCTTCTCAATATAACCAAAAAAATTCTGTTCTTTTAGTTTTTATAATTCGTTCTATGTGTTAAATTATTCGGCCTCCAAAACGACCAAAAACTTAATTTTTCAAAACTGAAATTTTGTGATACGGAGCGCGCTCCTCCAAACGGGACCTTCTCGTCGCGTACAATTGTACCAAAAGATGCGTATGGTATATCCTGACGTGTGGGCTTTCGTGGAAGCTAATTCGGACGTGTGTGCGTGTCGAAATCAATCTGTATCCGTAAAAAGTCTCCATATGACGACTTTTACAAAATATCACCCATTTTGTGTACGCTCGTCAGAATACGACAAAACTTATGCCATTGGATTCGTGGTATCGCGCTGATCCTGTGACCAAAGTTTTTTGCAATTGTGAGACAGTTGACCAAGCCGCCTATATGCGGGTCCTACGGTTTGACTTTAAGGGCAAATTTGTGTTCGGCTCATCGGAATCCAAAATTGGACATACCGTTGAGTTCGTATTAACGTTTAAAATTTGTTTGACCTACAATTTGTCCTATTTAGAGACCTTTATCTTTGGCACGTTTTTTGGTGCAAAGTAGTCCACATGTGGACTTGCTTTGACCCAAAATTACTGTTTTGCCCTTGTGTCCAAATTGGACGAAAGGGTAGGCTTTTCTGACTATCTCGCTTATTTTAAAAATGTTGGTGATATTTATTTCAGCATCCGGAGACGTTCATTCAGAGGCCATAGTTTTTGATCCCTTGTGCTTGACACCTGGACGTTTACACTATACAGCTTTCTTGCTAGACAAGTATACCTTGCCATTATACTGTGATTTATATTCCATATGGTGCATGTATTTTATTTCTATCATTTAGTTCATATATTTTAACTGCTATATAAACTGCGCGTCCAAGAATAACTTGGATGCAATGACGGTAACATTGTATTTTGTCTTTATTTTATATTATGTATGTCAACCTAGTTTTACGAGACTACCACATGATCATGAGGCATTCTTATATTTAATTTGGCTGTGACACATTTCTTACACGAGTTGTAAGTCTCATCTAGATCACGGACTTACGTATTGACTGATCATTAGTACGTATGGGACGTGCGATAGAAAATAACTGCTAATAGAGATATGTTAGAAGAATTGGCAGTTATTAGAAGTCTTATCATGTCGTGGATATGAAATGCTTAGAGCATGGGGTGGGAAGGACAACAAGTAAGACGTTTGGGCTCCTTTGCACTTTCCTTGTGTAACCCGTACGCTCCGCCGGAGATGCACGGTCATGATGACCCCTATATTATTATCAGGCGGCCTCTAACGTTCAAAAGACGTCATGCTTTATAGGCCCCTGATTCTCCAAGAGAATCATTCCAATCCCATTTTAGCCAGATAGCCCAAATGTTGAAAAGTTGTTCCCAAAGTGCATTCACATAGGTGGTTAGACGACCCTTTAAATATTTATTTTCAGTACTTTATTGGCATGCTTCTATGTATCTTGTTATATTCCTCTGAGGACCTGGTCCCTTTCAAGGTATAGAAGATCATGACTATTGCAGGAGCACGGATCAGGACTTGCTACTCTACTCTCTTTCAAGGATATCTTCTCTTCGAGCCTCTCTGATCATTAGTTGATGTACTTATTTTATTTATCTTATATTCTAGTTTGGTAGTGGATTTGTCTCCACCCAACTACTTGTTCTTATCAAGCATCTTATACTTGATTCAGTATATAGATGATTGGTTATTCATTTCTTTATGATTATTTCTGTGGATGAGATTTAGTTATGCCTGTGACTTGTAACAAATATATACCACTTGTGAGTTGTTATTCATAATACAACGTATGTATGTGATATAGTTTCCATATATTGGAGTTTCCATATACATACGGCTGGCATGCTTACGTATTCCTAGTCCTACATATTTTAGGACTGGGCATGTAATATTTTAGTGGTGGCCCATGCAGGTCGAGAATATATTATCTCGTTTACGTTACTGTACTGAGCAAGCCTGCAAATAGAATTAGAGTATAGGATCTCATCCACATTTGACTATGACTCACCTTTCTTCCAATCTGTTCTATTTAAATAATTGCATCATGCTTGATTCATGTACTTCCCTAATAGTTCCTTGAGTATAGCCTTCCCCTAGAATATAGGAATCCTTGTTGTTAGGATGATAATTAGGGTAATATTCCTACTAAGAATACAACTAGAATATTGGCACATCACTAAGTTTAGAATACCTAATGAACCCTAACATCCCTTACCTGTTGTCACGCCCCAGTCCCAAAATACGTAGGATTATGAATACGTAAGCATGCCAGCCGTATGTATATGGCGACTCCAACATATGGAAACCATAACACATACGTACGTTATATTATGAATATCCAATCCACAAGTGGTAATATACTGTCAACACAAGTCACACACAATCTATATCTCATCCACAGCATAAATAATGAAATAGGAATAAATAACTGAATCTCAAATATGAAGTATCAAGAATGATAGTCGGGTGGAAATAAATCCACTGCCAATCGACTATACTAAAACTAAATGAGAGAGAGATCAAACTCTAACATAAGATAAATGTCAATAAAATAAATAGCAACTAGAATATCCATCAGCTGTGATGAATCAAAGGTACTCTGAGGGTAAGACCTCCTCAGTCTGGTATGAAGCGTCAGGTCAGGTCCGTACTCCTGTGGATAATCCTGCCAGTCTATACCTGGAATGGGACCAGGTCCTCAGAGGGACTTAACAAGATACATAGAATCATGCCAATAAAGTACTGAAAAATAAACATCCAATGGGTCGCTTAACCATCTATGTGAATGCACTTTGAGAACAACTTTCCAATACGTGGGCTATCTGGCTAAAATGGGATTGGCATAATTCTCTCGGAGATTCAGGGGCCTAAAAAGCATAACATCTTTTGAATCTCAGAGGCCGCTTGATAATAATAATATATAGTGGTCATCATGATCGCGCATCTCCGACAGAGCGTACAGGTTACACAAGAAAAGTACAAAGGAGCCCAAATGCCTTACTTGTTGTCCTCCCCACCCCATGCTCTAAGCATGTCACATCCATGACACGATGATACCTCTAATAACTGCCAAGTCTTCTAGTATGTAATTTCTATCAGCAGTTATCCCTATTCATCGCACGTCCCATACGTACCAGTGGCCAGCCGAGTACGCAAGTTCGTATCCTACATGATACTCATACAAGTGTAACAACAGTGTCATGGCCAATGAAACATAAAAATATCTCATGATAATGGTGTGGTCTCATCAACTAGGTCAGCATGCATATATATAATAAAAACAGAATACGACGCCACCGTCGTTGCACCCAAGTCATTCTTGGACGCACAGTTTATATAACAGTTAAAATATATGAACTAAATGACAGAAATAAAATGCATGCACCATATGGAATATAAATTACAGTACAATGGCAAGGTATACTTGCCTGGCAAGCAATCTGTATAGTGTAAGCATCCACTACTAGAAAAAGCGATATTAGCGACGTATTTTAGCGACGTCAAAAGAAACGTCGCTAATAATATATAAATTAGCGACTCCTTATAAAAATGTCGCTAGACGTCGCTAAATGGCGACATTTAGCGACGTGTAGCGATTTTTATTAAGATTTTAAAAGATAAGTCGCTATAAGTTCAATTAAGGTCGCTAAACGTCGCTAATATGTCTAATTTAGCGACGTTTAGCGACGTATATAGCGACCTTTATATTAAAAATATTTAGCAACGTGACGTCGCTAAAATTTAATTTAACGACATTTTTATTGGACGTCGCTAAACGTCGCTAAAATATGGTTAGTTAGGGCTCGGTTTTATTTTTCTCCATCTGTTGAAATTTCGAAAAGAAAAAAAATTCTCCCCCCGCTCCGTCGACCGGCTCTCCACCGCGACTACTCCGACCCTACTCTCTCTCTCTCTCTCTCTCTCTCACAGGACACATGTGACATTGACACAAACATGACACACACACAGACACTGACACAGACACAGACACGGCACACACACACTGACACAGACATTGATCAGGACCTAGGGTTAGGGTTAGGTTTTTTGACATGGGGTTAGGGTTAGGGCCGACTGGCCCAAGTCGACGAGAGAGGTAACAGCAGCAGTAAGCACTGCTTACTAGCAGTGAGCAGGGGAAGACTTGAGGCACATCAGCCCAATGTGCAACAGGCAACTTGGGGAGGCACTGCACAGCTGAACATAGTGTGCATTAAGGTTTAGGTGCATTGTAGTTGGTTGTTAGCTTCTGCAGGTAGGTGTGAGGGGATCCTAATACAGTGTAAATACTGCATCCTTGTGCAGCAACTTACTGAGCCAGTCAGCAACTAGTGCAAGGCAGGATGTGGATGTATTTGAGATGGGGTTTGAACTCGTATGATTTGAAGGACATGAGGGCAAGTGTCAGATATAACACCAACATCTGAGAGAAGATTGGGTATTCAAAGTGATACTATAGTGCACACATGAGTGTGTGGCTCGGGATAAGGGGTAATCAAATATTGAGGAAGAAGGTAAGCAGTAGCAGTGGGTGACTGATTTAAAGAGGTATATTAGTCAGGTGTTTGAGTGAATATATGTGTTGAAGAGAATAAGTAATAGGTGTGAAGGTTGAGCATTCATATAGGTGTATCCCAGATCTGGGAGTATAGATGGAGTGTTTATATGAGTATAGATGGAGTGTTTATATGAAGTATAGAATTTAGAGTACTTAATAGGTGTTGTTGGTACCAGGTGAGTTTTGATTACAGAATTCTTAAGAGTGTATGTGTGTATCAGTGTGCCAGTTTGGGGGGTTAGGTTTTTTTACTAAAGGGAGTGCAGTAATCTGCTGGTAATTTTGAGTGAGTACAGCCACAATGCATGGGGTTATCCATTTCATAGAGCAATAGCCCGGGTACTTGGAAAACTTTTGATGCAAAAATTGTTCAAGCACCAGGTGCCTTAGTGCAATGCCATGACTGCTTTTCCCATAACGGACACTGACCTAGGAGTGTGGTTGGGGCAGCTGCAGTCATATAGTATGACACACTATTTGTAGTGTGTTGACTGCACACTTATAGTGCAGTTCATAATACTATGGGGTTGGGGGCAGCTGCAGTTTTGATAAATGAAAATATGTATTATATCAGTTATGATTTTTATAGTACGGTTAATTTTGCATGTAATGATTTATATGATACATACTGTCAATTTTGCAGAAGTTTCTAGAAATGGATATGAATTACTATCTGCGTCATCGTTCGTGGATGTACAACCGTCATCCTGATGACATGTGCGGTGTGCGGGATGAATTCATTGAGGGTGTACAGCAGTTCCTGCAGTTCGCCAAGGCGTTCCCTCAGTACATGGACGGTACCAAAATTAAGTGTCCATGTGTGAGATGTCGCAACAGGAAATATCATCCAGAAGTGGAAGTTACATATCATTTATACTCGAAGGGCTTTACGCCGAATTACTATCAGTGGACCGCGCACGGAGAACTTGTATCTCTAGCATCGGAGTCGGAGCCCTATGTGGAGCCGTATATGGATGTCCAAGACCACGATGCTTACGACGACGGGTTGGTGAACATAGTTTATGATGCGGCGGGGCCTAGTTTCAATCCTGACAATTATGATGCGGCAGGACCTAGTTTCAATCCGGACAATTATGATGCAGCTGAGGAGGCACCGAATGCCGATGCTGCAAAGTTTATGGAGTTGCTTGAGAATGCAAGGACTCCACTATATCCTGGTTGTGAGGATCATTCACCGTTGGAGGTGGTTACAAGATTATTGAGCATCAAGTCTGATTTTAACATGTCGCAAGAATGCTATAATCGACTGCTCGATTTGATTATAGAGATCTTGCCCGAGGGTGCAAAGTTGCCTAAAGACTTCTATCGATCTAAGAGGATGGTGAGATCGCTTTGGATGGGATACGAGAAAATCGATGCATGTCACAACGGGTGCATGTTGTACTACAAAGACGACAAGGATGAAGATGCGTACAGATTCTGTGGTGCTGATCGCTACAAGGCCACTGTTAGAGGAAAGTCTGTCAGTGCAAGGAAGCATACCGATTCGATGCATTACTTGCCTTTGACGCCGCGGTTGCAGCGGTTGTTTATGGTTAAGGAGACTGCAGAAAACATGAGTTGGCACAGGCGAAAACAGATCGAAGGAGTATTGGATCATCCATCCGATGGAGAAGCATGGAAGCACTTTGATCGAGAGTATCCATATTTTGCCGAGAAAGCACGTAATGTCAGATTGGGGCTCTGCTCTGACGGTTTTACCCCATTCGGACTTTCGGGCTTCCAGTATTTGTGTTGGCCTGTGATCGTCACTCCGTACAATCTACCGCCTTGGATGTGCATGAAGACTCCATATATGTTCCTAACCGTTATTATCCCGGGTCCGAACAATCCAAAGAGGAACATCGATGTGTATTTACAGCCTTTGATAGATGAGTTGAATCAACTGTGGGAAGTCGGTGCCAACACGTACGATGTTTCTAGAAAGCAAAATTTTCAGATGAGGGCAGCACTTATGTGGACCATCAACGACTTTTTGGCCTATGGAATATTATCGGGATGGAGCACCCATGGTCGTCTCTCATGTCCGTATTGCATGGACCGTTCTCAGGCTTTCCGTTTGAAATACGGAGGCAAACCGTGCTTCTTCGATTGTCATCGACAATTTTTGCCGAAGGATCATCCGTACCGGAGGAATCGGAATACTTTTCGTGCGGGAGTTGTGAGAAGGCCAATCCACCGCCAAGGTGGCCCGGATGCACGATATGGAAAGAGGTAAAAGATTTACCAAGTGCTATCGAAGAGCCTGCTAAGGGGTACAAGTGTGACGGATTTGGTCGCACCCATAACTGGACGAAGAGGAGTATATTCTGGGATCTGCCATATTGGAGCACCAATCTGATCAGACATAACCTTGATGTCATGCATATCGAGAAGAATGTGTTTGATAACATAATTAATACTGTAATGGATGTAAAGGGGAAGACAAAAGATAATCCGAAGGCCAGGTTGGACTTAGAAGACATATGTAGACATCCTGCATTGCATTTGATAGAGGAGGGGAATGGAAAGTTAAAGCAACCTAAGTCAGTTTTCTCACTGGATAAAGAGGATAAAGGTAGACTTTGTAGGTGGATTCAGGGTCTAAAGTTTCCAGACGGGTACGTGTCGAACTTGAAAAGATGCGTCGACCTCAAGGAGAACAAACTAGTAGGTATGAAGAGCCACGATTGTCACGTATTCATGGAGAGGTTAATTCCGATTGCATTTCGGAAATTCTTACTGCAGGTCGTTTGGGACCCATTGACAGAGCTGAGCATATTCTTCAGAGATCTTTGTTGTACTAAGTTGCTCGTCGATCGTCTAGAAAAGCAAGAGAGGGACATTGCGGTAACACTATGTAAGCTCGAGAAGGTGTTTCCTCCTGGATTCTTCGACTCTATGGAGCATTTGCCAATTCATCTTTCCTATGAGGCACGTGTTGGTGGTCCTGTCGGTTATCGATGGATGTACCCCTTCGAGCTCCATCTGAATTACCTAAAGAGAAAGGTGAAAAATAAGGCACGGGTTGAAGGCTCTATTTGTGAAGCTTATGTTCTCGAGGAGATTACAAACTTTTGCTCGACGTATTTTAAACCGCATGTTGCTACTAATAGGACGAAAGCTCCCAGAAACGACGACGCATATCAGGAATCTAATGATGCAATACTCAAAGTATTCAATGCATCCGGAAAGCCTTCGGGAAAAATGAAGAAGAGATATTTGAATGACGATGAGCTAAGGGCTGCTCAATTGTATATATTACTCAATTGCGACGAGGATGAAGTGAAGAAGCTAGAGGGGTAAGTAATTAATACGTCCACGTTTACATCATCTCAATGTAATAGTATAAGATACTATTATGCTACTAATCAGCAGTTGCTTCATTATTTTTTAGCATATATAATGATGAGTTGAGGTCGGTTAGACCCTACATAACAGACGAAGAAGTAGAACAAGATATGAGATGCCATTTTCCTTCTTGGTTAAGCGCATATGTAAGATGCTTGGTAATTACTTTTTATTTCTGCACTTGCAAAACAAATAACTTACTATCGCGACTTTGGTATTTAGATCGATCGTCTAATATCACCCGAGACTGAATCTATTAGGACTCTAGCAAAGGGACCAATTACTGCCGTAAAAATATGGCCAAGTTTCTGTGTGAATGGGTTCAGGTTCAAGTCAATAAATGCTCCTATCAGAGACAGCTTTCTGGATCTTGATTCCACGAAAAACAGTGGTTTGTGTATCAAATCTTCAAACTACAAAGACGTCAATCCGGGCAATGATTTTTTTGGCATCTTACGAGAGATTGTGGAGTTGACATATAATTATGGCACAGAACCTGCTAATATCGTGCTATTCAGGTGTGAATGGTTCGATCCGATTCAAGATCAAGGTTGGAAAATTGACAAGCATGGCCTTGTGGATATAAACTACAAGCGTAGATATCAAGGCTATGAACCATTTGTCCTATCTAGTCAGGCTCAGCTCATGTACTTCACAACTTATCCTAGACGGAGGACAGCGAGGTCGGATTGGTGGGCAGTATGCAAGACTAAAGCTAGAAATACCTTTGACATTGACGAAATAGCTTATCAGGAGGACGATCTACCTCTTGTAACAAATATTGTAGATGTGGACTCAACGGAAGTTACTCATTACATGAGTAATAATGTAGAAGATGTAGAATTATCCGAAGAGGACGACGAAGTAGATAAAAGTGAAGACGAGGAAGAGGAAGAGCAGGACGACGAAGGCGAACAAGATGAATTTTCTGAAGATGATTGAAAATAAAAAATATTGCATGTAGAATGTAACTATATTTGGACTGTAAATATTGCATGTAGAAGTAGATGTTGACATTAACGAATATATGTATTATATTTTGACTGTATAATACTTTGAGATATGTATCACATTTCGACTATAGAATGTAGTATATATTTGTGTTTCTCTATATTCATCATATGTTGTTATCAGATATGACAGGACGACGCGGAGGATTCGGCAGGTCCTGAGGTAGACAGAGTGCTACTCCGGTACTGCCTACTGTTGGTTCCGGATCATCGTCGCCCAGTACTCCAGTATATCGATCAGCCACATCTCCGACTGCGACGATATTGTGTGGCATCACTCCTGGGACGAGTAGTTCCAGGCGTGATAGTACTCCCTCGTCCAGCGTTCCTCCTGCTGACGGAACCATGGAGACAGATGAGCATGTAGAGGAGGTCGTGCCGACGTTGTCCCAGCATCAGTAAGATCCTCCATGCGCACCACCGGAGGAGACGAGGACAGAGATTTGGGCCGACGGTACAAAGTAAGTCAATTAGATGGTTTAGTATATATTTGTGTTTCTCTTTATTCATCGTATATTGACTTTTTCAATAATCTAAATTATTATCTCTATATAGATATCGTCCATCGTCGGTTCAGAGACGCCTGGGCCAATTTATGAGGAACAACTACGGTGGCCCTTGGATCAACTACTCTGAGGCTCCGGAGGAGAGGAAGGCGTTCTGGTTTGCGCACTTCCAGGTAAAAGTATATTAAATAAATTCTCTAATTTATGCATATTCGTGATGCTAACTTAATGAATTATTTATTGTAGCAAACATATTTTTATCCACCGCATCGGGCCGAGTTGATCGAGCGGCTCTTTCCTACCGTTGCCGCCAAGCTTATCCGAGATGCTCTGGATGACCAGAAGGCTCATGATCGTGCTGGAAAACCGATCCAAGGTTGGATCAAGCCTGAGCAGTGGACTGCGATGAGGGCTAGATTCGACGATCCGAGCTACAAGGAAAGGTCTAAGAAGGCCAAGGCGGCTAGGCAGAATGCTGCCAAGTGGTGTGGTGGCTCGATTCCGATGACGGAACATTTCCGTCGTTTGGTATATTTTTTCTTTTAAAATATATTATTTTAATATAAGTACCATAAAATGGTACTTGGAAAAAATATTTAAGTTTAGTAATAAATAATATATTTTTAACAGGTACAGAGGGGTGAGGATGCAAACATGGTGACCGTCTTCTTGGCCACCCATCGCAAGGACGGAAATCTCATTGATGAGAGAGCCTCACAGACCTATGTAAGTATTACTTTATTTTGTGTTTATTTTAATATAACTTAGGCAATTATTGAGTTTCTAAACCTTTTCTAGGCCGAGTATCTTAGGCTTCGTGAGCGGGCGACTGCTAGTGCACCTACACCTGGAGAGGCTGGTGCTTCGTCGCAGCCCGGTCCATCTTCGTCGGCGGACGACCTGTGGGTGACCGCAGCTGGTGGTCTCCAGAGGGGTACGTACTACGGTACGGGCTCCTATGGCGCCCTGGTTGCGACGCAGTCATCTAGGGCCTCCCCGACAGTTGCGCATTCCACACAACCCTCGCAGTCGCAGCCCTCGCAGTCGTCGGCTAGAGTCCAGGAGGCCGTCCAGGAGGCCGTTGACCGTCAGATTGCGTCTCTCCGTGACGACTTGCTACGAAGTATGGAGGACCAGTCCCGATCCCAGCCGCAGGCGGACGATCCGATGCTCATCGCACGATTGGATATGCTCGACCGCAGCATGACGGAGCTACGGGAATTGACAAATAATATTAGAGCCTCCAATGATCGCAACATTATGGAGCTGCAGGTGTCACAGCTATCGATGGGCGAGAAGCTGACGAGGATGCAGGATTCAATGGGTGATAGCAGTACGAGGCTGTTATCTACCCTGGATTCTTACAACTAGCGACTCGCAGACTTGGAGCTGGCACGGCCTCCACCGACATCACTGCCTTCTCCATCGACATCGGTGTCGATTCCACGGGACGAGTATGAGGAGTTCTTATCCTTCAAGCGCGCCGGTGGTCAGCCTCCTGCAGATCCGTAGTAGTATAGTTATTTTTATTATTATTTAGGATGCGATTGTATATTATGAATTATTGATACTTCAACAATAAACATGATGTATGATGCTTCTTGTGGTCTTTAATTTTTTAGTTAATTTAATTAGATTATATAGTTATCCATATTTAATTGGATTGATACTTCTTGTGGTCTTTAATTTAATTGGATTATATAGTTAACTAGATTGAATCATGTTGGTGTGTATGATGAAGATGATGTAAAACTGCAGGGAATCACCAATGTTTGCTTCTTGACACTATTTTTTTTATTTTTTTTAAATTAGCGACGTTATTAGCGACGTTTAGCGACGTTTAGCGACGTTAAGTTACGTAGCTAAATACGTCGCTAATTAGCGATGCTGTAAAAATTCGCTAATGACGTCGCTAATGACGTTGTTATACGTCGCCAATTGCTGACATGGCAGTATAGCCAGGTCATTAAAGACGTCGGTGTAACATCGCGATAGACGTCGCTAATCAGCGATGTTTAGCGACTTTACTAAACTTTGCTTTTTAGTGACTTGGCGTCGCAAAATGTCGCTAAATTTAGCGACACATTAAAGTCGCTAAAAAACGTCGGCATAGCGACGTTTAGCGACGTTTTTTGTTTTAGCGACTTGGTTTTTTCCGACTGCTTTCAAACGTCGCTAATTACGTCGCTAAACCAAATTAGCGACAATTTTTGGTTATTTAGCGACGTTTTTAGACGTCGCTAATTTGACTTTTTCTGGTAGTGATCTAGACGTCAAGTACACAGGATCAGAAACTAAGGCCTCTGAATAAACGTCTCCAGATGCTGAAATAAACATCACTAACGTTTTCAAAATAAGCGAAATAGCTAGAAAATACTATAATTTTGTCCAATTTGAACACAGGGGCAAAACGATAATTTTGGATCAAAGCGGGGTCCACATGTGACCCACTTTGTACTGAAATATGTGTCAGAGATAAAGGTCTCTAACTAGGATAAATTATAGGTCAAACAAATTCTAAACGTCCATACGAACTCAACGGTATGTCCAATTTTGGATTTCGGTGAGCCGTACACAAATTTGCCCTTAAAGTCAACCATGGGGCCCGCAAATAGGCGGCTTAGTCAACTATCTCAAAATTGCGTAAAACTTGCGTCACAGGACCAGCGTGATACCACGAATCCAATGGTATAAGTTTTGTCGCATTCCGATGAACGTACACAAAATGGTACAATATTTTACAAAAGTCACGATACGGGGACTTTTTACGGATACGGGTTAATTCCGACGCGCACACACGTCCAAATCAGTTCCGCAAAAGTCCACATGTCATACCATACGTGCCTTTTGGTGCAATTAGTATACGACATGGCGGTCCCGTTTGACGGAGCGCACTCCGTATCGCAAATTTTAATATTTTAAAATAAGTTTTTCATGATTTTAACCCAATTTATCTCTGAATTTAACATAAAATAAAATAATCTAATTAACAGAGAATGATCTCGGTTATAAAGACTTCACATGGAAAAAAGTATATTTAAATTCGGATGTCTATGGTGGAAGATAACAGCCTCTAAATATAGGTCATTAAAATAGTTCATAACAGTTTAAATTATGTAGTTTTCCTCAACTTGGCTTCGATTTATACCTAGTGTTTAACGTTGTTCGATGGAAACTAATTAACAGAGTTGAGAGGGGGATAACTTTGTGATCATACTGGTGAAGACGGATCCAAAAATGATCAAGCGACGAGTCAAAAAATGACGCATGAAGTAGGGGTCGTCGCTGCTCAAATCTGTCGTGGACTGCTGCGCGGTTGTGCGGTTGACGTTGACGTGGCCGGTGGGGCATTCATCGGCGGCTGCACGGTGGCAGGGATGGGTTGCGGTGGTCGGCGACAGGTTAGGGGGGATTGGTTTAGGGTTAAGGTTTCAAATAAGGGGATATATATAGGTGAAGTAGGCGGGTGATGATAAGGGGGTCGGGGCCACTGTGCTTGCGGGTTGCCTGGTGGGTTGGGTTAGATGTGGTTGCTTAGGACTTAGGCTTAGGACTATTACTTAGGGATTTAAGTTATGGGTTTTTGTGGTTTAAGGGATTAGTCTAAGGTTTTCTTTTTAATGTTTTTCTTTTTTTTTCCTTTTACTTTTTTTTTCTTTTCTATTATTATTATTTATTTATATATGTATATGTATGGTATAAAATTTTAGAAAATTTATATAGCACATCCTAAAAATATATCATCCTTCTACAAGACTCCCTAAATAAAATAAAATATAATAATAATTTTATTCCATAAATTTTAGATGAGTAGTTACCTAGGTAATTAATTTAATTAAATTTTATTTTCTAATTAACTAAGGAATACTATAAATAAAGTCAATGATTAATTTAAATAATTTAAATATTTAAAATTAGGGAGTTTTACATTCTACTCAACTTATAAAAAATTTGTCCTCAAAATTAAAACTAAGCCACGATAGAAATTTAAGGATGGTATAAGGTAGAAATAAACAATATAAATTCATACCTTGATATACGAACAGATATGGAAAACGTTTGCGCATGTCGTCCTCATGCTCCCAAGTGGATTATCCTGGCGCACAATGCTTCCATGCCACGCGGACCAAGGGAATAGACTGATTCCTCAACACTTTCTCTCGACGGTTAAGGATCTCCACGGGTTGCTCTTGGTATGACAAGCTCGACCCAATGGTGATCTCGGAGTGGTCGAGAACATGACTTCTATCGGCCACATATCGCCTAAGTTGCGACACGTGAAATACATCATGTACTCCCTCGAGTGAATGTGGTAGTGTGAGTTGATATGCCACTTCTCCCACTCGCTCTAGCATGTCAAATGGTCCAATATACCTTGGGCTCAACTTACCACGCCCTCCAAATCGAACAGTGCCTCTAGTTGGTAATATCCTCAAGAAGACATGATCGCCCTCTTTAAACTTCAAGCGACGACGATGAAGGTCTGCCCACTGCTTCTGTCGGTCTTGCGCTACTCGCAAGTGCCCTTGTATCTTCTTCACTGTCTCAACGGTATTGATTACCAACTCTGGTCCCAGAATCTGACGTTCCCCCACGTCACTCCAACACACGGGAGACCTACACTTTCTTCCACACATTGCTTCAAATGGAGCCATCTGGATGCTCGCTCGATAGTTATTGTTATAAAAAAAACTCTATAAGATGTAGGTGGTCCTCCCATGATCCTCCAAAGTCCAACATACAAGCTCTCAACATATCCTCCAGTTTCTGAATAGTACGTTTGGACTGTCCATCTGTCTGCAGGTGATTAGACGTACTGAACTTCAGACGAGTCCCAAGACTCTCCTGCATGCTTCTCCAAAAGTGAGATATAAAACATGAATCCCTGTCTGACATGATGCTGGCCGAAATACCGTGCAACCTCACGATTTGCCTCATGTATGAGTCAGCCAAAACTTCTGTAGACTGGCCAACTCTAAAAGGCAAGAAATATACGAACTTGGTGAGTCGATCCACTATTACCCATACAGCATCTCTCCCACTTGGACTCTTGGAAAAACCCGTGACGAAGTCCATAGTGATGTGCTCCCACTTCTACTCAGGAATCGAAAGTGGTTGCAGTAGCCATGTTGTTCTCTAATGCTCCGTCTTCATCTGCTGACATACTAGACATTTTGCTACAAAGTGAGCTATCTCTCTTTTTATACCATGCCACCAGAAGAGCTGTCATAAGTCTCGGTACATCTTGGTACCTCCAGGATGAATAGAATATATTGAACTATGGGCTTCTGCCATCAGCTCCTATCGAATCTCTCCATTGGGAACATATAGATGATCACCACATCGTAATATCCCGTCACCATGAATGCGCAATCCCGTTTGCTCTTTGGCCTCTGTCCTTTCTTTCAATCTCCTGAACCTAACGTCCGTAGGCAAAGCTGTCTTGATCCTCTCTACTAGTGATGACTGTACTTGCAAGTTGTTTAGTGTCCCATCTGTTCCGAGTAATACCACTTCTATGACAAGTTCTTGCAAGTCCTCTAATAATTTCCTCTGTGTCGTCAAGAAGTAAGCTGCTGGTTTCTGGCTTAACGCATCTGCCACTATGTTAGCCTTGCCTGGGTGATAATGCAGCTCTATCTCAAAGTCCTTTATCAACTCAAGCCACCCACGTTGCCTTATATTTAACTCCTTCTGCATGAAGACATACTTGAGGCTTTTGTGGTCTGTATAGATCTCCACTCGTTCCCCATATAGGTAATATCTCTATAGCTTCAGGGCAAAAATAACTGTTGCAAGCTCCAAGTCATGAGTTGGATAATTCTTCTCATGTACTCTTAGCTGTCTAGATGCGTATGCAATCACCTTACCATGCTGCATCAACATGTATCCCAAGCCTTTTTCCGATGCGTCACTATAAATCACATAATCTCATAATCCTGATGGAATAGTCAATACTGGCGTTGTAGTCAGTCGATTCTTTAACTCCTCGAAAGTAGCTTGACACTCATCGGTCCATACGAACTCTTGACCCTTGTACGTTAACCAAGTCATAGGCGTTGCTATCCTTGAGAAGTTATCCATGAACCGTCGATAATATCTCGTAAGTCCAAGGAAACTCCTCACCTCTGATATTGATTTAGGAATGGGCCATGTCTCGACTGCCGAGATTTTCTCTGGATCAACAGAAATACCATATATCGTAATGACATGCCAAAGAAAAGAGACTCTGTCCAAGAAAAACTCATATTTACTGAGCTTCGCATACAATTGCTCTCCTCTCAAGGTCTCCAGGATGATCCGCAGGTGCTTTTCGTGCTCCTCGTGGCTCTTCGAATAGACAAGTATGTCATCTATGAAGACGACCACGAACTGGTCCAAATACTGATGGAATACTCAATTCATTAAGTCCATAAAGATAGCTGGAGCATTAGTTAATCCAAATGGCATGACCAGAAACTCGTAGCGTCCATATCTTGTCCTAAATGTGGTCTTCGGGATGTCCTGCTTCCGTACCTTCACCTGGTGATATCTCGATCTTAAGTCTATCTTTAAGAATACCTTGGCTCCACTAAGCTGATCAAATAAGTCATCAATGCGTGGCAATGCATATTTATTCTTCACGGTCACTGAATTTAAGGCTCTGTAGTCGATGCACATACGCACTAACCCATCCTTCTTTGGTACAAACAACACTGGTTCTCCCCAGGATGATGCACTTGGCTGGATGAAACCTTTCTTCTTTAATTCTTTCAACTGTGCCTTCAGCTCATCCATCTCCTTCTTCGCCAATCTGTAAATATGCGACACTATGGGTGCTGCTCCCGGTGTCAATTTAATCAAAAATTCTATGTCTCTGTCCAGAGGTAGTCCTGGCAATTCCTTTGGAAAGACATCTTGGAACTCTAAAAATGATGGGGTGATAAATAACGTCATCCATTGTAAGCTGAACACTATCAAGGGCTTCTGTGGATCCTCGTGCAAAATTAAGTTCCGACTGGCCTGGTACCTTAAAAAGAATATTTTCTCCAAAATAGTCGAAGAAAGTGTGGTACTTGCTCAGCCAGTCCATCCCAAGCACAATATCAAAATTTGGCATATGAAGGACTAAGAGTCGGGCATTCATCTCTCTGTCATGAATTACTACAGGACAAGATCTACAAATCTGACTAACAGGTATAACTCCTCCTCCGGTGAGAATTCTAGCACAACTAGGTAAAGGTGTAGTGGCAATATTGTGCTTGGCAATAAAATTAGAAGATATGAACGAGTGGGTAGTTCATGTATCAAATAATGTCACAGCAGAAAAAGTAAAAGCAAGAGTAATACCTGCTATAACATCAATCTCCTGTTCCATGTCATCCACTTCTACTACAAAAGCTTGTCCATTCCTTTATGGTAGTCTATATCTGGCCCTTGTGAAGTGATCCTCTTGAGTAGGTAGCGGTGGTCCTCGCTGAAATCCTCCGGCTGCTGGGGGTCGAGGTACTCCTGGTCTGGTCATCTGCTGAACTGGCTTGTTGGAAGTGATAGCCTCTGTATTGGCGGTAGAAGTGTCAATGCCTATTGCATTGGACAGTCTCTCGCCATATGTTGTTCAGAACCATACCTCATACATTATCCCAAGTGGGTCCGACAATCTCTCGAAATATGTCCGCGTTTCCCACAATAACTACAGTGGGGCTTCTCTGAAATCTGGTACGGTCCTGCTCTGTACTAATGTTGTTGTTGCTGTGCCAAAGGATGTTTGATGGGTCCTCCTTACTGTGTCCTTGCTGATCCCTGTTGTGTCTTTAGTTGACCCCCTTTTTCCTTGCTGATGGTCTCTTGTAGCCTAGCTTCTGTCAATAATTCGACATAAGAGATCCAGGACTGTGAGCTAGTGTAGTGTTGGAGCTCCTGAGTCAGCCATTAGTGAAACCTCTTAGCCTTGTCCAAGTCATTCGGTACCAGGACAGTGCTATATTTTTTGAGGTGACTAAACTCTGTATCATATTCGTCAACTGTCTTGTTCTCCTACTCCAGGTGGAGGAACTGATCGTACAACGTATCCCTTATAGTGTCTGGAAAGTACTTTCTCTCAAAGCACTCCAAGAATTATTCCCAAGTCTAGCACGTACCCAACTGGCGCTCCATTGATTCCCACCAGTGATGAGCATTACCATCTAGCTGGGTCCTTACGCCTGTCATCCATAGATCTGTAGGCAGCTGTGATGCTTCTAATAACTTTTGGGTGTGGGTAATCCAGTTTGTGATCTCCTCTGGGTTCTCAGTGCCTTTATACGGCTTGGGACCCATCTGTACAAAGTCCTTGACTGAACCAACTCTAGCTTGCGGTACTGGAACTAGTGGCTGGACTGGTACCGGTGCCTGTGCAGCCATTTCTCAAGTGCTGCCAGAAATTCTCGCCTCTGCTCTGCCGCTTGCTGCATCTGCTATACAGCTAGTGCGGTCGCCTGTTGTCTCTGTTCCTGCATCATCATTTGGAAGAATTCAAACAGCTGTGTCTGGCCATCCAGTGGTGTCGATAAAGCTGGAAAAGTCCCATTAGGTAAAGCGAAAAGATCAGATAGAGCTGGATTATGAGTCTGTCCATCCGGTCCCGGAAGTCTAGGAGTCGTTGAGGCCTCTCCTCGAGTTTGGCCGTTGACTCCTGAAGGTGTGTCACCTCCGATGGCAGTACATCCACTACGCAAATCCATCTCTCTGCAAGCGGTGGATGAAATGATTAGAAGGAGTACAGGAATCAAACAGGATGCAAGCATTTTAAATAGAAAGGTTTAAAAGGGAAGATGAGTTTTGGTCAAGCGTGGATGAGATCCTATACTTTATTCCTATACGCAGGCTTGTTCGGTATAGTAAGATAAATGAGACAATATATTCGAAGACCTACATGGTCCATCACAAAAATATGTCACGCCCAGTCCCAAAATGCGTAGGACAAGGAATACATAAGCATGCCAGCCGTATGTATATGGCGACTCCAACATATGGAAACTATAATACATACGTACACTGTATTATGAATATCTAATCCATAAGTGGTAATATACTATCAACACAAGTCATACGCAATCTATATCTCATCCACAACATAAATAATGAAATAGGAATAAATAACTGAATCTCAAATATGAAGTATCAAGAATGATAGTCGGGTGAAAATAAATTCACTGCCAATCGACTATACTAAAACTAAATGAGAGAGAGATCAAACTCTAACATAAGATAAATGTTAATAAAAGAAATAGCAACTAGAATATCCATCACCTGCGATGAATCAAAGGTACTCTGGGGGTAAGACCTCAGTCTGGTATGAAGCGTCAGGTCCGGGTCCGTACTCCTATGGATAATCTTGCCCGTCTATACCTGAAAAGGGACCAGGTTCTCAGAGGGACGTAGCAAGATACATGAAAGTATATAAATAAAGTACTAAAAAATAAATATTCAATGGGTCATCTAACCATCTATATGAATGCACTATGAGAACAACTTTTTAACACGTGGGCTATCTGGCTAATGGGATTGGCATGGTTCTCTCGGAGATTCAGGGGCCTAAAAAGCATGATGTCTTTTGAACCTTAGAGGCCGCCTGATAATAATAATATATATAGTGGTCATCATGACCGCGCATCTCCGACGGAGCGAACGGGTTACACAAGAAAAATACAAAGGAGCCCAAATGCCTTACTTGTTGTCCTTCCTACCCCATGCTCTAAGCATGTCACATCCATGACACGATGATACCTCTAATAACTGCCAAGTCTTCTAGCAAGCAATTTCTATCAGCAATTATCCCTATCCGTCGCACGTCCCATAGGTACCAGTGGCCAGCCGAGTACGAAAGTATGTGTCCTACATGAGACTTACACTCGTGTAACAATAGTGTCATGGCCAATGAAACATAAAAATACCTCATGATAATGGGGCGGTCTCATCAACTAGGTCAATATGCATATATATAATAAAAACAGAATACGACGCCATCGTCGTTGTACCCAAGTCATTCTTGGATGCGCAGTTTATATAAAAGTTAAAATATATGAACTAAATGACAGAAATAAAATACATACACCATATAGAATATAAATTACAGTATAATGGCAAGGTATACTTGCTTGGCAAGCAATCTGTATAGTGTAAGCGTCCAGACATCAAGTACACAAGATCAGAAACTAAGGCCTCCGAATAAATATCTTCGGATGATGAAATAGATATCACCAATATTCCCAGAATAAGCGAGATAGCTAGAAAATACTACCCTTTCGTCCAATTTGGACATAAGAGCAAAACAGTAATTTTGGGTCAAAGCGGGGTCCACCTGTGGCCCACTTTGCATCGAAATGCATATCAAAGGTAAAGGTATCTAACTAGGACAAATTATAGGTCAAACAAATTCTAAACGTCCATACCAACTCAATGGTATGTCCAATTGTGGATTCTGATGAGCTGCACACAAATTCGTCCTTAAAGTCAACCATGGGGCCCACAAAAAGGGGGCTTGGTCTACTATCTCGGAATCGCGTAAAACTTGGGTCACAGGAACAATGTGATACCAAAAATCCAATAGTACAAGTTTTGTCATATTTCGACGAGCGTACACAAAATGGTACAGTATTTTGCAAAAGTTGCGATACGGGGACTTTTTACGGATACGGGTTGATTCTGACGCGCACACACGTCCAAATCAGTTTTCGCAAAAGCTCACACGTCAAGACATACCATACGCGCCTTTTGGTATAATTGGTACGCTATGGGACGGTCCCTTTTGGCGGGGCGCGCTCTGTATCGCAAATTCTAATATTTTAAAATAAGTTTTTCATAATTTTAATCCAATTTATCTCTGAATTTAACACAAAATAAAATAATCTAATTAACATGAAATGATCTCAGTTATATAGGCTATATCTCAGTTATATAGACTTCACATAGCAAAAAGTAGATTTAAATTCGGATGACTATGGTGGAAGATAATAGCCTCTAAACATAGGTCATTGAAACGGTTTATAACATTTTAAATTATGTGATTTTTTCTTAACTTGGCTTCGATTTCTACCTAGTATTTAACGATATTCGATGGAAACTAATTAACAGAGTTGAGAGGGGGATAGGTTGTGATCATACCGGTGAAGACAGATCCAAAAATGATCAAGCGACGAATCAGAAAATAATGCGTGAAGTAGGGATCGTCGCTGCTCGAATATGTCGCAGACTGCTGCACGGTTGCGCGGTCGACGTTGACGTAGTCGGTGCAGCGTTCTCCGATGACTGCGCGGTAGCGGCGCTGGGTTACGGTGGTCGGCATCGGGTTAGGGAGGATAGGGTTAGGGTTAGGGTTTCAAATAAGGGGGATATATATAGGTGAAGGAGGCGGGTGATGAGAAGGGGGGTCGGGGCTACTATGCTCGCCGGTTGCCTGGCGAGTTAGGTTAGCTGTGGTTGCTTAGGGCTTAGGCTTAGGACTAAACCTAACTTTCATAGTGAGATAGTATTAGAGAACTATAAATTTAGCTTATTATCTGGATATTAGCAGAATAGTACCTTAGAAAGCCAAGAGGAATGAATAAATATTTTTCTGGATCATACCTCGAACACAGAGATTAGCATACCACCTTCCCCTTAGAAAACTATGATATTATCAAGAGTCTCTCTATTTAATTTCATATCTTGTTCCTCCGAAACCTTAACGCTCTATATTTGTGCGACGACTAAAAATTTTTCTTCATCTTTCAATTCGTGCCATCTAACCCTTCTGATTGTAGTCCAAGTGATTTTCTTTTATGTTAAAGATATATAGTTGCTAGGATTATAGTTGTTAATCTTAAATTTTAAAATTATGTGCTTAGTAGTTAGAACTTGATAGTTTGAGTTGTTTATTTAGATTATGATTATCCTTTTGTTTAAAATCAAGTAATCTGTTCCACATATCTCAATACAGGTTATATCCTCTTTCACTTGAGAGTCAGTAACTTCTTCCTTCTTACTATTAACACTTTGTTCTATAAGCACTATGATTGAGACTTAAGATGACCATTACTTATATAATACAATAGGATAACCTAATAGGTACCAAGATCTTTCCTCGTATACCCCAATAAGAGTTTTACTTTATTTACAAGGACAAGGTTAATTTATAGATTTCCCTTAAGGCAGTTATAATATTAGTTAAATTCTAATAAGTTGGGTAGTACGTCTCACAACCTAGTATCGCATAGTCCTTTTGACCCATTAATAAAGTATAATTGAATGACACCAACTATAGGTTTCCATAAGAAGATAGTATTTATCCAGACTGTAGAACTTAGAGGCCCATACCCCCATTTGGTCGACTAGAGACTTAGACAAGGAGTTAGTATGGCAACTGTAGAGGCAGAACACCGGACGAGTCTTATCTTCTTTGTGAACTTGAATTATTTTGTACATTCCCTCATCATAATCCAGCGTACTTATATTTTCTGGACTACCTCGACTTATGTTGCTATTATAGGCTAGTTTTGCAAGCTTATTCTTTTACCAAGCTTGTTCATGACATATGTATTATTGGGTGCACACACTAATACAATTATCTATTTAGAATCTGTTATTATGGTCTGGACAATCTTAGTGCACTCGGTTAACTCTTCTCATAACTACTTTACGTAGATTGAGATATAGTTGACTTAGCATGTTAGACGAATATACTTTTCCTTTAGACATGTCAGAGCATATCTTATCGGTTATATAACTGTTTCGATATGAACATGCGAATATGTCATGACCCGTACCTGGTATAGGGTCACGAGAGCGTGGGTACGTCCATCCTACGCCGCAGCATCGGCGGTAGAACACTGTCTAGTCACAGTAATACTATATAGCTAAACACCTGTCAATGATATCCATCTTCATAAAGAGGTCAATATACATCTCACAATAATCTCACAATGTAACTCAATCACAACAACTATAAGGCACGATAAAAGATAAAAGGAAATGTCATAGTTAAACACCATGTCTCAACATAAAGATAACTCACAGTCTAGCTGTCCAACATAAGTCTCCAATTAAACTTAACATAAGTCTAACATAAACTGAAACAGTCTCCATAAGTCTCAAGCATAAATAAATACTATCTAGATAGCTGTAGGCAAAGCCTCATCTAGAAGCATGGTCTCTTCTAGGATCTCTGGTACATAGTCTGCATCTATACCTGGCCCGTAGTGCGTGGTACAGAAATCCTCAAGATTCTCTGGAAAAATATCCGGTCAGGATTGGAACGAAAATACACCTCTAACAGCAGTTCCACATATATTGACAAAAACATAATACAGTGTAAAGAAATACAAGACAGAATAAAATACTGGCAATGAGAAATACTAGAATAAGTACTAGAACATCATCATCAATATGCATCTGACAAGGAATAGAACTACAAGGGTACGCAAGTACAAAGAACTGGTATGTAAGTGTGTATAAGAACAACAACTAGAACATGTGAAAATACAAGATCAATCTATCAAGTTACATGTCAAGAATATCTAACTAAGTGTGTGAAACATCAGTATATCATGTGATCGGCTTGGGACTATATGACTCATTATATTGATTAGCGATCATCCCCAACAAGTCAGGCTAACCAGATGTAACAGCGATGAGGCATGTAAGGGTAAGGCTGCACCGACGTGAAATGTGGGTGAGCTAATGCTACATGTAGGTTGGGTATGATCACATAAACTACTAATACTTCCCCATTTCCCCTGCTAGCACGATGGATTCCAATCACAACTCCTCGTGACAGGTCTCAATGATGGCAACTCGTGTAAAGAACAGTGTCAGAGTCATGTACGCTATACAACAAGAATTATAGAGATAATCAACATAATGGAAACTGTCAGAGAATGTACTCGCCTGTGGTCCTTAGCTGGCAATACCACTGTCCGGGTTCCAAGGTATCGTCTGAATGATCCAACAGTCCTATAGACATAGCAGTTAATACAATACTTCATCAGACAATACTCTAGCTCACAATCAACATAATATTCAAGGACTATACTAGGGGTCACGTCTGTAGTTGCTGTGCATAACAGACAGTCAATGGTATGGTCCTGCCAGTACGTCAGTGTACTTATGGCAGTCTACTATCATGCTACATGGTCACAGGTCAAGATAGCTATGGTATCCATAATTTGTTAGGGTCACCTCGTACATGGTATATAATGCCTATTGTTATCTATCATAACATCAACACTAAATTAATTATCATTTAACAGAAGTATGCATCTAATACTTAACAGGGTTTATATTGTATATATAAATATACATATGCTTTATGTTAATTGAGCACAATACGGTATATATATATATGTACAGGGCATTTACATCTGTATATATGCGATGAAGATACACCATACATATATATATACCGAATACGTTTATCATATAATAATACATACACAATATGTACATACCATTCGTATACTGGATACATTACGGCTAATACGTGTGGATTATTACGAGGAATACGTGTATACGTGTACGTGTTCATTCATGCAAGGGTTCGAACCTGTGATCGTGAACGCGAAGGATTCGGTGTTGTGGTCGCAGTCGTCGTGAAGGAGGTGGTGTTCGCGGCTCCCGTCGATCGGTCCAGTCTAGTCCGCGGAGGGTCGAGGTCGAGTGCAGCGTCTCCGGCGTGCTTCTGGTGCAGTCGATCCGGCGTCAGGGGTCGGTTGATCTGGCGGCAGCGGTCGGTCCAGTTGAAGTGGGGAAGGGGCGGCGGACTGACGGCGTCGGGGTTCAGGCTCCGGTCAGCTCGCAGGCGATGAGGGGAAGGACGCGAGGCTAGGCTGCTCCGGCGTTCATTCGGGTTTGGCCGGCTCAGAGCTGCTCGGTTCCAGCGGGTTTTAGGGTCGGGTTGCCTGGGAAGGGGATGAACAAGAGTAGGTCGGCTTGGCGAGGTCACGGCGCTTCCAAACTCCGGCGGGAAGGGTTGGCGTGAGCATGAAGATGGGAAGGAAAGTCGGCTGGGGTGATTTAGGGTTAAGGGGAATTAGAAAGAAGGGAATATATATATATATGATGTTAAGTTGACCTAGAATATGTTGACTTTGGTCAACACTAGGGAAAGGCCTTGGCTTGCTATGGAGATATTCCAATGGGCTAGGATTCGAATGAAACTGTGAGAATTGTACTGGTCTAAGGGTTTGGAGGCCATGGTTTCAAGGAGTTGATGTTAAATTGCACATTCCCAAAATCATGGAAAATATAATGAAAAGGGAAAAATGGGTTTAATGAATTTATGGAATTTTGCATGAAATAGGTTTATTGTTTGCTTAATCAAAATTAGATGCAAGGAGGTGTTCTACAATTAAATAGAAGTACAAGGGCTAGATTTACGTAGGACACGAGCATTAATTAATGGTTTGGCGTGTCTAGGACAAGGTGTGAATATGTTGGAAGACAAGCTAGCATAGCGTCCTAGTTATTGAATAACGATAAAGTGCAACAATCAATTAAGGTCACTGTAAATTAAATAAAATTCATTATCATGCAATCATTTACTCATTAATTACGAAAAGACGAAAATACCCCTAATACAAAAAATGGGGGTGACAAGTCTACCCTCCTTAAAGAATTTCGTCCTCGAAATTTAAAATAACTATGACAAGAACAAGCAATCAATTAATGAATTATACCTCAAGTCTCGAAGAGATATGGATACCGCTCGCGCATTTCATCCTCTCTCTCCCAAGTTGATTCTCCTGGAGAGTGATTTCTCCATGCAACATGAACCAAGGGAATAGTCTGGTTCCGCAATATCTTCTCTCTACGATCCAAGATCTCCACCGGTTGTTCAGGATAGCTGAGTGTCGGTCCAACTTCGATCTCCGAGTGATCTAATACGTGACTAGGATCTGCCATGTACCGTCTCAGCTGCGACACGTGGAACACGTTATGCACTCCATCTAGAGCAGGCGGTAGGTCAAGTCTATATGCCACTGCACCGACCCTTGCAAGAACACTGAAGGGCCCGATGTATCGTGGACTAAGCTTTCCTCCTCTGCCGAAATAAATTGTGTCCCGCGTCGGAAAAATCCGTAGGAACACCAAATCGCCAACCTAGAACAACGATCTTAACACGCAACCTAAACAAGGCAATCACAAACCAAATAAAACAAATCAAAACAATATCTGAAACTCTAGGGGTCTACGGTGGCTATCTGCCCAATGCCTCTGTCTGTCCCCCGCCACTCACAGTCTGTCTCAGATAAGTTTCACATTTTTTGTCGCATCCACGACCATTTCTGGTCCTAACAAGGCTCTTTCTCCAACATCATCCCAAGATAAAGGGGTACGATACCTCCGTCCATATAAAGCCTCGAATGGTGACATCTCAATGCTGGCCTGGTAGCTGTTGTTGTAAGCAAACTCTACCAAGTGTAGATGATCCTCCCAAGAACCTCCGAGATCCAATACGCAAGTGCGTAACATATCTTCAAGAGTCTGAATAGTCCTTTCAGACTGCCCGTCTGTCTGAGGGTGATATGCGGTACTGAACTTGAGCTGAGTGCCCAAGCTAGACTGCAGGATCCTCCAGAAATGGGAAGTGAAACGACTATCCCGATCTGAGACAATACTCACAGGAACTCCATGTAATCTGACAATCTGCTGTACGTACATCTCTGCTAGCTTCTCCGTCGAAGTACCCACTTTAAAAGGCAAGAAGTGGGTTGATTTGGTCAACCTATCCATGATGACCCAAATTGCGTCTTTTTCTCCTGGAGAACGAGGAAGTCCCGAAACGAAGTCCATAGTCACGTGCTTCTACTTCCATTCTGGAATGGGTAAAGGTTGAAGCAATCCTCCTGGCCTCTGTCGATCTGCTTTCACCTGTTGGCACACTAAACATCGGGATACGAAGCATGCTACTTCGCGCTTCATACCATACCACCATACATGCCTCCTCAAATCTTGATACATCTTGTTGGCTCCGGGATGCATCGAGTACTGAGAGCGGTGTGCCTCCTGTAAAACTTTTTTGCGCAGCTCTCCGCTTGGCACACACATCCTCGTGCCATGTTGTAAGGATCCATCATCCGCAATAGTGAAATCGTCTATCAATCCTACCTGAACTTGTTCCCTAATATTCCTTAGAGTCTCATCATCATACTGCGCAGCTCTAATTCTGTCTATCAGATCTGATTGAATCTGCAGTCCCCACATCTGAATCTCAGCTCCTGGAACTAATACCTCAATTTACAAGCTCTCAAGATCAGCTAATAAGTGTCTATCCGAAGTTAAGTACATAGCCATTGGGTACCTGCTCAAGGCATCCGCGACTACGTTGGCTTTCCCTGGATGATATTGTAATGAGATATCGAAGTATTTCATTAATTCTAACCACCTTCTCTGTCTCATATTCAGCTCCTTCTGTGTAAATACGTACTTTAAGCTCGTGTGGTCTGTGAAGATTTCCACATGCTTTCCGTACAGATAGTGCTTCCACAGCTTTAGGGCAAAGATAACTGCCGCTAACTCCAGATCGTGAGTGGGGTAGTTCTTTTCATGAGGACGTAATTATCTTGAAGCATAGGCAATTACTTTTCCGTGTTGTTGAAGAACACATCCCAACCCTTTTCCTGAAGCATCACTGTAGATAGTGAATCCACCTGTCCCTGAGGGCAATTTCAAAACTGGTGCTGTCGTCAATCTCCTCTTCAGTTCATCGAATGCGGCTTGACATTCTTCTGTCCAGACAAATTCCATATCCTTCTTGGTCAGCCTAGTCATTGGCTCTGTAATCTTGGAGAAGTCTTGTACAAATCTTTTGTAGTATCCTGCTAGTCCGAGAAAGCTCATGATTTCAGCTACCATACCGGGGGTAGCCCATGACTTCACTGCCTCTATCTTCTTTGGGTTAACTGAAATTCCGTCACCCGTTACCATATGTCCAAGAAATTCAACTTTTTCAAGAAAGAACTCACACTTTGAAAGCTTCCCGTATAATTTCTCTCGCCTAAGTGTTTCTAAGACTATTCTCAAGTGCTTTTCATGCTCTTCTGGGGTTTTTGAATATACTAGAATGTCGTCAATAAACACTACTACGAACTTGTCAAGGTACTGGTGGAACACCTTGTTCATCAAGGTCATAAATACTGTTGGTACATTGGTTAAACCAAACGGCATTACTGTAAATTCAAACTGGCCATATCTGGTTCGAAAGGCGGTCTTCGGTATGTCTTCTTTCTTCACTTTCACCTGGTGATAGCCTGACCTCAAGTCTATTTTTGAAAACACCTTCGCTCCGTTCAATTGATCGAAAAGATCATCTATCCTCGGCAGCGGGTATTTGTTTTTGATAGTGAGGTTATTCAAAGCTCTATAATCGATACACATACGTACCGTGCCATCCTTCTTTGGTACAAATAATACCGGTGCTCCCCATGGCGATGAACTGGATCTGATAAAACCTTTGTCTTGTAGCTCCTCAACTTGTTTCTTTAGTACTACCGATTCGTTGTTGTTAACTCTATAGATATGTTGTGAAATAGGCTCTGCTCCTGGTATCAAGTCTATAGAGAACTCAACATCTCTGTCTGGTGGCAAACCTGGCAACTCCTCTGGAAATACATCCAGGAACTCTGCTATAAGTGGATGCGGTAACTCTTCTTCTTCCACCCTGGCTCCGTAAAAAGTGCCTCTGCTCCGTTCCTCTGCTCCTCTGGCAATCTCAAACTCTGGCTCTCCTGGTGGTCGAAATACTACTCTACCTCCGTGGCAATCTATAGAAGCATGGTGTTTACTTAACCAGTCCATTCCGAGTACAATATCGTATTCCGAAAGTGGCATGACGAGTAAACTCATGCTCAACTCTCGTCCTTCCAATGACACTCTCCGATCCTTGCAACAATCACGGACTAGGATAATGCCTCCTCCTGTCCTGATCTTGCAAGTCCTATCTAATGATTCCGTTTCTAAATGATGCTTAAGGGCATAAGATACAGATACGAAACTATGGGAAGCGCCAGAATCAAATAATGCAAGTGCTGGAATAGAATTGAGTAAAACTGAACCTGAAATCATGTCTCCAGCTGGCTCGGCCTCCTCAGTGGTCATGGCGTAAGCTCGTCCTTGTGGTGCTCCTCTCTGTTGCTACTGCTGCTGAGCAAACTTCTCCTGCTGTGATGGAAGTGGAGGTCCTTTCTGCTGGCCTCCTGGTGCAATAGGTGCTCTGGCTGGTCCTCTCTGAGCTGCTCCTCCTCCTTGGCGAGTTTGAATAGTTGGGCAGTCCCTCAGCTGATGTGCTGCTGATCCACACGATAAGCAAGTGCCCAACCTTTTTCTGCAGATGTCTCTTGTATGTCCCATCTTTTTGCAATACGAACATGGGGCAACGAGTTAATTATGTCTTTGTGGTTGCTGCTGTTGAGCATGTCCTCGAACTGGTGCCTGTTGCTGGTGTTGCTGTTGGTGTTGTTGCTGGTGTTGTTGCTGGTACGGCCTATGTTGTTGTTGAAAGTATGGACGCTTGGCTGGTCCTGTGTTACCTCCTGTTGCTCCAGATGTATCGCGTCCTCTCTTGGGCCTGAGCTCCAAGTCATCTTCGGCAATCTGGGCATCCATCAGAATACTCTCAAATATAGCAGTACATCGTCCCGAAGTACGAGACTTGATCTCCTTATTTAATTCCTTCCTGAATTTCCAAGCTCTGTCTCCTGGGTCTCGAACCATTGATGGCACAAATCGACTCAATCGAAAAAACTCTGCAGCATATTCGTCGACTGACTTTCTAATGCTCCCAAGGCTACGTCAGGAAAGAATTTCTCTTTGAAGAGTTCCTTAAAGTCCTCCCAGGTAAGTCCTTCAGCGGCGAGTCTCGGCTCTGTACGATACCACGTCAGTGCGATATCAAACATCTGACTGCCAGCGGCCTCTATCTGAAGAGTCTCTGGAATATGTGATAAGCACAGATTCCTCTCTATGTCATCTAACCATTCGTCAGCATATAGTATTCCTTCTGTGCCTTTGAACTCTCGAGGCATCATCCTCTTAAAGTCCACTATGGTACCGGGCCTCTGTTGTTGTTGACCTTGGTGTTGCGGTTGTCGTGCTACTCTCTCCACAGCCTGGAGAGTCACCTGATGAGCATTCTCCATGCTCTCTCTCATCAGTTCGGTCTGCGCTTGGTGTGCTTCTGCTTGCATTCTCTGAGCCTCAGCTTGAACACGCTGAGCCTCTGCTGTTACTCTCTGGGCCTCTAGCATGCCCTGCATCAGTGCGAACATTTGTGCCCCTTCAGCGGGCACTCCTCCAAAAATCGGTGTCGGTGGTGGTGGAAGGTTGTCTGTCATAGCTGGGGCAATCCTCTGAATAGGTGGAGGAGGAATCCCGTTAGTTGTAGACACTCTTACACGAACAGGAGATGTAGGAGGATCTCCAGGTATCTGTCCGTCAGGTTGAGAGGTGGCAGTCCTCTCTGAATTGGTTGCTTCCATTCTCATGGATCTAGTATTCGGCGACATCCTGAATACAGATCAAAGAATCAATTAAGGTGATAGATATAATATTATCAAGGAAGGACACTAAAGTGCTAAAGGAAGCAATCCATTAGAATAGCAATAAGAAGTTCAGAATTTTCTAGTGTGATTGAGCATATTCTAATCCTAGATCCTATTTCCTATATCCTAGCACAGGCTCGCAGCAGTACAACTAAGTTGTCGCACTACCACGATATCGCATAACTTGCGAAACTTGACCTGCGTGGGCCACCACTAAAAATGTGTCACGACCCGCACCCGGTATAGGGTCACGAGAGCATGGGTACGTCCAGCCTACATCGTAGCATCGGCGGTAGAATGCTGTCTAGTCACAGTAATACTATATAGCAAAACACCTGTCAATGATATCCATCTCCATAAGGAGGTCAATATACATCTCACAATAATCTCACAATGTAACTCAATCACAACAACTATAAGGCACGATAAAAGATAAAAGGAAATGTCATAGTTAAACACCATGTCTCAACATAAAGATAACTCACGGTCTAGCTGTCCAACATAAGTCTCCAATTAAACTTAACATAAGTCTAACATAAACTGAAACAATCTCCATAAGTCTCAAGCATAAATAAATACTATCTAGATAGCTGTAGGCAAAGCCTCATCTAGAAGCATGGTCTCCTCTAGGATCTCTGGTACATAGTCTGCATCTATACCTGGTCCGTAGTGCATGGTACAAAAATCCTCAAGATTCTCTGGAAAAAATATTCGGTCAGGATTGGAACGAAAATACACCTCTAACAGCAGTTCCACATATATTGACAAAAACTATAATACAGTGTAAAGAAATACAAGACAGAATGAAATACTGGCAATGAGAAATACTGGAATAAGTACGGGAACATCATCATCAATATGCATCTGACAAGGAATAGAACTACAAGGGTACGCAAGTACAAAGAACTGGTATGTAAGTGTGTATAAGAACAACAACTAGAACAGGTGGAAATACAAGATCAATCTATCAAGATACATGTCAAGAATATCTAACTAAGTGTGTGAAACATCAGTATATCATGTGATCGGCTTGGGACTATATGACTCATTACATTGATTAGCGATCATCCCCAACAAGTCAGGCTAACCAGATGTAACAGCGATGAGGCATGTAAGGGTAAGGCTGCACCGACGTGAAATATGGGTGAGCTAATGTTGCATGTAGGTTGGGTATGATCACATAAACTACTAATACTTTCCCGTTTCCCCTGCTAGCATGATGGATTCCAATTACGACTCCTCGTGACAGGTCTCAATGATGCCAACTCGTGTAAAGAACAGTTTCAGAGTCATGTACGCTATACAACAAGAATTATAGAGATAATCAACATAATGGAAACTGTCAGAGAATGTACTCGCATGTGGTCCTTAGCTGGCAATACCACTGTCCGGGTTCCAAGGTATCGTCTGAATGATCCAACAGTCCTATAAACATAGCAGTTAATACAATACTTCATCAGACAATACTCTAGCTCACAATCAACATAATGATCAAGGACTATACTAGGGGTCACGTCTGTAGTTGCTGTGCATAACAGACAGTCAATGGTACGGTCCTGCCAGTACGTCAGTGTACTTATGGCAGTCTACTATCATGCTACATGGTCACAGGTCAAGATAGCTATGGTATCCGTAATTTGTTAGGGTCACCTCGTACATGGTATATAATGCCTATTGTTATCTATCATAACATCAACACTAAATTAATTATCATTTAACAGAAGTATGCATCTAATACTTAACAGGGTTTATATTGTATATATAAATATACATATGCTTTATGTTAATTGAGCATAATACGGTATGTATATATATGTACAGGGCATTTACATCTGTTTATATGCGATGAAGATACACCATACATATATATATATACCGAATACGTTTATCATATAACAATACATACACAATATGTACATACCGTTTGTATACTGGATACATTATGGCTAATACGTGTGGATTATTACGAGGAATACGTGTATACGTGTACGTGTTCATGCATGCAAGGGTTCGAACCTGTGATCGTGAATGCGAAGGATTCGGTGTTGTGGTCGCAGTCATCGCGAAGGATGTGGAGTTCGCGGCTCCCGTCGATCGGTCCAGTCTAGTCCGCGGAGGGTCGAGGTCGAGTGCAGCGTCTCCGGCATGCTTCTGGTGCAGTCGATCCGGCGTCAGCGGTCGGTTGATCCGGCGGCAGCGGTCGGTCCAGTTGAAGTGGGGAAGGAGCGGCGGACTGATGGCGTCGGGGTTCAGGCTCCGGTCAGCTCGCAGGCGGTGAGGGGAAGGACGTGAGGCTAGGCTGCTCCGGCGTTCAGTCGGGTTTGGCCGGCTCAGAGCTTCTCGGTTCCAGCGGGTTTTAGGGTTGGGTTGCCTGGGAAGGGGATAAACAAGAGTAGGTCGGCTTGGTGAGGTCACGGCGCTTCCAAACTCCGGCGGGAAGGGTCGGCGTGAGCATGAAGATGGAAAGGGAAGTCGGCTGGGGTGATTTAGGGTTAAGGGGAATTAGAAAGAAGGGAATATATATATGTGATGTTAAGTTGACCTAGAATATGTTGACTTTGGTCAACACTAGGGAAAGGCCTTGGCTTGCTATGGAGATATTCCAATGGGCTAGGGTTCGAATGAAACTGCGAGAATTATACTGCTCTAAGGGTTTGGAGGCCATGATTTCAAGGAGTTGATGTCAAATTACACATTCCCAAAATCATGGAAAATATAATGAAAAGGGAAAAATAGGTTTAATGAATTTACGGAATTTTGCATGAAATAGGTTTTTTGTTTGCTTAATCAAAATTAGATGCAAGGAGGTGTTCTACAATTAAATAGAAGTACAAGGGCTGGATTTACGTGGGACACAAGCATTAATTAATGGTCTGGCATGTCTAGGACAAGGTATGAATCTGTTGGAAGACAAGCTAGCGTAGCGTCCTAGTTATTGAATAATGATAAAGTGCAACAATCAATTAAGGTCACTGTAAATTAAATAAAATTGATTATCATGCAATCATTTACTCATTAATTATGAAAAGACAAAAATACCCCTAATCCAAAAAGTGGGGTGACAGAATAAAAATTTACCAAAATAAGATTTTAATCCACGACTGTCTTGACAATGCCCTTTTGAATTCTTTAAACGCTTTGAATCTCATACTTATATTCTATCACCTCCTCCATGAATTCTTTATTATTGTTCTCCGCATTCCCCTATTTCAAAAAGACGAACGCTCGTGCTTGGTACAAGTTTGATACATGAAGAGTACTAGGTATATCTCATAGGCCAATCACATTACTTGTGACTATCTTTTGTAATTAATGGCACACCACATGTGAGATATTTTGTGTATTAAATTTTAAGGATTGAATAACATGATTAAATAATGTGATTTTTTTTCTTAAATGTATAACCTTATGTGATAAATGGGTAAATTCTAAGTTGGGTAGAAATTACATTGTCAACTTGAGGTAATTTTTTTTTATTGTGATCAAGTACGATTAGATTGAGAGATTTAAGCCATTTTAATTTTGAAATTTTTTTAGAAGAATAATTAAGACGATGAGGATTTAATAAATTTTAAAATCTTGATATTGTGGACTGTCACGCCCCAGTCCCAAATCACCGAGGGACTAGCCACGTGGCAATGGCCAGCAGCACACTTTAATGGGCAAACCCAATTTAATAGACCTATCAAGGTGTACTTAAGCTGTAACACAATAACAAAGTCTACTAAATATGTCACAATCTAATCTCATCCATGGAAGATAAATATGATCAATATCAGCAAATTTAAATAAACTGTCATCAAGTCTCAATAAAGTAAATCGGAGAACAACCCGATAATAAGTCTGATACACTGGTTCAACAGACCAGAAATAAAAGAGTCTAATAAAAGCAAATACTGAGTATAGATAACTGATACTCAGGAGAAATCCTCGACCATCACCTCGTCCTCGGAGATCGGTTCAACTCCAGTGTCTGCTCCTGCTTCTGCTCCTGCCCCGTATACTTCGGGATAGAATTCCTTTGCTAAACCTGGGGACATAATCTGAAATCCAGGTCCTTAGGGGACATAGCAAGGTACAAAATAACTCAAGTCAAAATAAATACAGTGCAATAATAAATAAAATAATAGGATAAACTATGTAACCATTAATGTAAAATTCAAGTGAGAGCATCACTAGTACTCAGGCTGAGACCGCTCAAGCTCTGTGTCGGAGAGCCGGTAGCAGTAATATCACATAATGTGTCTAGCTCTGATGTAGAGTCTACGGCCTCACAATAATAAATATATATATAAAATTAGCCAGTTGCTTGTGTGTCTCTCCCCACCTAATGTAATCACACGTCTCATGTCCACAACGTCTTATGTCCATGTCACACAAGATCATAACTAATGCAGCAAGTCATATGATAGCTATGAATATAATATCTATGTCACAAATCCTGTAGCCTATACAGAATCACCATGAATATCTCAGAAAGATTCTATCTCATGAATAGTGTCAGGTGTCCTGTGATATAACGTACTTGATAAGGCAAGCACGAGAATGTATAGAGTCTCGATATCCATCTCTATGTGACGTTATACAACTACGCGTACGGTGTTGACACCCGAATATTATTTGGACATTAAGTAATATTATATGGTCCTAGGTTGAACAGATACAACATATAAATAAAACAAAGGAATATTCTGTAACAAGAACTGCAAGGTTGGCAAGGTACACTTGCCTGGGGTTTGGATACCAACAGATGCCCCGGTATCAGCGAAATCTGAAGGTACTCCTCCAAATGCTATAATAAATATTACCATCAGATTTAGAAGATATCAAACAGCTAGAATTGTCTGTCCATAAGTCTAATTTGGACACAGGGGCAAAAGTGACAGTTTCTGGTCAAAGTGGGGTCCACATGTGGCCCGCTTCGTACCGAAAATATGCCAGAGACAATTTTCTCCAAATTCGTCAAACTTAGTGTCTACAAATCCAGAACGACGATATGAACCCAACAAAATATCCAAAACTGGATTCTGATGAGCCGATCACAAAATTGTCCGTCAAGTGGAGCCGTGGGGCCCACGATACGCGATTTTGTCAACGTTCTCAGAATCGAACCAAACTTGGGTCACATGACCAGCGTATTGCTACGAGTCCGATGACATAAGTTTCGTTTCGATACAACGTGCGTACACGAAGTTATAATAAGTTCCAAAACAGGACCGATACGGGGTATTGTCGATGGATACGTGTTGATTCCGGTGTGCACGCACATCCAAATCAACTTTCGTAAAATCTTACACGTCTGTATTAACGGTGCGCACCTTTCGATGAAGTTCGTACATGACTAAGTCATCCCGTTTAGCGGGGCACACCCAGTTCCGAGAAATTTGGATTTCTAAATAACCAATATTTTGGTCATTTTTACCCTCGAAAATATCAAAATCTACAGCACAATAAATTACACTAAAAAAAGGATTAAAAACTAGGTCATATGGTCTAACTAATTGTTCAAGCCAATTTTGAAAATATTTCATAGGTTGGTCGCAAAATGGTCGCGAACTGGGGAGTTCGGGACAAATTCTGAATTTTTAGAATTGGGGGTTTATTTCCCTGATTTTGCGTCGTGGTTTGCGATCGCCACAGGACGCGATACCTCGGACTATTTGTACGAATTTTGAGAGGGTCACGTAGTCTACGCATCATAGCAGACAGGAAAAAAATATGGATCTACGTACATGGAATTACGCGTGCGGGAAAGCAAGTACCTTGCTGACATATGCTGACGTGGAAGAACGCGGCATGGCGGCGGCTAGGGAACGGCGGAGGCGGCGCTGTGCGGCTCTCGACGGCAGGGCCTGCTGGAGGCGACGGAGCTCTGGGTGTCGGCTGGGGCTGTCGGAGGCGGTGGAGCTCTGGGTGTCGGCTGGGGCTGTCGAGGTCGGAGGCGGTGGTGTTGGTGGTGAGGCGAAGGGGGTGGAGGGGTTTTTATAGGAGGAGCGATCGGCGGACGTAGAGGGAGGTGAAGGGGTCGAGGAGGCGAGGCATTGGGCGGTTGCAGCGAAGATGGAGTGGCTGGGAAGCAGAGCGGTGTAACCGCCGACGGCGGATCAGGGAACGGCTGGAAGGCATCGGGATTTTCGACGGTTAGGGATTTTTGGGTTTAGCGGGTTATCGGGTTTGGGTCGGGTTGAGTTCAGACCTGACCCGACCTGCTAAGGTTTAGGTTGGGTTCAGGATTCAGTTTGGGTCAGGTTTGGTTTGGTTCATTAAACCGGGTTTTATTTGGTTTACATTGATTTATTTTGGGTTTATTTAAAATATTAGTTTTTTGGTCTTTAAAACTAGTTTTGGGGTCCAATAAAATTCAGAAAAAAATTTGTAAGTCTAATATTTTATTTTACACCCAAAAATATTATTTTTATAATATTTTAAAATTTATTTTTATTACATAAAAATATTTAATTCCGAAGATCATTTATTTAATTTTTTAAAAATAGCAGAAAATTCCTAAAAATTTTATTTTTAATTTATAAAAAATATGGGTGTTTACAATCTACCCCACTTAAGAGAATTGTGTCCTTGCAATCAAAGAATTAACTACTAAAGGAAATTAAAGCATGGTAACTAAAAGAAATGCTTAGTTTGTACATGCATCTTCGAACAGATGAGGATAACGCTGGCATATGATATCATCTCGCTTCCAGGTAGACTCGCCGGGAGAATGATGTTTCCAAGCTACTCGAACCAGTCTAATCGTCTGACCCCGCAATATCTTCTCACTGATGTCGAGTATCCCAACTGGCTGCTCTTCATATCTCAAGCTATGGCCTACTGCAATCTCATAATGATCGACTACGTGGCTTGGGTCAGTCACGTACCTTCTCAGCTGTGAGACATGGAATACATCATGCACTTCCTTTAAAGATGGAGGTAATGCAAGACGATATGCCACCTCACCAATGCGCTCCAGAATATTAAATGGCCCAATGTACCTTGGGCTCAGCTTGCCTCTGCTCCCAAATTGAATAGTACCTCGAGTAGGTGAGATCCTTAAGAATACGTGCTCTCCTTCTTTGAACTCCAAAGGATGTCTGTGTGTATTAGCCCAATGCTTCTGTCTGTCCTGAGTTGCACGAAGATGATTCTGAATTTGCTTTACCTTCTCAATAGTCTGCATCACTAACTCTGGATCCAGTATTTGACGTTCGCCAATGTCACTCCAACATAACGGTGATCTGCACTTTCTGCCGTACAAAGCCTCGAATGGTGCCATCTGGATGCTTGCCTGGTAGCTGTTATTATAAGAGAACTCCACCAAGTGCAAATAATCTTCCCAAGACCCTCCTAAGTCTAACATACATGATCATAGCATATCCTTCAAGATCTGAATTGTGCGCTCAAATTGACCATCTGTCTGTGGATGCTAAGCAATGCTGAACTTGAGTCGGGTGCCAAGACTTTCTTGCATGCTTCGCCAAAAATAGGATGTAAATCTTGAGTCATAATCTGACACAATACAAACTTGTACTCTATATAATCTTACGATCTGTCGTATGTACATGTCGGCTAGTACTTTCGTGGACTGTCCAACTCTAAACGGCAAGAAATATGCTGATTTAGAGAGTCGATCAACTATAACCCATACTACATCTTTTCTACTGGGGCTTCTCGGAAATCCTGTAACGAAATCCATAGTGATATGTTCCCACTTCCATTCTGGTATGGGAAGCGGCTGTAACATACCAGCAGTTCTTGGATTCTTGGCCTTAACTTGCTAGCAGACCAAATATTTTGCCACAAACTATGCAATCTCCTTCTTCATTCCATGCCACAAATAATACTGTATCAAATCTCAGTACATCTTCGTTTCTCCCAGATGAATAGAGTACATGGAGCTATGTGCTTCAGTCATCAACTCATGTCTTAATTTCCCATTCGGAACATATAGACGATTTTTGTACCTTAATGTCCCGTCCTCATGTATGCGAAGTCCCGTCTGCATGCCTGCTTCCGTCTTCTCTTAAGTCTTCAAAATCTAGCATCGGTGGGCAATGCCGCCTTAATCCTCTCCGCAAGTGACGACTTAACTTTAAGATTTGCCATCAACCCACTTTGTCAAGGCAAAACAATCTCTATATTGAGATCATATAGATCCTTTAATAGTTGGGGCTGCATCGTCAAGAAATAAGTCGTGGGCTTCCTGCTGAGTGCGTTTGCTACGACATTCGCCTTGCCCGGATGGTACTGCAGATCTATATCAAAGTCGACCATCAACTCAAGCCAACGTCTCTATCTCATATTGAGCTCTTTCTAAGTATATACATACTTTAAACTTTTGTGATCATTAAAAATTTCTATCTTTTCTCCATAAAGATAGTGCCTCCATGTCTTTAGTGTAAAAATTACTGCAGCTAGCTCAAGATCGTGCATCGGATAGTTCTTCTCATGGAACTTTAGCTGTCTCGATGCATAAGCGATAACTTTGCCATGTTGCATCAAAACACATCCTAGTCCACTGCCTGATGCATCACTATAAACAACAAAGCCTCCCAATCCTGAAGAAAGAGTCAAGACCGGTGCTGTTGTTAATCGCCTCTTCAATTCTTTAAAGGTCTTCTGATAATCTTCTGTCCATGCAAACTCCTGTTCCTTACATTTCAACCGCGTCATAGGCTCCACAATCCTTGAGAAATTTTCTATGAACCTCCGGTAATATCCAGCAAGTCTGAGAAAACTTCTCACTTCTGCAACTGATGTAGGTGTAGGCCAAGTTTCTATTGCAGCAACCTTTTCTAGATTAACTGAAAGCCCTTCTCCTGAGATGATATGTCCCAAGAAAGGTACCTTATCCATACAAAACTCATATTTACTGAGTTTGGCATACAACTTCTCATGACTCAGCATCTCTAGCACGATTCTGAGATGCTCCTCGTGCTCTTCGTGGCTCTTGGAATATACTAAGATATCATCAATAAACACAACCATGAACTTGTCCAAGTACTGATAAAAAACTTTGTTCATCAAACTCATGAACACAGCTGGCGCATTGGTTAAACCAAACGGCATAACCAAGAACTTATAGTGTCCATACTTGGTCCTGAAGCCTGTCTTCGGTATATCCTCATTCCTCACTCTAATCTGGTGATAACCAGATCTAAGGTCAATCTTCGAGAATACCCTAGCACCACTCAATTGATCGAATAGGTCATCAATGCATGGCAAGGGATACCGGTTCTTAATGGTTACAGCGTTCAGTGCCCTGTAGTCAATACACATGCGTACTGTCCTATCCTTCTTCGGCACAAATAATATGGGTGCTTCCCAAGGTGAAATACTAGGCCGAATAAAACTCTTCTCTAGAAGATTATCAACTTGCTCCTTCAATTCTACCAACTCCTTAGGTTCTAGCCGGTACACTGATAAAGTTATAGGCTCTGCTCCTGGAGTCAAGTCTATTGTGAATTCTATTTTCCGATCAGGTGGTAAACCTGGAAGATCATCAAAAAATACATCCACAAACTCTGATATAACTCTTGGGTAACTTGACTCCCCTTTTACAGATAGTACCCTAAGAGTAGGCTGAATACCTTGCTCTATAGCTCCCCGAAGAAACTCAAACTCTGGATGTCCATGCGGTCTAAATATAACCCATCCAAGCCGGCAATCTAGGGTCTCATGGGATTGACTTAACCAGTCCATACCAACTACAACATCATAATTCGGTATGGAAAAGATCAGAAATTGGGCTCTTATCTCTCTTCCACAGACTACTACCGAACAAGATCTACATATGTCACTAACTGGGATAATTTTACCTCCCGTAAGAATTCTTTTAGTCTTCAAAAGTGGTCCAGTAGCTACTCTATGTTTGGCTACGAAGCTAGTAGCTATAAATGAATATGATACTCCAGAATCAAATAAAGCTACAACAGGTAATGAAGCTACTAATATAGTACCTGCTATAACCTCTCCTGCAGTAGCTTTCTCCTCAACAGCGAATACAAATGCTTGTCCTCGTCCCTGAGCTGGACCTCTCTACTGACGAGCCTACTGGAATAGTGCTGCCTGTGGTGCCAATGGTGGTCTCTGCTGATACCCTCCTGGAGATGGTGGTCTGACTCCTCCAACTCCCGTCTGTGGTTCTCCCAATGCTGGATAAGCTGGCCTCGGTGCTGGTAAAGCTGATCGATTTACCGTTGGTGCTCCCTCTCGGCGCTCAAAGCAGTCCTTGGCTGGATGCTGGTTGGATCCGCAAATCAGGCATAGTCCTAACTTGCGTCTACACTCCCTCTCGATATGGCCTACCTTGCCACAGTAGTGACAAGTAAGAAGGGATAGGGCTTTTGGTGCTGCTCTCTGAGGTAGATTCCTCTGGGGTCGCTTTGCAGACTCCCCTTGTGATGCTCTGGATGGTGCTGATATGAATTGCTGCTTCAGACTTGACTCCCTCCTAGTGACGCACTCCATGCGTCGTGCTGCAGCAAGGACGTTTGTGTATGATGTAGGTACAACAGATCCGATCAACCTCTGGAGCTCAAACCTGAGTCCATCGAAGAACTTCTCCGCCTTCTCTTCTTTTGTAGGAATTAGAGAAGGGGCGAAGCGACTCAGTCGAATGAACTCAGCATTGTACTCTTTCACCGACATATTGCCTTGAATAAGGCGGTTGAACTTGTCTTGAAGTTTCGATCGAGCAATAGCTGGGATATACATCTCCTGGAAGAGTCTGGAGAACTCTTTCCAAGTGACTCGGTCATGTCCGAGTCTCCTCTCTTTAGATAGCCACCAATGGTGCGCATTGTCCGTCAACTGCATCCTGACGGCAGTCATCCATCTCTCCCTCAGAAGTTTAGTTGCTTCCAACTGGTGTTGTGTGTTCATGAGCCACTCGTGAACTTCAGTTGGCCCCTTCTTGCCAGAAAAGGTACGGGGCTTCAGCTAACGGAAATCAGTGATAGATCCCACCGTTGGTCACCTAGCTGGTGGGTTTGCCTGCTCCAATGCGGATACTAGGCTTTTTCTCAAGTACTCTGCCTCATGATGCTGAGCCTCCTGTTGAACCTGCTATTGGGCTTACATCATGGCATAAAATATTTGAAACATCTGATGCCCGTCCATGGCTTGCCCTGATGGAATAACATGCATCGGTGGAGTGAACTGTGGCGGAGGTGGGATGTCATCATGCTGGAACCTTGAATTATGCTGGCCAGCTTGATCGCTTTGAGAGGATTATCCTCTATTTTCTGGTGTCACTCCATCATGATAGGTGACCACAGCATCGTGTGGTGTACCTAAGGGATTCTCGTCACCGATTCTCGGATCCATTACTCTGCATTAAAAATAAACTATGAGAACGCACAGAGGAATCAAAATATGATGCAAATCAAGCAATTAATCTGAATCCGATATAGAGATCAAAAATGATTCAAATTAATGGATGAGATCATATAACTTATCCTATCCTTATTGCAGGCTTGCTCGGTCCCTAAGTTAAAACTGAACAATTTAGTCGTTGACTTACATGGGCCACCACAAAAACTATATCACGCCCTAGTCCCAAAATATCGAGGGACTAGTCACGTGGCAATGGCCAGCAGCACACTCTAATGGGCATACCCAATTTAATGGACCCATCAAGGTGTACTTAAGCTGTAATACAATAATAAAGTCTACTAAATATGTCACAATCTAATCTCATTCATGGAAGATAAATATGATCAATATCAGCAAATTTAAATATAACTGTCATCAAGTCTCAATAAAGTAAATCGGAGAACAACCCGATAATAAGTCTGATACACTGGTTCAACAGACCAGAAACAAAAGAGTAATAAAAGCAAATACTGAGTATAGATAACTGATACTCAAGAGAAATCCTCGGCCATCACCTCATCCTCGGGGATCAGTTCAGCTCTAGTGTCTGCTTCTGCTCCTGCTTCTGCTCCTGCCCCGTATACTTTGGGATAGAATTCCTCTGCTAAACCTGGGGACATAATCCGGAATCCAGGTCCTTATGGGACATAGCAAGGTACAAAATAACTCAAGCCAAAATAAATGCAGTGTAATAATAAATAAAATAATAAGGTAAACTATGTAACCATTAATGTGAAATACAAGTGAGAGCATCACTAGTACTCAGGCTGAGACCGCTACAAGCTCTGTGTTGGAGAGCCGGTAGCAGTAATATCACGTAATGTGCCTAGCTCTGATGTAGAGTCTACGGCCTCACAATAATATATATATATATATATATATATATATATATATATATATATATATATATATATATATATATAATCAGCCTGTAGTCTGTGTTTCTCTCTTCACTCAATGTAATCACACGTCTCATATCCACAATATCTCATGTCCATGTCACGCAAGATCATAACTAATGCAGCAAGTCATATGATAGCTATGAATATAATGTCTATGTCACAAATCCTGTAGCCTATACAAAACACCATGAATATCTCAGGAAGATTATATTTTATGAATAGTGTCAGGTGTCCTATGGTATGACGTACTTGATAAGGCAAGCACGAGAATGTATAGGGTCTCGATATCCATCTCTATGTGACGTTACACAACTCCGCGTACGGTGTTGACACCCGAATATTATTTGGATGTTAAGTAATGCCACACGGTCCTAGGTTGAATATATACAACATATAAATAAAATAAAGAAATATTATGTAACAAGAACTGCAAGGTTGACAAGGTACACTTGCTTGGGGTTTGGATACCAACAGCTGCTCCGGTATCAGCAAAATCAGCAGGTACTCCTCCAAATGCTGTAATAAATATTACCATCAGATTCAGAAGATATTAAATGTCTATAATTGCCTGTCCATAAGTCTAATTTGGACACAGGAACAAAAGTGACAGTTTCTGGTCAAAGCGGGGTCCACACGTGGCCCGCTTCTTACCGAAAATGTGCCAGAGATAATATTCTCCAAATTTATCAAACTTAGTGTCTACAGGTCTAGAAAGATGATATGAACCCAACGAAATATGCAGAATTGGATTCCGATGAGCCGATCATAAAATCGTCCATCAAGTGGAGCCGTGGGGCCTACAATATACAATTTTGTCAATATTCTCAAAATTGAACCAAACTTGGGTCACAGGACCAGCGTATTGCTACGAGTCCGATGGCACAAGTTTTATTTTGATACGATGCGCGTACACAAAGTTACAATAAGTTCCAGAATAGGGCCGATACGGGGTGTTGTCGACGGATACGCGTTGATTCTGGTGTGCACGCATATCCAAATCAACTTACGCGAAATCACACACGTCCGTATTAATGACGCACACTTTTCGGTGAAGTTTGCACATGACCAAGTCATTCCGTTTAGCAGAGCGCACCCAGTTCCAAGAAATTTGGGTTTCTAAATAACCAATATTTTGGTCATTTTTACCCTCAAAAATATCAAAATCTACAGCACAATAAATTAAACTAAAAATAGGATTAAAAACTAGGTCATATGGCCTAATTAATTGTTTAAGCCAATTTTGAAAACATTTCACATGTTGGTCGCAAAACGATCGCGAACTGGGGAGTTCGGAACGAATTCTGAATTTTCAGAATTGGGGGTTTATTTTCCTGATTTTGCGTCGCGGTTTGCGATCGCCACAGGACGCGATACACCAGACTATTTGTATGGGTTTTGAGAGGGTCACACAGTCTACACATCACAGTAGATAGAATGAAATATGGATCTATGTACATGGAATTACGCGTACGGGAAAGCAAGTACCTTGCTCACATATGCTGACGTAGAATAACGCGGCATGGCGGCAGCTAGGGCACGGCGGAGCCGGCACTGTGCGGCTCCTGGAGACATGGCCTACTGGAGGCGACGGAGCTCTGGGTGTCGGCTGGGGCTGTCGGAGGCGGTGGAGCTCTGGGTGTCGGCTGGGGCTGTCGAGGTCGGAGGCGGTGGTGTTGGTGGTGAGGCAAAGTGGGTGGAAGGATTTTTATAGGAGGAGCGATCGACGGACGTTGAGGGAGGTGAAGGGGTCGGGGAGGCGAGGCGTTGGGCGGTTACGGGGGAGATGGAGCGGCTGGGAGGCGGAGCGACGTAACCGCCGGCGGTGGGTCGGGGAACGGCTGGAAGGCGTCGGGGTTTTCGACGGTTAGGGATTTTTGGGTTTAGCGGGTTATCGGGTTTGGGTCGGGTTGAGTTCAGACCCGGCCCGACCTGCTAAGGTTTCGGTTGGATTCATGGTACAGTTCGGGTCAGGGTTGGTTTGGTTCATTAAACCGGATTTTATTTGGTTTAAATTGGTTTATTTTGGGTTTATTTAAAATATTAGTTTTTAGGTCTTCAAAACTAGTTCTGGAGTCCAATAAAATCCAAAAAAATTGCTGTAAGTCTAATATTTTATTTTACACCCAAAAATATTATTTTTATAATATTTTAATATTTATTTTTATTACATAAAAATATTTAATTCAGAAGATCATTTATTTAATTTTTTAAAAATAGCAGAAAATTCCCAAAAAATTTATTTTTAATTTATGAAAAATACGGGTGTTTACATGGACCAAATATTTATACTTTGAGTACATGAAATAAATCTTGAATATTGAAGGTTGAATTATCAATTTAAATTTTGAGGATAAATATATAATCTTAGACTTGAACAATTGGTGAATTAGATTAAAAAATTTACAATTTGAAGATTTAAATTAAAAGTTAAATTTATTTGTGGTTATTTTTCTATCCCAAATTTCTATAATTAGCATCACGTAATTCTCTGTGTCAAATTAGGTACATTCTCTTTTTTGTAAGATTACATATTATTTACTATTAACATATTTTGTGGATAACCATTTAATTATTTACTTAGTTAATTAGATAATATAATTATTTGATTTATATAACTAAATAAATATCTAATTATTAATTATAAAATATTTTGGGTGTAGTATCTTATTAAAGCTTTACAAAAAAAATTTAGAATTTATTTGGTGTGCAAATATTATTTTTGAATTTTTTCTCATTTATAAATGTGAATATATGTTAATAAATATATGGTTAATAATAATAATAATAATAATAATAATAATAAAAAAAAGTAAAATTAAAATTAAAATTAAAATTAAAATTAAAATTAAAAATAGTAATAATAATAATAATAATAATAATAATAATAATAATAATAATACTAATAGTAATAGTAATAGTAATAATAATAATAATAATAATGCTAATAGTAATAGTATTAATAATAATAAAATAAAATAAAAAAAAGGATAAACTAAATAAAACCCTAACTAATAAACTTAACTAAACCTAAAGCAAAACTACAAAACCTAACTAATCCCCACACCACAAGCAACTCACCGCAGACCCCAGACTACTCCCCCCCCCCCCGGCCCACTCTCTCTCTCTCTCTCCCTATATATATATATATATATATATATATATATATATATATATATATATATATATATATATATATATATGTAAATTCTAAATTCCTAAACCCTAACCCTAATATCTCAAACGTAAACCCTACCCCAGTCCGTCCTCGCACGCGCCGCGCGGGTGTATAGCGCAATTTTGAGCCCATTTTCCCGGTATGATATCTCTCTCATCTCTCATTCTTTTCTCGAGCAGTTTGGTCGTGTACGTTCATAACCTAACCCTTTAGGATTTTCGTTCAAGCGGGACGAGTTTTCGTGTCCCGGATTGGTAAAATATTCGACCAAAAAATGGCTGAAAAATTGACCAAAACAGTCCAGAAATTTTGAACCAAACCTCCATGTTCACACCCAATTTGCCATCAACCTGTTTAATATTTTCAAAAACTAATTGAAGATTTTTCTTCTCAATATAACTAAAAAAAATTTGTTCTTTTAGTTCTTATTAATTTGTTCTATGTGTTAAATTATTCGGCCTCTAAAACGACCAAAAACTTAATTTTTCAAAACTAAAATTTTGTGATACGGAGCGCGCCCCACCAAACGGGACCGTCTCGTCATGTACCAATTATACCAAAATGTGCGTATTGTATATCCTGACGTGTGGGTTTTCGTGGAAGCTGATTCGGACGTGTGTGCGCGTCAAAATTAACTTGTATCCGTAAAAAGTCTCCATATCGCGACTTTTATAAAACACCACCCCATTTTATGTACACTCGTCAGAATACGACAAAACTTAAGCCATTCGATTTGTGGTATCGCGCTGGTCCTGTGACCAAAGTTTCACGCAATTCTAAGATAGTTGACCAAGTCGCCTATTTGCGGGTCCTACGGTTTGACTTTAAGGGCGAATTTGTGTTCGGCTCATCGAAATTCAAAATTGGACATACCGTTGAGTTCGTATTAACGTTTAAAATTTGTTTGACCTATAATTAGTCTCATTTAGAGACCTTTACCTCTGGCACATATTTTAGTGCAAAGTAGCCCACATGTGGACCCTCTTTGACCCAAAATTACTGTTTTGCCCATGTGTCCAAATTGGACGAAAGGGTAGGCTTTTTTGACTATCTCACTTATTTCAAAAATATTGATGATATTTATTTCAGCATCCGGAGACGTTCATTCGGAGGCCATAGTTTCTGATCCCTCGTGCTTGACACCTGGACGTTTACACTATACAGCTTTCTTGCCAGGCAAGTATGCATTGCCATTTTACTGTAATTTACATTCCATATGGTGCATATATTTTATTTCTGTTATTTAGTTCATATATTTTAACTGTTATATAAACTGCGCGTCCAAAAATAACTTAGGTGCAACGACGGTGACGTCGTATTTTATCTTTATTATATATTATGCATGTCAACCTAGTTTTACGAGACCACCACATGATCATGAGACATTCTTATATTTTATTTGGCTGTGACACATTTCTTACACAAGTTATGAGTCTCATATAGATCACGGACTTACGTATTGACTGATCATTAGTACGTATGGGACGTGCGATAGGAAATAACTATTAATAGAGATATGTTAGAAGACTTGGCAGTTATTAGAAGACTTATCGTGTCATGGATATGACATGCTTAGAGCATGGGGTAGGAAGGACAACAAGTAAGACGTTTGGGCTCCTTTGCATTTTTCTTGTGTAACCGTACGCTCCGCCGGAGATGCGCGGTCATGATGACCCCTATATTATTATCAGGCGGCCTCTTACGTTCAAAAGATGTCATGCTTTGTAGGCCCCTGATTCTCCGAGAGAATCATGCCAATCCCAGTTTAGCCAGATAGCCCACGTGTTGGAAAGTTGTTCCCAAAGTGCATTCACATAGGTGGTTAGACGACCCTTTAGATGTTTATTTTTAGTACTTTATTGGCATGCTTCTATATACCATGTTACGTCCCTCTGAGGACCTGGTCCCTTTCCAGGTGTAGACGATCATGACTATTGCAAGAGTACGGATCAGGACTTGTTACTCTATTCTCTTTCGAGGAGGTCTTCTCTTCGAGTCTCTCTGATCATTAGTTGATGTATTTATTTTATTTTTTTTATATTCTAGTTTGGTAGTGGATTTGTCTTCACCCAACTACTTGTTCTTATCAAGCATCTTATACTTGATTCAGTATATAGTTGATTGGTTATTCATTTCTTTATGATTATTTCTATGGATGAGATTTAGTTATGCCTGTGACTTGTAACAAATATATACCACTTGTGAATTGTTATTCATAATATAGCGTACGTATGTTATATGGTTTCTATATATTGGAGTTGTCATATACATACGGCTGGCATGCTTACGTATTTCTAGTCCTACGAATTTTGGGACTGGGGCGTGCCACACTCGACGAAAAAAATGGAATGACGTTCTTCTTGGACATACCATCGATCATCTTGTGCGCAGATTTATGCAAGGGTAGAACGGGGGCCGAAGAAAACCAGTAAGGTCAGTAAGAAGGTCGCTCAGTGAGGTTTTGACGCCCCTCGACGGTTGCCTGGGAGTAGGAGGGCCCTTCCTTAGCGGAGGCCGAGTTCTCCGGCGTGGACCAATGGTGGTCCACCTTTCATCCAAGGGAAGCATCGACCTTGAGAGAGAAAGTCGTGGAGAAGACAAAATGGGGGAAGATGGTGGCGAACTGGTCGGTAGGGGGCGGCGGCGAAGTCGGAGGCGGGTCGGGTGGCGCAGGGGGGGGGCAGGTCGGGTGGCGCGGTGGGGGTAGGGAGAATGCGCGGGACGCACGCACAAAGGGAGAGTGCGCGAAGCTTTCACACACACACACACACACACACACACACACACACATATATATATATATATATATATATATATATATATATATATATATATATATATATTTATGAAAAATGGGATGTGAGTCATAGGCTCATATTCCTACATGAGCTAATGCACATGTGGACCAATAGGAATGGAGTGTACCTCATGTTGGAATATGAGCCTATGGATCATATCCCGTATACCCATATATATATATATATATATATATATATATATATATATATATATATATATATGAGAGAGACGGAATATTATATTAATATTATTGTACCAATATTGTACCAAACAATCTCAATCACACTTTTTTTTGAAATGTGTGGATATAAATCATCCCATAAAGTTGCTCCCACGTCAGCATACTTTATAATCACATATTTCAAAAAAATGTATAGATGCGATTGTTGGGTGCAATAAGCCTTGGTACAATATCCCGTCTATATATATATATATATATATATATATATAATGTATTAAAATGGGCCAAGGGTGCCACTAAACATAATTAATACATTGGACAATAGCTAGCCAGTAGGCGCTATATACAGTGTTGTTTGGTTTGCCGATTTGAAATATAAAACTGATCAACATTTAAATTTTGAATTATTTTATATGTTTCGTTGGAAGATTTGTAGACAAAATTTATTGTGATTTGACATGAACAGTAAATTTTGTCTGCCACGAAATCGAAGTTTTGACATTTGAGTTTTTTTTCTTAAGTGGAGCGCGGAAGTGAAAAATTCTCATTTCGCACGTTTGATTGCAGGGTGACTTCCTCTCTGTATTTAACAAAAGTAAGATTTACTATTCATGTCACTTTAACAAAACAAAAAAAAAATTATTCACTTTAACAACTAATCAAACATTAAAGTTTAGGATTTTTCAATTCTAATATCTACTTTTTCAAAATACCTAAACGAAAAAAAAAATTTAATTCATTTATTCTTTTGCAATCTATACGCAAAATATTGAATTTTAGATTTTATTTTTTTTACTTCGCTTGGTTCAGCCCCTTAATCGATCACTGGTCTGCATTGCCTCGATCAGTCAATTTTAACATGATCTTGATTTGGCTGAATTTTGGAATTTAATTACATGAATCAATTATATTGTGAAATTAAGATGTGGGCATGGTTGGTGGTTCTAGACTGCATGCATGCTTTATAGACTATTATCCCATATATAATCTGGATTTAATTTGGTGGGAGACGGAAGCAAGTGCTAATTAGTATATAGAGTGGCCTAGCCGAGGTGACTTCAACTTGTGAGACATATATTTGTCACTAAAAAAATACTGTAAAATATGAACTGACTACAGTGACAAAAAAATTGTCATATGATTGTCACTACAAAATTATTATAAAACAGCAATTGACTACAACGACAGAAAAAAATGTCGCTGAAATAGCAACGGATAGGTGCCTAACTAGCGACAAAATGTGTATATGAAACATGTCCATATTTTTGTCGCTAGTCATCACTAAGACATCATAATATAGTTAGCGACGGACCACTTCCGTCGCTACGAATATAAAATTAGCTATTCAGGATTTCTTTTCTCATTTCAATTTTTCATCCTAAAATACATTTTTCTCCAATCATCATGATCAATCCCGAACCCCCTCCTCGCTGAACCTCTCCTCCTCGCGTGGGCTTCACGTGCCTCCAAGCGTCACCGCCTTCTCTTCCCTCCCCCCCCCAAATGAGCTTCATGCGCCCAAATCGGACCATCGCCGCCTCCTTAGATGACAGGTCGAGCTATGTCGTCTCCGCCTCCGTCCTCCTCCATCTCCTCCATTGGTAAGTTTTTTTTCCAGTTTATTTTAAATTGATTCAATTTTCGGATTAAATTTTATTTTATGTTCGTAAATTTTCAATTATATATATATATATATATATATATATATATATATATATATTGCTTATTTGGGTATATTTAGTTCGTAGGCTTTTTGTCATTTAAAAAAATGGATGGGTTTAAGCCTAATTTGCGTCAAAAATTCTTCATTTGCTCCAGTGAGGTTTGTTTGGCTTTGTGGGTTTGGCAATTTTTTAGAGTTTCAATACGCCCAATCGGAATTTCCAAGTAAAACAATATAATATAGAAGAGTTTAAGCTAAGTTCACCTCTAAAACGATAATGATTTTTATATATGAACAAAAGCTTAAACTTCAAAATAGCTAAAAATTCTAAAGGAAATTTATAAAAATGTGTGTTCATCGGAAGAGTGCAAATTGACTCTCCTTCAACACAACCAAATTTCTCTACCATCCTTCTCACTTGGCACAATTGATAAACCTAGAGAGGACATTGGCAACAAAAACGAAGAACATTGGCGCTAGGGTCATTGAGAATCTGCACTCTGTTGTATTTTCCATGACAATTTGGTTTAAATCTGTATTAGAATGTTGTTGTCACTCGCTCACCTTTTTTTTTCTTTTTTCTTTTTTCCTATTGGGACTATTTACGTTAATTATTTCTATATTTTATACGTATTATACTAACCGCTTTTATTTTGAAACTAATTACACCGACTATCCATAAATATATTTTATATTTTCTATAAAGAGATATAACACTGAACATCCTTATTTTAAAAATAAAACATAAAGCAGATAGATGGTTCGTGTAATTAGTTTCTATTAGTCCCGAGGCTTAACCAAAGATGGAAGAACGTGTGGTCGAGATCAGAAGTTCACACAAAAGTTTTCACTCTGACTATTCTCGATTTCCACGAAGAACTATATAAGGATTCTGATTATAACTTTTTTATCTGTCTCAAAAGGAGGTTAGAGGGCTCTTTATATAGGGAATGATGGAAGCTCATCCTCCTCTTCTTTTCGATGTGGGACAAAAATGTCAATATACAAAATTGATATCCCACAATCGCAGTCCAATGCATAGTCCGCTCAGCGCATGTTCAGCACCCGCTCAACGTCCTTCCAGCGCCCGTTCAACGCCCACTCATGCAACACGCGCATACAACCTGAGCATAAAACGAGCGCATAAAACGAGCGCACGAGCGCAACAACAGTGCACAAGCGACTTCCGACGATGCTGACGTGCTAAGTGCAAAATGCGCCAACAAAGCGCCACTTTGCGCCCTTGAGCCCGAGTCCGAGTCCGAGTCGCTAAGCCCCTTTGGGACTTAACTCCTATGGAAATAATTTCAAGAGCATGACAAAAAGCATGAATGCTTTCATGGGGAGTTAATTATTTTTTCTCCTAGGAAAATACCCCCATATGGCACCCATGTGCCCCACACACCCCATGTGCACACATCAACTCATACCAAGTATTATATTGAGATATCCACTTGGTGGTGTAGCCAATGTGGGACTATCTTTACTAGTCCAAAGGCAAAAATACCATCAATCCTCCATATTTCTCAATATATATGGGTTGAACGTTCTCCACAGTGACTGCCCATAATGCATTAGAATATATGTCGTTTTGAGTTGAATCTTCCTGCATGGGTCGAACAACAGTATGATACAAGAATGGACTAAGCCTTGAATTATGCAACATAGCTGCAATTTTTCCCATTCACACAATGACATCAGCTGTGCTTCGGTTTCACATTAAAGGCCATGTGCACGTCTGGTTTCGGTGTATGTATTTTGGACATCTACAAGTTTTTCCTCAAGATACGGCCTATATCTCTTTCCATACACTCTATGTGAGTTCTTTTAAACATTCCTTGGCATGAAGCCTCGAGCTTCCTTGTGGTGCTACTCCGCTATGACATGGCCCAGAGCCGAGGCTAAACTTCATCGTGGTGTCATGCCACTGTACTATGAGGTCCCAGCCTCTTTGTAGTGCCAAACTATCCATCATGAAGCCTTGCGCTTCCTTATGGTGTTACACCGCTGTGATATGGCTCGCGTAGCCGAGGATTTATATATTTTACCTCTGTGGTGTCACACCACTGTAACATGAGGACACCAACCTCTTTGTAGTGCTGTCTACACTCTTCATTCTACAGCATTAGTCTACCTGGCTATGTGCGATGCTACGCCGATGTGACATGACTCGTGAAGCCGAGGCATTACCCTTACCGAGGAACCTCTTGGTGGTGTCAGCCACTGTAGCATGGAGACCTTATGCTCATTTATAGTATACGCTACCATGCTTCCAGTTAAGCACACCAGACATTCAAAATGCCTGAGAACTCATTAAGGCATCTAATCCATTCTCACACAGGACTTATTCTACAAAAAAGAACAATTAGTAGACAATAGTGGTTCGGGGTCCGTAATCCCTCAATGTCTCAAAGGACTACCCATTGTTTTTGATATTCTCCCAGTCAATGGTCCTCCCTTGAACCAATAGCTAGATACCTAGTAGATTTCTCTTTGAAGTAATAACATAAAACTAAATGTTAGGATTGCAAAGACACAATATCAGAAGTTCTCCAAGCCCATATATGTTGTGTCCTTGACTATATGCGGTATTACACCGCTGTGACATGACCCAATGCCGAGGTTCACTCCCTCATGTGGTATCACTCCACTGTAACATAGAGTACTACCCTCCTTTATAGTTCTTAGGATCAGCTAGCGCTGGAGGCCTTACATGAACGGATCTGCCAAACTCTCCTGGCTCGGATCATCAAGCACTGCAATGATCTACGCTAGTTGCACTCATTCAATATCATGTACTGGCCCTTGAGTCCTATCATGAATGGATCTGCCAGATTTACCTGACTCTAATCATTAAAGCACTATAATGATCCACGCAATCTGCACTCATTCAGTGTCATATGTTTTATCCATATAGTTCTCTTCAAACTGTTGAAGAGATGCCACTGTTGCAGCTTCCTAGTTTTCACAGTATGTCGGTATCACTTGAATCTGCGTACTAACCATAGGAAGATCATCTGAGAGCTTCCAGATCCATTCTGCTTTATATGTTGCAGCTTGATAGTGCAAAGAATTCAGAGAGTAAAGACTGTTGCTTCGACTTCCACGATATAGCAACACCACCCGTGGAGAAGTCACATCCTCATGTGGATCTTTTACTCTTCTTTCTTGAGCACCAACAGGCATCACCGAAGCCTTCCTTCATATCTGGATAATTGTTATAGCACAAGATATACTAATAAGTTCTCCTGAGAATTCTGACGAATCTCTTCACAACTTTCAGTGTTCAACACATATACTGTTTGTGAACTGACTCAGCATCCCTATAGCAAAAGCTATGTCAGGCCTGGTGGTACATGCATCTTGAATTATTCACCTGATGATGCTCGAGTACACCAACTATCTAACACTTTTCCTTGGATTTTTCTTCATATTCATGTCAGACCTGAGGTGTATCGTCCCTGATACCCAAAGCGTGTGATCAATATTTCATGCTGAGAGCTTGTGACTAAGAAAGCCCACCTGGCATCCGAATTATCTTATATCCTTAGGATGACATTCGCAATCCTATGTCCTGAGTTTGGACAAAAAGGACATGTTGGTTAGTGACACTTCTGTGTCCATAACTGGGACTAGCAAGTCGTCCACATAGATACAAATGATGACTCCTCTATTATCAGTAAACTTCGTGTACACACACTTGTCCGTCTCGCTGATCCTGCGATAACTTTGACTAGATGACTTGTCAAACTCCTGCTACCACATCCTGGAAAAATATTTTAGGCTATATCGAGATATCACTAACTCGCAGACTGTCTTCAAACCTGAACGATAATAGTTATGACTATTGTCCGTGAATCTCTCATGTATGTCTTCATCCGAGACTTGATATCTTTCCATCATCTGATAAATAATTAGCTTGTGAATAGCAGCTACCAAAATCATTATCCTGATCTATGACACTCTCATCGAGGTGCCAAAGAACTCAATCCCCTATTGTCTGAGAAAACCCCTAGGCAGAGTCTTGTCTTAAACTCAACTGTTTTGTCTGCTTTCATCTTCATCGACTTGAAGATCTGATAAGCATCTGATTTGTTTAGCTCCTACAGGCAGATTGACCAACACCCAAGTGTGGTTGGAGGTTATTGAGTCATAATCATTATTTATAGCCTCCCTCTATAATACAGCATCTCTGGTCTTCATCGCCCCAACAGTTGTCTCATTGACAATTCTATTTTCTTTGCAGAACGATGCAAATTTGTCACATCCCAGTCCCAGAATACACAGGACTAGGCCACGTGGCAATGGCCAGCTACGTACCAAGGGGACTCCAGTATGACTCTGAATACGTATAAGTTGTAAATGAGGGTCACTATCAAGATAACACGATATACATGTCTATGTCCCAAACCACAAGGATATGTAATAAAGAAGGAACAACATGTATCATGGTGTGCACCCCACAATACACTCGTCTGAATAAACTCGAAGGAAATAATATGAGTCTACAAATACTGGGATATACTAGCAAAAAAGTAAGCAAAGATCATAATAGCTGAATAATGAAGAAGTGAATACAAATATCGAGTAACAATACCTACATACCGGTATAATACTCATCAGCAGCTCCAGCCTCCCGTCAGCAATCGACCCTACAATCTGGCAGGGAACCAGGTCCTCAGAGGGACGTAACAAGGTACAAAAGTAATATGCTATAGTAAAATAAAAAGGAATATGTGATACGCCGGTGTAATCTAGAATAACCACCTAAGTGAGACGCAACTTTGAAGACAATGTTCGATGCGTGGGCTTTCCAAATATAAAATCATAGCTCCGAGGTACAGAGACACGGTGCGGACCGTAGCTTCGAGCATAGTCACACGGGTGATACTACGACTCCGGATACAGGATATCTACATAAATAAATAAATATATATATATATATATATATATATATATATATATATATATATATATATATAGTGCGTGCAAAGTAGCCCAAGCGTCTAGTAACTGTCTTCCCCTCCCAATGCAGTCAACAAGTGCTCGCTGAACCTGAACCTCTATCTAACAGTCTCGTCATACTGAAGTAACTATCAACAATCACGATCCAAAAGTTATCACAGATTCCGATCATGCTGACACTATCAGGATACAGGAAGTCTGTCACGATGATAGTGTCTGAATGTGTCCTAGGATTCCGATGTAACCAAGTAGGTACATCAAGGTATTGGGAAACATCTAACAATCGATACTAGACATTATCGACGAATGTCTGCACACGGATATGACCCGGACGCTAAGTAACGATTCTGATCCAAAGCGCACAAAATGCATAGATAGAATAAATAGTAAATCTGGAACTGAGATACAGGATGGCAAGGTATACTTGCCTAGAAGGCAGATGATGATTCGAACCCGAACTCTCCAAAGAAGTAGCAGCGCAAGATAAAAACTAGAGCAGATATCTTCGGATGCTGTCACAAATATCATCAATAGTCCTAGAATGAGTGAGATACTCAGAAAAGCATAAACATACGTCCAATTTGGACACATGGACAAAAATACAGTTTATGGTCAACACGGGGTCTACAAATGGGCCCGTCTTGTACTGGAAAAATATGTCAGGAACAAAGGTCTCTAAACTTAGCATATTATAGGTCAAACAAGTTCTAAATTATGATACTAACTCAACGGTATGTCCATATTTGGATTCCGATGAGCCGATCACAAAAATGTCTGTATGGGGCTCACGAAACGACGATCCGATCACTGTCTCATAATCTGGAAAAACTTGGGTCACAGGACAAGTCGAACATCGTGAGTCCAATGGAAAAAAATTCATAGTGATATGACAAGCATACACAAAGTAATTGAATAATTATAAAAAGTTACGATACAGAGATTTTTGACGGATGCGGGTTCATTTCGTCGCGCACACGCGGCCGAATTGAATTCCGTCAAAGCCCACACATCGAGAAATATCGTACGTGCCTTTCAGTGTAATCAGTATACGATGAGATTGTCCAGTTTGTAGGGACCAACTCCATATCAAAGATTTCCAAGTCTTATAAAACTATTTTTCTCATGAATTGGAACTCTAATTACTAACAATAGAATGCAGAATAAATTATTCTAATTGAACACATTACAAAAGGGTTAAGTAGGGTTCATACCCGAAGAATCGGTTCAAGGATCGGATGAGCGAGGAGGGATATATCACTTCGCGAATATGGGAGGTTGAACTCAGATTTCTGAACTCGGGTTCGAGTCGTGGTTCCTCGCGGCCGCGGGGAGGAGAAGTTAAGCCACGACGAGGCTCGGGAAAAATAGAGGTAGGTCGGCCAGCAGGGGGGTGCTCGCCGATAATAGAGGCTCTCCGGGGGTCGCCGACGGCACTACAGCAGCGGCTACAACAGCAACAGCAGCTGCGACAGCAGCAGGCGCAGCAACAGCTGTTGCAGCAACAACAACAGCTGGAGCAGCAGCTCGGCCGCGGGGGCCAGGACGGCGGCGGCCAGTAGCTGCGTGGGGCAAGGGCACAGGGGTAGGGTGTCCAGCGGAGGAGAGGGAAAGGGGAGGCCGTGGAGGTTGTGGAGGCGGTGGTATTGGTGTTATTGGTGGTGAGGGTGATGTAGGTGGTGGCGGTGGTGAGCTGTGGTGGTGGTGTTACTGTATTGTCGGCCATGGTGGTGGAGATGGTCAGGCTGAGAGAGGTGGTCCTTGTGGTGACGGATGGAGGAGTGGTCGGCCATGGTGGAGGAGGAGAAATGAAGTGGGGATGAAGAAGAGGATGAAGAATGAGAGATGATGGTGTTCGGTCCTGAGAAGGGAGGTGGTATGGAGAATAAAATAAATAAATGAGGAAGAAAGAGTGTATTAAATGAATGAGAGAGAGAGGGTGCTTAGGGATTAGGGCAGGCTAGATTCCCTAGGAATAGTTGTGGGTTGTCGTGAAGGACTGGGTGGAGGTGATGGGTTAGAATTTGAATGGAGGGTTTAGATAGATTGTAGGTTTTTATTGAATAGTCACATACAAACAAAGGGGGAGAGGATGAGGTGTATGATCGGTCAAGTATGACCAAGGGATTTTCTTCATTTGGTTTGTTCCTATAGGAGATTGCCACCTAGAATTATATTTTCACTTAGGTCCCTAATTATTTGGGTATTTACAAATAAGGGTAAATGAGGATTTGATAAGGGTAGAAGCCATGTTTGGTTTGTTGTAGTGGAGAAAATTTGTATGTGGTATGTTGTATGAGCCTTGAGGGTGTGAGTATGAATCTAGATTTGGATTGGTGTTTGGTCTAGTTTTGGTTTAGGTTGAGTCAGTTGCCCCAAAATAAATATAAATGGTGTCATTTATAATTTAAATAAATTGGAAGTGCATGGGGATTCAATTGGGGGTGACAAAAGTATCATGGACGTAGTAGACTCGAAATATATTATCATCATATATTGGGTTGCAAGAAATGGGTTGATGTTGTGTCTCCAATTTCGATTGGAACAGACATAGGTAAAAATTTTGGGTTTAAAATTAGAAAATGTACACGAATATTGTAAAATTAAAATAAAGCACAAGAGAGTGCATTTACGAGTGACACAAAGATCAGGATTGAAGATTGGCTTGACTAGGTCAAGGATGTGAAATTTATTGGAAGGCAAATGCTAGTGCATTGCTCTAAATAATTTAGAGATGCCAAGGTGTAACGAGAGAATAAAATAAATAGATGAATTTATAACTCTCGTTAATTAATCCAAAATAATTCTAAATTAATTCCTAATCTCTCACTAAGATAAGTATACATTAAAATTGGGTGAGGGGTTTACAATCTATCCACCATAGAAAAATTTGTCATCGAAATTCAAAATAAATCTCCCCAACAACGAACTCAACACATCTCTAAATCTATAGACACAACTTGGTACTTATTCCTAGCCACTCCCTAAATCTTAAACTTTCATATAAATACAGTTTAATCGTCTAAGTCATTTGGTCCTCTAAATATATTTTTCTCACCATCATGTATTATCTCATTATTGTTATCAAGCTAATCATTATCTAAAAAAAAATTACCACCTATAGCATAGGTTACTCAAGGATGTCGCGATACAATCTAAGTTTAAAACTTCCAATGTCTATAAAGAAAATAACGTCATTGTTTTACTCTCAAAGGACTGCAAGGGTTAGGCATTAAAATTCTATAAGCACAAAATCCTCAAGGCCACTTATGTAGTATCTAAATTCTTTTTTCTGCAACTACGACGGTTAATATCTCAACATTATTTCCTAAGTATAACGTCATCTTCCTATAGTATCCACAATGGAATTATGCAACCTAACTTCTTATAATCAGTTTTAACAGCAACAAGTCTAATCTAGTCAGTCGGTCATACATAGTCTAGAAGCTCTACTCGAACAATTTTTAGGAGAAATATATGTAATAAAATATAACATAAGCCTCTATTCAAATATATATAGCAATGAATATGTAATAATTATCATTCAATCAGTCTAAATACCTTAGTTAAAATATAACCAATAATAATAAGAATACTATTCCTAAAATCTAAAAATCCATCGGCTAGGGTAATTTGAAAATAGGTTACCATATAATCATCTACTACTAAGGATTTGGTCCAACAAGCTCATACCCTATTTAGTCAAAATCTAAATTCCTGGCTCTAAGCAGTTTATGTGTAATCTTCAATAATCAGCTATCATTCCTAAGAGACTTCCATATTTCTTTTACACTCTCCTATATATATGTCAATCTATAATATAAGGGTCTTATGGTAATCCTCTACAGGATGACCAATGAGTCAGTATGTGATCTAAACCTGTATTTAGTTCCTCAAAATTTACGTTACCAAAAGACTGATCAACACTTTCCACTCGCACTAAATCCTCAAAAATTTTAAAATTATTACAATTCATAAATACTAACATTATTATCCCTCAAGACCATATCAAAAAAAAAATTCTCCTTGGGTTACGTGACCCTAATATCTTTCCCTTATCATTTGTTTCCTACACAACTTCATATTCTTCCAATATGTTAATCTTGTTTTCAACTATAACTATTCTAATCATGGTCCAGTACCTTCAGCTTCAATGTATAGATCTTTTAGACAACTATCGAGTGATAAAAATTATATTCCTTTCCTAGATCCTTTTCTTAATTAAAAAAAAATGCTCAAGGTCAGGTACTCATCATGAATCTCTTCTTATTGTCATTCTACCTTCTTCACCTCGCATCTGAGGTTCCTTCAAGTTTTGTTTATCCCATGAACACTCTTTGTCCAAGACTCGGTTACACCTTGATAAAATTTATCGTCCATTAGAGATAATTCACTATATCTAACTCAAGTCTATTACATCTATCAGTACCTTCGTCCTTCAATCCTACTGCTCTATCTCATATACTAGTCTAACTACCCAAGTTATCAATAGTGAAAACCCTGAGTCAAATTAACATTGACAACCCCGTAAGCAAGTGCATCTAATCTGATTCCAAAAGTTACACCCTTAATATCCAAGTTACCAGATTATTCAAACTACAGATCTAGCATTCTATCTACCTTAACCCATTCATAGAATCTTCATCTAGGTTTGATACTAAAAGTCATAAGGCAACTATAGGTCCAACTTCTAGGGCCTGCTACATAAAGTTTTATTTTCCTAAGTCAAAATTTCTTTCACATATACCTTATGATTTACCCATAATTTGTCCTCGACAAATTTATAGAACTTCAAGATTTTATAACAACTTAATCATCTCATTGATTTGCCGAGAGTTTCTCCAGTCATAGTCTAGACTTAACCTCATAATAAATTCTCTCATTCTATTTACAAATACTAATCCTCCTTAAAAATTTCTTTTTGTGTTTTCTCTCCCTTAATGTATAAATACTCTTCTCCTCATAAATTTTTCTCGAATTTTGTTCTCATTCATGTTCCATTTCATACCTCAGTTTCAATGGTATCGTTTCTTTAATCAAGTTTTTGTTTAGTTCTCTAATCTGATATTTCTGAATTATTCTTTTGATATATTTATTTTTTCTCTAGCCTAAACATAACTAGGTCATGTATTCATCCTTTCATATCCTCCCGGTGTAATCTTCTAATTAAAATGTCACAACCAGTGTTATCCTTGTAATAGTTCATACCTACTATTAGGCTCAAATTTTCTAAGATATATAATATAATCCACTATTTCATTTAAGTAAATCCTCTGCATACCGTATCAAATCACAGCTTATTCTGCCTAAAATTGTATTCCTCAATTTTCTTCTTTCTGCTATTTATTACTCTGAGTCACCATGGTGTAATTATAATAATAGATATCACCCAAGCACATGCTAGAATTCCTGGTATCAGATAGTCATCTTCCAGGTGAGAGCCTAAAATTCCATCTTCTCAAGTTCATAATATAATTTCTGGTATCGCTACCATGGGCTACAACTAATTCCTAGCATCTAGTTAAGTATTTCCATAAATTATTCTAGAGGGTTAGGATCAACAATCTTTCTAGCTTCCAATACTTTCCAAATCACTTCTATCTTAAGTAAGGGTAGGGTTTTATCAGTTCTAGGAACATACTACTTTGTCCAATTCTCTTGCTAACAATCTACACTAATTCTAGAATCTAAAAAGAACCTATCAACCTACCCTACTAAGGGTAACCATCTTCTCATAAAATATTACATTAATCATGCCTTCTTCCGTCTGGACGACGATCTTCTTCTGGAGGGAACCACCAAGCACAAGCATTCGCCTTCCTGAAATAAAGGGATATGAGAAACAATGATAACGATATTGATAGAAAAGGAACGATCACAATTTTGAAGTCCAAGGGCGATAATCAAATATAGGGGAGTTTTAAAATCGGTTATGGATTGAGATCTTATTCAACAATAATCCTAAATTGCAGGCTCGTTTGGTACGTAACGTAACTGAAACGATATGCTCTGAGACCTGTATGGGCCACCACAAAAAACATGTCATGCCCCAGTCCCAGAATACACGGGACTAGGCCATGTGGCAATGTCCAGCTACGTACCAAGGGGACTCCAGTCTGACTCTTAATATGTATAAGCTATAAATGAGGGTCATTATCTAGATAACACGATATACATGTCTATGTCTCAAACCACAAGGATATGTAATAAAGAAGGGACAACATGTATCATGGTGTGCACCCCATACTACACTCATCTGAATAGACTCGAAGGAAATAATATGAGTCTACAAATACTGGGCTATACTAGTAGAAAATAAGCAAAGAACATAATAGCTGAACAATGAAGAAGTGAATACAAATATCGAGTAACAATACTTGCATACCGGTATAATACTCATCAGCAGCTCCAGCCTCCCGTTAGCAATCGACCCTACAATCTGGTAGGGAACCAGGTCCTCAGAGGGACGTAACAAGGTACAAAAATAATATGCCATAGTAAAACAGAAAGGAAACATACGATACGCCGGTGTAATCTAGAATAACCACCTAAGTGAGACGCAACTTTGAAGACAATGTTCGACGCGTGTGCTTTCCAAATATAAAACTGTAGCTCCGAGGCACAGAGACACATGGTACGGACTGTAGCTCCGAGCACATAGTCACACGGGTGATACTACGACTCCGAATATAGGATCTCTCTCTCTCTCTCTCTCTCTCTATATATATATATATATATATATATATATATATATATATATATATATATATATATATATATATATATATATATATATATATATAGCTTGCAAAGTAGCCCAAGCGTCTAGTAATTGTCTTCCCCTCCCAATGCGGTCAACGAGTGCTCCCTGAACCTGAACCTCAATCTAATAGTCTCGTCATACTGAAGTAACTATCAACAATCACGATCCTAAAGTCATCACAAATTATGGTCATGCTGACACTATCAGGATACAGAAAGTCTGGCACGATGACAGTGTCTGAATGTGTCCTAGGGTTCCGATGTAACCAAGTAGGTACATCAAGGTATCAGAAAATATCTAACAATCGATTATAGACGTTACCGACGAACGTCTGCACCCGGATATGACCCAGACGCTAAGTAACGGTTCTGATCCAAAGCGCACACAATGCTAAGTAACGATTCTAGCAACGTATTTGTGTCGCTAATATATTTCATATTAGCGACGTTTAGCGACTCAATGTCGCTAAATTAGTAACGTATTTTGTGTCGCTAAATTTCGCTAAATTTTTTCTATTTTGTGACGTTTTGTAACACATTTAGCGACATTTTATTGACCTGACAAATACTGTCATGTCAGCAATTTAGCAATATTCAGTGACGTATTTAACGACGTATATAAACGTCGCTAAATGACGTTAAACGTCGCTAAATTTTTAGTAAAAAATAAAAAAAGAATATATAAAATGGTTTTCAAACCAATCTTCCTACAGTTTATGAATTCTCAATTTATACAAATAAACCAGGAGCAACCCTCCGTTGAATTCTCTGGGTTTGTCGACCCCTTCGGTGGAACACTCCACACTGGTAAATTAATATATATTAATATGAATAAAACAAATACATATACTTATAATAGTTCATATAAATAGACAGACCCGGATCAACCCTTCGTTGAATTTCCTGGGTACGAAATATCACAAAAGTATATAAAATATCACAGTCACACAATAAACAAAAAATAAAAGTATCACAGTCACACAAAAAGCACAATATAAAAGTATCACAGTCACACAAAAAGCACAATAAATGTATCATAGTTATACCATAAGTCTTATCCAATTTTTCAATCTCTCAAGATAATCCAATACGTTCAGGCACAACCCAGTCTCTCAGATACTTCGCATAAGAAGCGTCTAGATGATCAATCTCCGCTATAGGCGCTGGGTGACTGGAACTCCCCCTCTGAGCTGGTGCCTGCCCAACAGTATGAGGTACCACTTCCTCCTTAACAGTAGGAGTTGCCACTTTCTCCTTAACAAACGCTACCAATTTAATAGTACGAGGTGTCACTTCCTCCTTAATAGTCACTTCCTCCTTAATAATAGGAGGTACCACTTCCTCCTTAACAGTAGGAGGTATCACTCTCAAGCGACGTGCACGTGCTCGGGTCATAGGTGTCATCTGATAAGATAAATGAAAACAAAGAATATAATTAATAACAGATATAAATATATGTATCCATATAGTTAAAATAGATATTATATTCTACGTTAAAAATATAATACATGTATCAGTATCGGCCATATCGGGTCGGTATCGGCCGATACTAAGTTCAAACTCGTCCTCTTTTCCTAAATTAGGTGTCACACTGGATAGAGTTTAATTAATTTTCAACATTCGTATAGCAAATTTTATTTTGGTAGTGCTTGTCGACCTTTATCATATGGAAACAACAAGAAGTGCAGGTTTGAATGCATGTAAGAAATCAGCTAACAGATAATTTTATATTTGTCTAGATGACAACTCTATGAATTCAGTTGGAGTTCTAATAGAATATCACGGGTTGTATATATCATACTCCATTTGTCCAAGGTCTTTGAGGATACATAGTTGGGCTGATTCCAAACTACATCACCGAATTATTAGACCATGAGCATTTACATGTAAACTTAAAAGACAAATGTTAAATTTTACCAATTATTATTCAATAAAAATGAAAGTATTATTAAAATTTCTATATAAGAATTTTTGTTATAGGATTCTTAAATATTATCGATGCTTAGTCCAACATCGGATCCCGACATAAGACTAGCAACCGGACTGATAAGTCCAATTGGCAGGATTTGGTTGAAGAAGGCATCATTGTATTTCCTAAATTAAATACAAATAGTGGTTTAATTGCAGCAAATGAGTAAGAAATAATAATAAGGAAACAACTATCTGTAAACCATGATTGAACTTATATGTCATAGTGTAAATTAAATCATACAAGTTCGGTCAGGGTGATTGAATCGACAAGTGGCACAAAATTTACAGCTAAAGAACAAAGAAATATTGAGCATCTATTAAAGAATATAATTGATTCCATAAACTTATTATCATAAAGAAAGAATACCAAACATGCCAATCTTCAGGTAAAATGGGCAATCCTTCTCAACCTACAATAGATACTGATAAAAACATGCAAAATGATGAAACTTAATGCACATAAACGGTATTATGCTAATTTTCAATTCACACGATTTTACTATCATCTATCTTCCAAAAGAAAAGATTTTTACTATCAGGTCTTCTGAAGATTTTACATAAATCTATAAAATAGAGGTGTTAAAGAGAAAAACAGAGGCACAATTGACTGGGGTCTCATTCCTATTGGACACACACATACTCAAAGCATACTGAGACATGGCTTACTATACTAAGGAATAAATCAATAAACCCTTTGTACCAAATTATCAGGATCGGCTACTATTATGGAATCAATAAATTTCTAAAACTTCCAATAGAAAAAATATAATTATATACTGAAAGAAACATAGTAAAGATGTGTTTAGTCTTGTAATCGCTCAATGTGTCGTAAGAAAACAAGCAGGGAAGATCGAGAGACGACAAGTACTGTGTCCCATCAAGCTGCTTCCCAAACACAATACAAAATTAAAGCCCTGGAATATTTTGAAAACATAACAAATCATAAATCAAAGAAAGTGTAAAGGAGGCTAGAGGGCTCTTTATATAGGGAAGGATGGAAGCCCATCATCCTCTTATTTCCGATGTGGGACTAAAAAGCCAATATACAAAATTAATATCCCACAAACGCAGCCCAATGCATAGCCCGCTCAGCACCCGTTCAGCACCCGCTCAGCGCTCATTCAGCGCCCGCTCATGCAACACGCGTATGCAACACGAGCATAAAACTCGCGCATAAAACAAGCGCACGAGCGCAACAACAGCGCACAAGCGCCTTGCGACGATGTTGACGTGCTAAGAGCAAAGTGTGCCAACAAAGCGCTACTTTGTGCCCTTGAGCCCGAGTCTGAGTCCGAGTCCGAGTCGCTAGCTCTTATGGAAATAATTCCAAAAGTATGACAAAAATCATAAATACTTTCATAAGGAGTTAATTATTTTTTTTCTCCTAGGAAAATACCCCCACATGGCACCCATATGCCCTACTATACCCCATGTGCACACCTCAAATCATACAAAGTATTATATTGAGATACCCACTTGGTGGTGTAGCCAATGTGGGACTATCTTTACTATTCCAAAGGCAAAAATACTAACAGTTTCAAAATAAGGGTGGTCTCTGTAATACCCAGAAACATAGGAGGGTATTAATATATTTATTTTCCTATATTTCTCGGTCTCTTCGGAGGCTGAAGTGTCGAATGGGCCGGGCGATCGAAAATCTGGCTCGTGCCCGGTATGATCAAATCCGGACTAGGACAGCCTGAGCCTGGTCAACAGGCCGATCCAGCCTGGCCCATAGTATATTCCAGTTTGGGCTGGATTTAGATTTAGGACATGATATTTTGGTCCGACCCAGTCAAAGGTACGGACCGAATCAGTTTTGTCACATCTGACCCGATCATCCAGGTCCGGACCGGCCCTGTTAGTGACCCAGGTCAGGCTCGGTCTAGTTTTAGGATCTTCTCAGTACAGTTGGATTTTTGTGCACTTTATATACTAGACTCTGAAACATGCTCGACACAACGAGTGAAATTAAAATCCTCCAAGAAAATTTTGAAAAGATTTAACATACAGGAAAATGTTGGGGTCCAGTCCGAATTTGATAAATTTTGGAGCCCAAATATGGTCAAATATTTGATTTGATATAATTTAAAAATCTACATTAAATGTAAGATTTGATTAGATTTCAAATTTGTATCAAGTATTTAATTTGACCATATTTGGACATCCATAATTGGTGTTGGGCTATTTTAGGTAGAATAATATTCTTATTTTAAGATTTTCTATTTAGGAATTTGGTTAACACCCTCTTATCAGACTAGAAGGAAAAATTGTTGGGATCCAGCCTGAATTTGGTGAATTTTGGATCCCATATATGGTCAAAGATTTTATTTGATATAATTTAGAAATCTACATTACATATAAGATTTGATTAGATTTTAAATTTATATCAAATATTTAATTTGATCATATTTGGATCTCTATACTTGATGTTGGACTATTTTAGGTGGAATATGATTCTTATTTTAAGATTTTCTATTTAAAAAATCATATTATGACCTAAAATATGATTTCTTATCCTATAAATATAGGAGGAGGGTGGAGGCACAAAGTACAGCATAAGTTTGAGATTTGGGGTGCTCGTCCACAGAAAATCTAAGAGAAAGTCTGTGTTTTGCTCTTAGGACTTTGTCATCCAAGATAGAAGAAAGAAAGAGATCTGATCGAGGAGTCATTGCCTTGGCTTAAGAAGATTGTTACGGGTTGGTGAGTGATTTCAATTGTAATCTCTTTCTTTTCTTCTTTAGTGTGGTGAGGGGGTTGAATCTATTAGGACAAAGGGTTCAACATTTATTCTGTCAATCTTATAATTTTACCTGAGTTATAACGGTTGGAATTTATCCAGGTGACATAGTCACCGCCATATACTTGTCTTTATCTATGCTTGGTGTTCGTTAGACATGGGTTGGTTATCTCAGGTGGGTTAGCCTAAAGTTTTCGTTGCGGGCACTCTCAGACACGGTGTCAGAACGATTGCAGGGTGTGTCTAATTCCCAACATCAGCTATATTTGTCCTAGTGACGTAGTCACCGCCATATAGTTGTCTTTATCTGTGCTTGGTGTTCGTTAGACAGGGATTGGTTATCTCAGGTGGGTTGGCCTAATGTTTTTGTTGTGGGCACTCTCAGACACGGTGTCGGAACGCTTGTAGGCGTATGATCACCTTAACAGGAGAAATTATGCGATTTGGAAGCCAATAATGGAGGATCTACTCTGGTGCAAGGACTTGCATGGTCCGTTGGAGGGCGACAACTCTAAGCCATCGGACAAAGCTGTTGAAGACTAGAAACAACTGGATCGGAAGGCCATTGGATTCATCCGCCAATGGCTGGACGACTCGGTGTTTCATCACGTGTCTATGGAGTGTTCGGTAAAAGCATTATGGGAGAAGCTGTATTCGCTGTACGAAAGGAAGACGACTGGCAACAAGGCATTTCTGATTCGCCAACTTGTCAACTCGAAGTACACGGAGGGTGCCCAGTGGCACAACATCTGAACGAGGTTCAGGGTATTATCAATCAGCTGTCTACGATAAAGATGGTGATTGATGATGAGCTTCAGGCCTTTTGCTTTTGAGTTCTTTGCCGGAAAGCTGAAAGACGTTGGTGGTGTCGGTGAGCAACTCCGTGCCTGGTGGAGTTGTCACGATAGAGGCAGTCAAAAGCAGCTTGTTGAACAAGGAGATCCGACGTAAGTCACAGGCGAGGACAGGGAGAGTTCTTGGGATCTTGCGACTGTGGACCACAAGGAGGGCTACTATCACTGTGATGAAAGGGGTCATATCAAGAGGAACTGCATGAAGCTCAAAGCTGAGAAGGCCAAAGGCAAGGATGGTCAGGAGAATCTCACGGCTATGGGAGATCATCATCGCAACAACTGACGTAGAGGAACCATGTGGCATGTGTCATGATGGCAATTGGGTCATGGACACGGGGGCATCGTACCACTCCACTCCATATAGGAGGATCTTTATATCATACCACGATGGCAGGTTTGGACGTGTAAAGATGGGCAACAAGGGGACGGTTGCAGTTGTGGAAAGCTCGTTCTCAAGGATGTAAGATATGTACCATTCCAGCAAATTGGTGAGATCTTTACATCATTTAAGACCTGCCCATTCCAACATCATTTATCCCACCGAACCCATATCCTTGCCACATCGCAGATATTCAGGTTATGAGAATGGGCCCAGTTAGTCGGGATACGTCAAAAAAGCCTAATAATCAATAACAAAATTATCACCAAAGATCAATATCTAATAATTACATCTCCAAAGTATGTCTTGGGAACATACCGCTGAACTGTAAGTACTAACCTAGCAACTAAAATAATAAAATCCTGAAAGCATGAAGAATTAGAAATATATGCACTCAAGATTTTTTTTCCAACGGATCTATAGATTTCATCCATATGAGTTCATTGGAAGAGAGATCTTCGTTTCGCTTAAGGATCACAAGATATGAATTTTCTAAGTTTAAGGTGAAATAACATATTTTCTAGGTATTCATCTATCTTTAAATATGAAAATTTTGAAAGTTTATAGGATGATAAGAACACATCGATTCTCGATTCTGAAATTATTTATTTAATTTCAGAACTAGTATGCCCTAGAAAAAATACCTAGTGACCTTAGAAAATTCTAAAAACTCTAGAAAATATTTTAGGGTGTTAGAATGTAATTTGTGCTTGGTGAGAAGCTCGTTCTCAAGGATGTAAGACATGTACCGAGTTTGCGCTACAACTTGATTTTGGTAGTGAGGCTGGCAGATGATGGCTGCCGTAGTTTATTTGGGGACAAAAATTGGATGCTTATGAACGATTCCCAACAGCTTGCTCGAGGAGATTTATGTTGTGGTATGTACAGGCTCAAGCCGCTGAGTTATACAGACAGGCCACAGACATTGGATAGAGGCTCGAGGGATATTCGACAGGAGTTGAATCGTCGGAAACTTGCTGAGGAGGGGCTTCGAGATACTTTAAGAATTACGGAGGATTCGGTTCGTCGAGGCAAAGCGACGAACGGTGATGAGCCAAAGATTGAGGGTCAGTATGTCGGTCCTATGACAGCTGGTCGGTCTCTAGGTGGGGGTTGCTTCACGGATCCGATTTTGACGACGGGTGGTTTACAAAGCTTCACGGAGCGACATTGGTTTTAGCAGTTCGAGGCCAGGGAGGAAATCAAGGTTTGCAGCAAACTCAATCTGAGGCTAGAGCGTCACCATTCACACAATTTCAGGGGTGCTGTTGCTCATCGACGACATGCACAGTGCGTGATGTTCTGCTCGAGGACGCATGTGTATGGGGGAGCTTCAAGTTCGGACACGAAGGTGGGAAGATTTAGGAGTTAAAATATCAGAAGAATCCTGCCATCCGCTTGGTTGAGCCAGCCAAGGATGAAGAAGCTCGTCGAAACGTTAACACATTTTGGTGGAAGACGAAAGTCGAAAAGATGCAGCCAAGACTCACGGTGAGGCTGATAGTAAGGGACTTTGGTCTCAGCCGTTTCATTGATGTTGGCAGGATCTCAGTGGTACAGGAGGTGCTACGCATGGAAGCTAGCGTCAACGTGACGGTCAAGGAGTTAGAGACGAAGGAAGATGCAAAGCAACTCGGGGATCAAAAATCGGTGGCATGGGGGAGCAAAAACTTTATCGCAGGACGATAGGCATGGAGTCAAGTTGAGAAGCCATGGGGTCAACACCCTCTCATCAGACTGGAGGGAAAGATTGTTAGGGTCCAGTCTTGATTTGGTAAATTTTGGAGCCCAAATATGGTCAAAGATTTGATTTGATATAATTTAGAAATCTACATTAAATGTAAGATTTGATTAGATTTCAAATTTGTATCAAATATTTAATTTGACCATATTTGGACGTCCATAATTGATGTTGGACTATTTTAAGTGGAATATGATTCTTATTTTAAGATTTTTTATTTAGAAAATCATATTATGACATAAAATATGATTTCTCATCTTATAAATATAGGAGGAAGGTGGAGGCACAAAGTACAGCACAAGTTGGAGATTCGGGGTGCTCGTCCACAGAAAATCTAAAAGAAAGTTTGTGCTTTGCTCTTAGGACTTCGTCATCTTAGACAGAAGGAAGAAAGAGATCTGATCGAGGAGTCGTCGCATTCTCTCAGGAAGATTGCTACGGGTTGGTGAGCGATTTCAATTGTAATCTCTTTCTTTCCTTCTTGAGTGTTGTGAGGGGGTTGAATCTATTAGGACAAAGGGTTCAACATTGATTTTGTCAATCTTATAATTTCACCTGAGTTATAAAGGTTAGGATTTGTTCATGTGACGTAGTCACCACCATATACTTGTCTTGATCTGTGCCTGGTGTTCGTTAGACAGCGGTTGGTTATCTCAGGTGGATTGGTCTAAAAATTTTACTGCAGGTCCTTTTAGATACGATATCGAAACACTTACAGGAAATGTCTGATTTCCAACAGGAAAAGAAAGATTTGTATAATTTTTTTGAACTGCAAAATTTTCTTCAATCTACAATATATCATGGCTCACGTTCAAAGGAAAAGGAACATGCAAATGCTGCCTCTATGACCCTCCATCATATTTTCTATTTGCTTTTTCCAAAAAAATAAGGTACAATTTTGGTTCTGGAATCAATAACTCTGAACAGCACGGGACAATCAAATCATATCGACCGACATCATCATATCTTATCAGCCATCTTGATCTTGGCCATAAACTTGACTCTAAAATTATGAAATAGTGTCAAGTTCCTGAAGGAATATTGAATATTATGGAGAAGAGTAGGTCATCATCAATCATCTTACCAACCTTCTCCTATCATAATATATACTTGGCAAAAGTTGGATACAAAGGATAGAGGTGAAATTATTTTCACAACACAAATTTTCAGAAATTGAGATACAGAGCATAAATGCGTCTTTGGAGTTTTTTTTTCTGCGAAGAAAACCTTCTTTTGAAGGATGTTTTCTATACCAAGACAAATACTAATTACTTACAATACGCAGCTTGTGAATAAATAACCACAATATATGAAGATTATGTGTTCAAATATCAGTATGGGAAGATTCGAACCTACAACATTCACATATTGTTGTTACTACTTCACAAGCTAACGAAAATTCCTATATATCCTAATGTTACAAACACATGTATATATATAAGACATAACTCTACTCGTATTATTCTCCTATGTGGCAAAAATTAATATATATTTGTACTATTCTCCTACGTGGCAAAAATTAATATATATGATATAAAAATGTCCTTCTGTGAGACTCGTCTCACTATTTTTGTATTCGTATCTGGTGGACGAGTATTATTGTTGTATAATTGCTTTCCGTATATTTTTGAATTTTCTAGCAGATTTTGTGTAATTTTTAGATTTTGCATAGTGTAAGTCACTCATCCCTTATATATAGCCCTTTCCTTTCTCTCTCTTCCTCATTTCCTTCTTATTTCATTTTCTTTTATCTTCCCTCTTCCTTCCTCTTTCCTCTTCTCCTTCACTCGCAGCTTGGGCCGACCTAGGCCACGGATTTGGTGTTAGTAGTGGTAGTTGGTAATGGTTTAGGCAAGTACATCTTGCCAATGAGAAAGAACTTGCCTATTTTTTCTTTCTCATAGTTTCTTGAATTTTATTTGCTTATAATGTGTTCTATAGTCTTCTCTACTTGCTTAGTACTTAGCATTTTTTGTTTTGATGGCTTGAATGGAGTATACCTACATTTCTATGTTAAGATTTTCATTGGTTCCTTGAGTTTTCCTTAGTTTTGATCTACCAAAACTAGTTATTTTCGAAAACAAGTAGTTCCATGTGATAGAGTATTAAATTTTGTATGGTTTTGACTTTCGAATCACTTAATTTAGAATTAAATTGAACATTTTATAGCCAAAATAAATTTCAGAGCTTTGTTCTCGGACCTGTCTGGCAGGGACGATGAACAGTGACGCGCGCATGGCGTCGTGCTCAGAAATTCGGTCACGCCAATGCGTCGAGCATTGATTTCTTGTTGCCGGATGCGCTGCGCGCATCACTCTCTTGCCGCGCGCATTGCGCCGCGCATGGAATTCCTGCCACGAGCAGTTTTCGTGCATGGATTTCTTGCTGCGTGTATTACTTCCTTACCACGCACATCACTTTCTTGCTGCGAGCCATGCGTCGCGCATGGATTTTTTGCTGCGCTCAGTGCACCGCGCATGAAATTCTTGCCGAGCGCATGATGACCAGGAATTATTTTTGCCTATTTAACTAATTTTCTAGCTAGAATCTCACAAAACCCAAACATGAAAGTTGTAGATCTTTGTCTTGCCTTTCCAAATCTTTTTGGATCGCCTCATTTGGAGTTCGGATGAGAAAGTTATGCCCAATTTTCTAAATTATGTCAAAATCTAGTTTTGTACAATTAGGCATGTTTGATTATTTTGTCCACTGTTGCTATATTCTTTAATTGTTTTGCTTTCTTAACTTAACTTTGGGATTTAAATGAATGCAAATTTCCCTTAAATGCTTTAACCTGACTGAGATACTTACTAGAATATGGATACCTGGGCAAGGACTATGAGTATACTGAAATCGTGAACTCCCAAAACCTGACATGTACTGATATTCCTGATATTAGCTCGACGCAGCGCACTCATGACTCGAGATTCATGTATTGTCCTGATCAAGGCTATTAGTAGCACCAGTATTGCATGACTTATCATTCCGTGATTGATTTTGATTGTACCTGTCAAGATATTGTCCAGTCTTGCATCATATCTAAGGTAAATTTCTGAGCAGCATGGTCAGGAATCTTGATTAAACTGATCAGGTTAATGAACTAGCTTTGATACCTAGAATCATTTAGGAAAATTTTCTGCCTACATGCAGTCCCGACATCCCAGCGACACCATTGGATTTGGAGCTATCCGTCATGAGGGGCATATTTCCAACACAACGTCGAGTGTTTCATTACAAGTAAAGTATCCATATATGTTAATTATATTATGTATCCCGTACGTCTGGATGATCTGGATGGACTACAGAGCATGTGGCTGTATAAAATTTTTAAATTGCATGTGATAGTAATTAGGATTATGATAACCCTAGTTAGTTAATGATTAGCAAGTCGTATGACATGTTTGGCCGTGATTGGTTTTTGCTAGTCTTGTCCTGTCCAGGCACTTTTCCGTTTATTTAAACCTGCAAGTTTATTTATACTCACTTCATTCATGTTTAAACTACTTTAATACTTTATGCTTATTTTGCACGTTGGTTTTTAGTTCCTAAGTTTGCTCCCTTGTGGTACTTTGCTGTTTGGGGTCTGACCTCACTGGTTTTGTATAGCCAGATTTTGGAGCAGAACCGCAGGATCTTCAGCACCTTCCTCCAGATGGTGAACACCCGGAGCACCAGAGGAATTGAGTGGGTTTCTTCTTCATTCGTCCACTTATTATTGTAAATTATTCTTTTGAGTCATTTAGCCATTGAGCACTTGTTTAGCTCATATTTTGGAACCTTGATATTGCAGTCTGCGGGTCTACATGTAAAGCATATTCGAGACGATAACTAGAGCTGATCATGTAATATTGTACTCTGTTACTTCTTCATTTTAGTAACTAAATTCATGATTATATGTGTATGTATAGTTTGTGATGCCTTACTATTATATGTTTGGCGATCATAAATCTTGTGACTTGTTGCTTACTTGAGATTGAGACACCTAGGATTGCTTGACCCAGGAATGACTGTTGGATTGTAGAGTAAACCTTCACATATCTAGACAGCCGTGACCGTATCTCGGGATATAGAGTACTCTGGTATGCCTAGATGGCTTTGTCTATCTCCGCTCTCCAGTATTCTGGTTCTGAGACGTGACACCTTCATAAGAGCATTTTTTGAGCAGAAAATGTCCGCATTTTTCTTGATCCTAATTTTTTTAATTTATGTTGTCATTGTTTACGCCCAGAATATACTTTGTTCAAAATTTGTGCTCTCGCTGTAATTTTAGCAAACATTAATGCTTTGTGAGCAGTTTTATATAAAGTCGGGCACGAAACATAAAAAATGCTCGATATAATATTTAGCAAATTTCTATAACCAACTATTGTCTAGATATCAACACTCTATGTTGTTATCAAATTTCTAATCAATAATTACAAACATGAAAAAGCCATACCATAAGATGTAAATGGTCAGATGTGACTGACTCTAGCAAATTTGTGGTCCTAAATAAACCTAAAAATGGAGGCCCCTATGTAAAAAAAATTATAAATTTTGGAGGTCCTATGTGAAAAAAAGTACCTTTGTCAATTTTGGGTATCACGTCCCTATTCTGTGGAATCGATAATCATCCCCCGGGCGTGATGCCATGCGTGCCTAAGTTGTGCCACGCACAAGGCCATGGTATTTGATAAAACGAGCATACATTAAGAGTGCGCAATAATTGAACACAATATTGAAATAAGGAAATTTTTTATTTATTGATAATGAACATCATTTATAAACTCTTAAACAAGTACAAAAGGTAGCCTCACGGGCTTACAAAAGCGGACGCAAAATGAGATAGATGTCATATACATTACATCATTTTACTAAAACTCAAAGACAAGACCTTGAGGTGAGACTATCGTCTTACCACGGAGCTGCATAAGGTATGTGTACGAGCTTCGAAAACTAGAACACGCTTCAAAAGGTCACGAACATGGTCCGTTGGTTGATGGACTGGTTGGGAAGTCGCCTTAATTCCTCGAAGGATCGCCTTGGCGCGGAGAACATGCTGCAACGATGGTCAGTACATCGAAATACACTGGTGAGGGCGAGCTAACCCAACTTACCAAATCTACACGTTATTCATGTGAAGCATGAAAGTTATTATATGATCTTTCTATCTTGCCTTAGTTCAAGTTACAAGCATATGATAGATATGAAACGACTGAAATAAACGCGTCACCATGCGGAGAGTTTTATCTGCCGTCGACGCACCACCTGCACCAGACTTACCATGTTCTTCCCTGCCAAGAAGACAATGTTAGCTTGAACAGTCAAATGCAAACATATGGATCACTGGCACCACAAGCCATATTGGACGATTTATAGTCTCTGGACAAAAATAGGGTACAACGCAGGTAGCGGTCCTCGTTGCACATTATTTCGTCTGATTCAAACGATTATCAAAATGTTTCGTTTGGACCGGATCGGTCCCAATGCCACAGCGACCGTCCGCAGGAACCCGAAAACCTTGTGCATGAGTTATCCGTGACCAAGCGACGTCTAAAAATAAGTTATCAAACTAAGCAGTTCAAGATAACATAAACCCTAAAACAAGCAACATGGCATTATATGAATAGCATAGTCTTCATGGTCAAGTGAATTGCATAGTAAAGAGTATTCTACACATAGCACAGTAATAGAAGAATATGTTCTAGCTAGAATTAAAACACGATAAAAGCACATTATAAGCGAACTAACGTGCAACAGTGTAATCGTTCACAATTTATTGACAAGCATCAAATATTCCAAGTTTATTACATTTTATCTTGATATCTTTTAGTTATTATGGTATCGTTGATCGAAATAAATTTAAGAGAGCAAGATTATTAGGTGTGAAGACTTGGAAGAATGATCAACAAATCGAAAGTATAGCCACTCACAAGTTGGTGAAGAGAGGGAAAGGGGAGAAGTTCTTCAAGACTCCGCTCGTGCGACTCCTACACGATCACATGCATGGCCATGAACAGATGATCAATATATCTTCTTCTCTTTTTTCCATAATCGAAATGAAACCAAAGTTCAATGAACGAAAATAATGAAATCCATCGAAATAGTTCAAAAAAATGCATGTTCAAAAACCAACTCGAAAGCAACAATGCGGCAACGAAAAAGGCAACAAAGTAAGGCAGCGGAGAGGTCCCTCTTGACTCTGCCGCTAAGTCCGTCCTCGGGACACGGTCCACTATATATGGGAGTCAATTCCAAAGAAGCCTATCCATAACAAGGAAAGGATCTTGATTCAGTATATCCCGATCGAACGATACCGAAAGTATTTCTTTCCCGTGCTCCCCGAAAAGGGGGAACGGAGCACTACATTGGGGACATTTGTGAAAAAATGGACCTTTGAAAATACGGTCCCTACGTGAAAAATAGGGTATTTGTAAATCTTAGGATCCTAAACTAATGTCTATATCGTCTAGGCTTGGAGAGGCGGCTCTGTGATCAATTGGTAGATATGTAGACGTACCTTTTGACTTGCAGTTTAAACTCGTACAATCAAATAGCCCGAGTTCAGAAAGAAAAAGAAGAAGTCAAGATAATATACGAAGGGGTTGTTCGAGGATGCTATTTCTCACTTTTCATAGGTTCATCCACACAGACTTCTGGCAAGACAATAACATTATATCCAAGGGGGGGCGGTCACAGATCGAATCCCGGGGGGAGGGGAAGCGGTTGTGCTCTTGCCGTGGGGGGGGGTAGCTTAGGAGTAGAAAAAAATAACATTCTATCCAAAAAAATATGTGCATAACAATACACAACAATACATCAAACAATTAGAACTTATAGCAAACATATCAATAAATTTTCTTTTGAAAAAAAGAAAGAAAAAGAAACCAGATTAATAAGATTACTAGTTTATTGATAAAGGGGAATAGAATACTCTCGTTGAGGATTGCCAACCATGATATAATTATCTTTCTTAAGACAATATAAGTATCAAATATTGAAGGTAAATCTTGTCAACCATACCGTGTTTACCATGTTACAATAAACATATGATAAATCCTAGAGCAAAGCATATCCATATAAAAGATGATGTCATAGAGAATCACCAAAGAAGTGTCATATGAAGCAAATTTACAAATAACATCAATTAAACAGAAAAAAATTCAATTCTTTTTTCTTCTACTAGTTAGTTGTAAACTCAGATTATTTGAAAGGTGGATAACAGAAAATTTCTCACAAGATTTACACATTTAGCAAAAAATGACTCAATAGGTTTTTTGATCATTTAAACCTCTTGAATTTTGGATACTTTGATCAAATTACTCTTTTTGTCCACTAGTAGTTACAATTTTAACATTATAGTCAAATTTTGACTGAAAAAATACTTAAAATATCCAAAATACTCATGTACATGACCATTAAATATTGCAACGGTCTTACCATCTTTTTGTATATAGGTTTAAAATATCCCATATTTTACCATTCTTTTTTTTTCTCTGTGTTTCAGTCCGTTCTCACTTTATTTCACATTTATATATTATTAGTTTGTTTAGTTTTCTGCATAAATAATCCAAATAAGCCTTGTTGACAGTAAATTGGTTATTCGTTGACGTCGTCGTTCAATTTGGGTACAAATTGCACCAAATTAAAAATTATAGGAAATTTTTAACTGTGAATTTTTTTTTTTTTTTCAAAAACTGTGGATCTTGCGAGAGATTTTTTTTCACTTTACCCTTTGAAAGATTCATAAGCAAGCAGCATTATCAATCAATTTCGGCACCCTTTTCGACGAATGTCTATTATTAACTACTATAGCTTTACGTTGAGTTAATTTACTCAGTTGCAGAAACATGCAACAATAGGTTAAAGGAGTGAAAATATGAACCGATACAACAGGGATAAAATCATGTCAAGGTCATACCACCCGATATTTGCTGGAAATAAAAGTAAAAAGTATTTTCTAAAATATGCATTCGTAACGAATCGAAATCCGCAACACCGAACAAGGTAATCGACTCTTACAGAAAATAAGGATCACAAGATACAAGACAAAAACAAAAGAATATAAGTGCAAGGTCTTAACTTGTAAAAATCATCATGAGAGTGAAATCACTACTAAATAAGGTAACAAGACTTTATAGGTGGCTACAACTTTGTAACTCTCAATACTAGAGAAAACACACAAAGAGAATTCAAGAAATTCTAGAGATTACATCCAAGAAGATTTGAGAATCTCAATCTCTCTTCTTTAACCTCTTTATTTCTTCCCTCTTTTTCAATCTATTGGTTGCTACACAACACCTCTTTTAAGCACATTCATCTATAAAAGAACTCTACACATCTTTATATAGCATATCATGTCTTCATATGTAGAAATTCGTCTAAATACACATCGATTTTCTTATTTAGAAACCTAATATGATTAAAGTTTTGAATATTACTTTTCTTCAATCTTGTTATTAGTAGGATTGCCATATATGAGCCAAATCATAACAATCACCACATTGCATCATATTTATTATCAAACTCAACAAGAATATATCAACCTCTGACATTCAATCTTCAAACGATAGTCTCGATCTTATAAATCATCCCCTCCCAGGGGCACCAGTCGCAAGTCGACTCCAGACTTGGGCATGGCTTGAATTCGTATTTCATCTCTGCAACGCCTATGTTAAATCATTCAAAATAATTGTTGTTGCATCCGGATTAATAAATTTCTCTCGTTGTCCTCGAGTCACGGCCAGAAGGTTGACCAACTTCAAAAGAACCATCATGAATATCCATCCCTATCGTCGCAGAAAACATAAGAGCACCACCTCGCATGGTGTCCCCTCTTAGCCGATAAATATTATCTCACTTCTCTCTCTTCATGAGTACGGTGCAACCACGTGTCACCCTTAGAATTCCACCCCTACCTAAAAAATCATAGCCCACAGAATCTAACATACCCAACAATATAAGATTTTTGCTCATCTTTGCTACATATCGTACCCCAACAAGCCTACGCACCATGCAATAATGCATCTTAGTATTTAATGTCCTTTCACCAACAATCTTAAAAAAAATTTAAGTCATCACCTAACGGAACAATAGCAGACTTTTTCTCCAAAGAAGCAAAGCAAGACGCATCTGCAAAAATATGTAACAAACTACAAGAATCCAATATTCAGCCAGGAATAGCTTCCTTACCTAGGAGATCGTGAGCAGATAGTCAAAAATGTTATCATGCACTTGCGTCACCACCGTCGCATCTTTAAGATCCTTATTCTTCTATGCACACTACAAACAATTTCTTTTGATGTAATCAAATTCCATACAATGATAACATGTATCTCCCTTCTTCGCTCTTGATCCCTTATTAAGAGTCCTTCCTCTTCTATCTGCCACCACCGTCAATTGTTCACCCTCAGAAGCAGAATTTTCAATAATTGATTAGATAAAATTAATGCAGTGACTTCCTCCAGCTTCACCGTATTCTTCTCATATAGAAGCGTAGTCACAATGTGCTTGTACGAAAAGGGAAGCAAAGTAACAAGGTCATGTCTTCTTTCTCTACTTTTACACTAACAGTGCGAAGTTGATTCAAATGTCCGTTGAACACGTTAATGTGTACTAGTAGATTTTCACATTCCTTCATCCTCATACCATATAACTCCTCCTTCAGGTAAAATCTTTTCGTGACAAATTTTGACATGTACGGTCTCTCTAGCTTTTTCCAAAACTCGATCACATCATCTTCCTCTATGATTTGAGAGCATTGTCGGCCAAACACAGCCCGATGAACTTGTAGCCTTCATCTCCTAGTCTTCCAATCGTCACCCTTCATTGTTTCTGACTTATTGGATTTCCTCAACAAGAATTTGTGAATGCCTTGTTGTACTAAAATATCTTTAACCTTTCTCTGCCACAGCCCGAAGTTTATTTTGCCATTGAACTTCTCCACCTTAAATCGTCCAAGCATTGTCGTAGACATCGTCGCCATTGCAAACTTTCGGATCTTCAGTTATAAGAATCTTTCGAATATTCAGCTAAAAGCTCTTGTACCATTTTCTTGGTAATAAAGAGAATACGATTTCCCAAGATGTTTGTTCGTGACGACAACACCAAATACGGTGACCGACTCTTGCAAAATATAAAGATCACAAGATACAAGACAAAAATACAATAATATAAGTGAAAAGACGTAACCAGTGAAAACAAGCAGAAGAGCGAAATCATTATTAAATAAGATCACAAGACTTTCCAAGATCACTACAACTTCGTAACCCCCAATACTCGATAAAGTACATAAAGAGAATCCAAAAAAGACCACAAATTACACCTAAAAAAGATTTGAGAAATACACTATCTTCTTTAATCTCTCTATTTCTTCTCTTCTCTCGACCTATTGGAAGCTACTCAACCCCTCTTTTTTAGTACAATTATCTACAAGGAACTCAAGAAACTCTAAGCCCATTTATATGGCATGTCATGTCTCCATATTTATGGAAATCCAATTGTAAGTAGACATGATATTGGTTTCCTTATTTGGAAACTCAATATGATTAATGTTTTGACTCCTATTATTACTAGTATATGAGCCAAATCCTAACATAATCATTTCATTCTTATAGGAAAATGAAAACTTATATAGTTGTCCAATAACTTCACAATAAAAGACTTTTACAAGCACACGGTTAAATAAATCATATTCTTTCCACACAATAATGCAACAAGAAACTGGTATTTTAAATCTTTGAAGTACAATGCCTTGAATACTAACACTTACTGGAAACAATTGGGGTCATGCATTACATTTGATATACAACAAACTAATAATGTCAGTATGACAAGTAACTTTGGTACAAATGAATCAGTAAGATCTAGAGCCAAAAATTACACTTCTTACAGTGACTTCACCTTGCTACCAGACTAATCTGGATTTGCCATACAAAAACTCCGACTTTGAAAAAAAAAAAACACATTATAAGGGGAAAGGGGCAGGGGTCATCTAAAACCTTTTATTTATTCAGGGAATTGAGAGAACCATCTTTTTAGTATATGATGGGCCCATCCAAGCTACCTGATGCAAACTGTAAATAGAAACACACATGAAGGGATCCAGAATTTTTATTGTTTCGTGGTGTTAGAGATTATACATAGCACATAATGATGAGCAGATTACCTGTCTAACAATGGGATTCATTGAAGTTGTAAACTCATGGGTCATTCCTTCCCACACAATCTTTCCCTCATACAGAAACAATAACCTGTGAGAGACAATTTAAAAGAAAAATATTTAAGGGATGCAAAGCCATGGTACAAGAGAAGTTTTAAAATGAAAGAGAAATGAAGAACTACACTTCTCTTAGCAGGGAAAATGAAATAAAGTAAAAAAGAAGAAAAGGGAAATTCGATTAGTCCAGCTATTTTCTGAAATATTGACCCAACTAACAGGAAAAGGATAAATGAATTTACTTCTCTTGCTATCCTAGTTTCCCTTTCCATGCAAAACTGTCTGTGAGGAAACAAACCCAAGGAGAAACTGGATTGCGGGAAAATGAGATCAGTACCTGTCAACAGCCCTTCTAATGGTGCTATGCTGATGTGTTACAACTACATAAGATGTTATTTTCCCTGGTGCATCATCTCCTTTAAAATGCACAGAGCGGATGAGATCTTCAACGACAGTGGATGCAATGGGATCAAGTCCTGCTGTGGGTTCATCATACAAGAGGACCTAATATCAAAAGAATGAACGGGATAAGGAAAAAGAGAGAAGTTCTGGGTGTCTGACTGTTCCCATTTCCTATCTTTTCCTACTCGGCAATCACAATAAATCTGGGGAAATAAAGGACCAACTTTCTTTTAAGATTCTTGAACTTGCTAACGGCTTCATCATTCTTCTTTCGGTAAGTGAATACCTTAGCAGAAACAGAACTAAAGCCATCTTCTTTCGGTAAGTGAATACCTTAGCAGAAACAGAACTAAAGCCATCTCTTTGCATTCAACTAATCACATTAGTTAAATTTTATCATGCCAAATAGATCAGTTCCATGCATTGATTTCACAAGCAATGCTACCTGGTGCTTTTACTGCTTCATGACTGTTATAGGGCTATTAACTTTTATAGGGCTACAACTTTTCCATAAACAGATAGTCCTGTGATCATGGGATTACAAAGTTGCAGGCAGTAGTGCAATAGACTAATTATAAGTGGTGAAAGAAGTAATGTTGAGTATGCCATCCATTTAAACTTATAAATTGTGTTTAAAAATAAAACCAACCCAGCTTGGGGGACATACCTCTGGCTCAATTGCTTCCTTTGTGTTGTCAAAAATAATAGATCGAGCTAATGCTACCCTTTTTTTCATACCACCAGACAACTCAGAAGGCAAGCGATCTTCAACACCCTATGGAGATGATAAGTAGGACCTTCTTGAATAATGAACTGATAATATAATATAATTATGTAAAAAATCTAAACTTAATATCAGTAAAAATTTAACAGACTATGTAACATGAGGTTGTGGCTATTGCTGATGTACAGTGGTGAAGTCATTTTGTTGTTATGCAAGAAATATGGGTTCAAAAGCCTTCCCAAACTGGATGTGCCCATGGAGGCTCTGGTAGTAGAGCGATCACAAACCTACAGTGGTTGAAGATTCCTCTACAGTTGTTCATAGATTCACAGGGAATGTGATGCATAACAACATCTTAGAAAGGACATCATCACAACCATTATGTTTTTCCCCAAAGAAAAGGGATTTGGGCATAGAACATAAATATAATCTGAAGTCTCCCAAATGTCTAGCTTGTATGAATTGTCTGAGTTTCTGTCTAATCTCTTGGTTATTTAACTTTAGAAGGCCAGGTTAAGTCTACCTCACATATTTTAAACTCATGCAACTAAGGAAAAAATCTCCAAACTTTTGATAGACTAAAAGAAAAGGAAGATAGATGATAAGGTTAGATGTAGAAAATTTTCCTCTACGGTAAGTAAGATATAAGCCAAAGAGAGCATGATTTTTCTTTTCCAAAATCTCAAAAGGAAATAGTCAGAGGGTTAAAATGGTGTAGATAAAGAACAAAAGTCATTTTCAGAAAACATAAAAAAAGATGGATGCAAGCATCCACAAGCCAAAGTAGACTTCACATTGCCTACCGTTAAGTGTGGTTAAGAATAAGCAGAAACCAAGTAGATTTCACATCCCAAAAATGTGCGGTACATACTAGCCTCATTTGCACAGAAACAGGTACGAGTTAGGAGGATACTCCAGGCAGTAGATGATGTGTTAATATTAAAGAATGAGAGTGAAAACTGAAAAGATAGCTAGAACTGTTTGAACAAGTAAACTTAAAAATCATATGATGAGCTAGCTTCATATTGTTGTTTTATCAAGCTTATTATTATGCATCGGGAAAGCGTTCAGATTTGTGCAAAAGATAATAGGGAAATGCTCTACGAAATTGAGAACACCTCGTAAATGATAAGGACACTAAAGTGGTTTGTGTTGCAAAAAATGACAATATTCAAAAGAAAGAAAAAAGGTAAAAACAAGCATTGACATATTAATCCTCTTGTTAGATGGCACATGCATGCTGTTTAAGGTTGTGAACACCTACGAAGAGTGCATCTTTGTCTTTCTACTTTCTAGAAGATGCATTGTAACTTTAAACATCAAACAATTTGGATGGTGCAGATGTCTTGTAAATTCAAGAAGATAAACCTCATTATACAGTTTTATTAGAAAAAATTTACAACTTTAAGAACATCAAAAATATTTCAACTTCAACCAATTGCCCATCACTTCATTGAAAAAAATTGATATTCAAACTGAGGGTTGTCAGTTCTGCAAGGTCGAATCTGGTTTGAAGGTCTACGTTTGGATTCTAGAATCCTGTAATTGCACATGCACAAGATTTTCTTATCTGATCAATCTATGAGAAAGAAAGAAATAAAGTGAATAATCTAATTTGCCAAAATTGTAGAAGAAACTCTCTACACTGCCATGTTTGGATTAAACTATCTCTGTGTATAATGATCAATATTCTCTGTAACTTACCTTCAACCCAACTGCTGCTAAATTTTCTCTCACAATTTCTGCTATTTGATCGTCTGGCATACTGGAATTTTCATACCTTACGCAGAAAACAAGAGAGAGAATGGACACTACTACAAGAAAAGTTGATGTTGAAAAAGAAATTTGATAAGAGTTGTGAACGAAAAACTGTGATCATCACTTACAATAGAAAGCCAACATTTTCACGCACTGTAAGAGAATCAAAAAGTGCTGCACTTTGAAAAACCTGCAATGAAAATCAAATATGAGAATCACTTGGACCCAGCCGCATTTCTTGAGAATTACAATAGGTAAATTTGTTGATGCCTAATTTACAATCTTACTTACTTTGAAGGTACTAAGCAGCAACAATTTGAGGATCAATGTGAGAAAATGACACTGGACTACAGTTTTAATATGAACTAGTAGACATCCCTGCCTTAAATTTTTTTCTTCTTTAATGATAAAGATAGTTTCCCTCGTGTAAGGGACCAATGCAGTGTCAAGTATAACCCTAGAAGGGGGTAACACAAGTTATGAAAAATCAAAGAGCACAACAAACATACGTTAATTAGTCTAGTTTCCACATCTTTCGAGAAAAAACAGCTCCAAACTTCCTTTAACTAGTATTCACCCTATCCCATTCACTTTATATTTTCCCAATCAGCCGTAAATTACTCCCACTTACAATATGTACTTGAAAACTTCCTTTCTTGTTTGTACTATTGTTTGGGCTACAATCAACATCAAGTGTATATAACATAAGCATTGACGCCAATTTTGACATCTAGAAGGATCAATCACAACTTCACATGAAAAGTATCAAGTAATGGAATCATGATTTGGATAAGGTAAAGCACAAATTGAGATGTTTTGCAGCTAACATTTACAAATTTCCATAAAATATTTACAACGTAATTTACAGCTCAAACCTGAGAGTAAAAAGTTGAGTAAACTATACCAAGCCAATCCGGAGGCCTGATATCTCCTCGTCATCAACCAAACCATGTCTCTTCTTTCCACAAATGTAAACCTCACCCTGAATTCCGTAGTAAAACAAAATTATAAAGTTGAGCAAGCTAATTCCTGGCTTAAAGTAGACACTCCAATTAAGACACTCGCCATGTAATACCTTGTCTGGAGCAAGAAGCCCTGCCATAATCTTCAGAACCGTTGACTTGCCAGTTCCCGAAGGCCCAACTATTCCAACAGCTTCCCCATGTCTTATCTACAAATGTCCAAAAAAAGAGAATGAAAAAGGATCAGCTATAGAATTATGGCACTAATGCCTTACTGTTTTACTTACGTTAGTAAGAGAGTAGTTGGAGATAACAAGATAAAAATCATAAAATGCAAAGAGATTCAGATAATAAATAATAAAGAATAGTGCACGAGGATATAAACTGTCGTCCAGAACCTCAGATATTAATCAAATAGTATAAAAATAAACATAATAGACTAGAATTAATGTGAATGGTTTTCAAATACAACTTTATTTGGGCCCTAATCGCTACCACTTATGCAGGAAACACATTGGAAAAATAATCATATTATTGAAACCTCTAATCAATAATCATATTATTGAAACCTCTAATCTGAAAGAATGATGCATTTACAGATTTGACACTATTTTTTTTTACATATATCCATCACATGAATTGTCCACGACAAAAGTGGAAAAAACCACAACAAAATCCTATTTGATTTGTTGCTAAAGCACAGGGAAGGGGGGTCATCCAAGCTGGGTTTGAAGTGCCTGAAGAGTGTTATCTGCCGAAACAAATATGATTTCGACAAGATATTCCCTTCATTCTTCCTCAACCCTTTAGGGAAAAAATGAGTTAGAAGCGGTGGGGTTTTTTCTTTCTAAAATGGGCATTGATACCTAAATCAGGAATAAATCAATTGTAGAATGTGGATCGGTGTTATAGATCACCACCATCATCATCATCCAAGCCTTCTCCCATCATAATTGGGTCCAATATGGAGCATAAGAAAGCTCCATAAACAATTTGAGAGTTTTTATGACTAGCTATTAACCAGTTATCAACCCTATATTTTGGTTCTCAAATTTCTAGTCAAGGTGGTTATGAGCATGAGAGGGTCATATTATGAAACCTAGGTGGCCATTTGGCAGGTAGGTAGGTAGGTAGGTAGGTAGGTAGGGTTAGAGAGTACATGGAGTTTAGTCCCACCTCGGATTGAAAGTGTGCCTCCTCCGAGTGTCATTGTATATATGCCCATTTGCATATGCCTAATAGATCATCCCATTCCATTATTTTCCATGTTCATCTTCTATCATGATATCAGAGCTTTCCAAACCCCAATTTTCTAATTCTCATTCCCATCTCAAAATTCCACCACTCAAAACCCTAATTCTTATCAAATCCACAAAAACCATAATCATTTCAAGAGTTCGTTGCCGCCGGAACTCCTTGCTGGAGAAGTAATCAACTTCGGCGAGCCGAGATCCAAAAGAGGCTTAAGCTCCGGAACCCTAATTCTAACTCTAGCCATCAAAATCCACAAAAAATAACAAAATCCCCATCGAAATCCACACAAAAACCACAAAATTCAACAAATATGTCAAAAACCCTAACATGATCTTGCCGAAGTTCTAGTTCGTTTGAGATCCCATCATGGCAACTCGATCCAGCCATGGTGGATCATCGCCACTGACCTTCATCTTCATCCTCGAGGAGTTCTTGATCGAGACAATGCTTTGTGATCTTCAACTTCCTCTGTGATCGATCTTGGTAGAGCATCTTATCTTCATCTCAACAACTTCTCTTCGATCTCGTTAGGGTGAGATAACGAACCCTAACCCTAAATTTTTTGTTTCTTCTTCCATTCATCTGCAGTATGCAAGATAAGAGAGCAAAGACATGAGAAAATTTGTTTCTCTCTCCAGTCTTTATTTTATTTACGACTTGACCTGGACCATCAGTTAATGGACATGTGTCCCAATCTGAGACCCAATATTGATTCACCAAGTCTTGCACCCACTTGCACTCTGGGCACACCTCTTCGCTATTTGATTCATTAGGACCCTCAGCTCCGGGTCCAATAGTCAGACTGATTATGGGTGATACTTCGTAACTATACCAGTTTATGACATCATTAGTGCACCCTGGCCCGCTTGCTAGTGATAGCATGTTTTGGTTGGCTTGAGTTTCTGAGATCAATTTTATCCACAATGGCTTCTACTTCTGTGTATCAGATTTCATGTGCACCCTCCGCGACACTATTATCCATAAGTAACTTTATAGGATTTGATAAGCGTACTTTATGCTAGTAGACCCTCATTTGCACATCATGGTCCATCTCATGTTGTTATCAAGTCTTTTTCTGTTATTGGTTCCTCTGGCAATGTTATTCTATCCTCATTTGTTTCTCAGGGTTAGCAGCAACCTGTTGTTCATCAAGTAATGTGCTTGGCATAGAGATACAGACAACATCCTACTCATGAGTGCCAGACCTTTGCACAACGCAAGGCTCTGGAGCATGCATTTGATAGGCCTTATGTACGACCTCCACATTGTCAGACTGTTATGGCCGATACGACTACTTTTGACATCTCGTCTCTAGCCAACAATTCTTTGCCATCTCCTCGGCACACACCGATTACATTTCAGCAGTTCTAGCAGTTTCTAAGTATGTCCGCGCTGCCTGGTCCTTCGTCTGCCTTTGCTAGCTCCACGTTTACTACATCTGGCAAACCTCATGTACGATCACAACACCATCAAGCGGTTATGGCTGAGGTGACCACTTCTAACACCTTCCATGGCTGGTAGTTCTTGTAATGCCCCGCTCCGCGTAGGCATTATGTACAAGTGATATCGCTTTGCTTGCTCGAGCGGAAGCCTTCTCGGAGAGTTCCCGATCGAACCACAAGATGATTAATCTAAGTGAGTGGACAAAACTTCATTCTCTGATTCATGCACGCCTTAATAATGAATCTGAGTTTTTGAATGCTTGTTCTAAGAAGATAGTTTCATAAGAAGATGATAGAACCAGACTTTGCATGCTAGATAAAAAAAAACTCGTATTGCTTGTCATTGAAACGAATCTGCTTCCCTAACTAGAGAACTTGTATACTTGCCTAAAGAGATAGAATCATTGCCATGCTAAGAAAAGATAGAAATGTTGCATGCTTAGTTACACGGACACCACTATCGAACGAACCGCTGCCATGGTAATAAACAAGAGTAAAAGAATGTGCATATGTTTCCATCGAATGCTAAACAAGAATAGAACTGCATGCTTACCTAAAAGAGATAGAAGAATCGTGCCACATGCTGCTTGTCATTGATGCTTGAAAGATAGAACTGCTTGAATAACTTGTATAGTATGCTATTGAACATATCGATTGATTGAAAGAAAGAAGATTGAACCTATCGAAACGATTGAACCTATCGAATAGATTGAAAGAAAAGAATTGAGGGCTCTGGCTCTATCGCTTGATATCATGTTTGCTTGTCTATGAATTTGTGCATCATATAGTCTTTTTTTGATAGAATCGCATGCATCGCATCAGTTTTTGGACAACTTGTGCACAAGGTCTATCTCTCGAGCGTTTCCTGGGGCACTGGGAATCGTTCGTCCTGGGGGAGAAATCAAAACACCCTGAGGCTTGTAGTCCTCGCGATTAGGAAGGTGTCATGTCTAATAGTTAGCCTGGGCTTGTAGTCCCAACAGCTGCTATTCATGAGGAAGTAGACTCATGGGTCATCATGTAGTTAGGGCGCATGCTAGGCTAGTCTTCTTGCATACCTAACTCTTTGATGCAGAGACGGACAGGGAAAGAAGAACCTCGTTTATATATATATATATATATATATATATATATGCAAATTGTTTCTAACTTGTATGTCTGCTGCAGGGATAACCATTCGGTCATGGGTAAGGATCACTGAATAAGTGATCACTTGTATTTCCTTATGTTCCTTGTCCTTTATGCTAAATGAGATACATCTGTTTACTTAAATATGTTGCTGGTTCCATTGCATTGAATCGAATAGTCCACTTGATGCACTTGTCTTGATTCGAGATGAACAGTCCACTAGAGATAACTTATGTTCCTAAGATATCGAATATGGATGACGATACATGCTGCATACTGCACGATAGAACACTGTCTCTATAGCTTGCTTGTATGTATTGAATACGCAAACTGGTTTTAAAGACATATTTTCGAAAAGATGTAAACTGACTATAATCTTGTGCTGCATGAAATGAACCTAGGTAAAAGTAGCAAGATCACTAGTAATGTAATATTTTGCCACATGCTTACTTAGTGTGGGTTTCAGGGAGTGTTGCTTCTGTTCGTTGATTTTAGACTCACCAGTACTTTCTCCAAAGTGCTGACCCACCAACAGTTTACTTGTTCTCAGGTGCTGGATCGTCTGAGGAAGCGATAGCCGTGCCTCATCCCAAGGACCCGGAAATCTAGAGTCGATGCCTTGAGCCGTATCGAAATTGCTTTGAGCTGCTTTTGCATAAAGGGATATAATGTATGGAACGATGTCATTGTAATCGAGAGAAAGAGAGCTTGAGCGAACTGTAATCTCGGTCAAGCGCCGCTTGTAACCAAGGTTCAAAGTATCGGTATCGGAATCGGTATCGGACCATTCCAATGAGTATCGGGATCGGCGGTATCGGTAGTATCGGCGGTTTCGGATCGGAGTATCGGATGTTTTTGTATCGGAAAACAAACTATTAGTAAATTATTAACATTTTAGAAAATATATTTTATACATTTATGCATAATTTAAAGTATTTTTAGTGTTGTTTCTTAGTATTTTTGAAATTGAATGAAATAGTAATCACCATTGTCGATTGATTTATATGCGATAGATAAGTTTTCCTCATTTATATGCTTTTACAACCTTACTATGCTTTTACGCCCTTGCTAATTGGTCTTTTTTAATTCAATTTTCTTTGCCGAATTGACCGAAAAATATACCTCTAATGTCTGTATCGGTCAGTATCGGATATCGGTCGGTATTGGATCGGGACATGCCAAACTGTATCGGTATCGGCCGTATCGGATCGGTATCGACCGATACTTCAAACTATGCTTGTAACACATCTTGATTATCAATAAAGAGCTTGTTTTCATATGACATTGTGTTCTTTACTTTTCTGTAATATTGTGCCGCTGCTTCTGTCTTGAATAGCTTACTTGCCCTTGTTCAAAGCTTTGGCCTTGTGCAAGCACAGCTTAGGCTTGCACGGCATCACGCCCAAGCGAGGACGAATCGTTCCTCAAGGTCCCCAGCGAGGACGAACGGCCCCCTGTGGGATCGGGACGTGACAGTTCTTCCTCAGTAGCTCCATAGTATACAATGGTGACATCTGATCAGTTTCAGTCGACTGTTATTTCTGCTTATTCTACTTTTGCAGCCCCCGCATGTATATATCTTCTACCTCCTACATTCTTGACTCTGGTATTTTCTATCATATGACTAGTGATGCCTCTAGACTTAGCAGTATTACACATGTTCATTCGTCTGCGTATATTCATACAGCTGATGCCACTCTTTTACCTATTGTCGTGGCCACTTGACTGACTTACTACACTTTACCATACCTGATATTTATCATGTTCCCTGCTTGACCATGAGCCTCTTGTCGGTTTTCCAGTTAACCGACATGATGTTCCCTGCTACTACATGTTCTATATAGGATCCACATACGGGGATTGTCATTGTGACTGAGCAAAGGCATCATGGACTTTATTACATAAACCATCTTCCACTTCTGCTACTTGCCTTGACTTGCTACAACACCTTCTTCTTGCAATGTCTGACAGAGAAGATTAGGTCATCTGTCACGTTCTAGACTTTAATTGTTGTCTTCTTCGGATGTTTTAGGAAACTTTTCTGCCAAGTCCATAAGACCATGTACTGGTTGCATAATTGCGTTCATGGTCGTCATGTTCCTAGTCTTTTTCTATCGAGTGAGCATGTTTCTACTCCTCCTTTTGATCTTGTTCACACTGTTGTTTGGGAACCCTCTCCTTATATATTATAGGGAGAAAACATAATACTATATTATATTTGTTGATGATCATTCTCGATAACACATCTTCGCATCTCTTGTCGAGAGTGTTCCCTACTATGCTTTACCACATCCTCCAGTTCCCTTACCACCATCCATGCATGAAGAGCTTGTTTTCCATGATATTGGATCGGGTTGATTGTTCGTGCGACCTTAATCCTACAACCCATTAAGAAGTAGTTTGAACTTGAAATTCAAATGATTGATGCCAGCCCCTTTTGTGACTTAGTCCTTAGTCTCTCATTGTGGTGGGAAGACTCCTCTAAAGGATTGAAATGAGGAGGAATCAAAGACTCTTCTCTTTAAAAGGAGAGCTCATAGTCCCCTTTCTCCTATCCAACCTCATTTCCTTTCTTAAGAGTGTTATTAGTGGAGTGTTGTCAGCTGCAGAGGGTGAGTTCTTGTTGTGGTCATAGAGGAAATTGAAGGCTCTTATGGCTCGGAGAGAGTGCATGGTGTAAGGAAGGTTTCAACAACACCTCTCTAAGAGTGAGTGGTTTCTAGCCCTTCTTTCCTTTAAGAATCACATTAAGAAGATAATATTTAGTTGTCATTATGACTTAGGGTAGAAACTCTAACCACTCATGCTAACTCTAATCACTCATGCTAAGAAGCAAGAAACGGAAATGGGTTGTCTATATGTTCAGAATTAAACATGATATACCTATTTTCGTTAAGTATTAGTATGTATTGGGCTTTAGTCCCACATCGGATAGAAGAATAAGGAAGAGGTAATCCTCTCCTAAATATATGTAGTCTCTCTTCAATAATAGATTATCCATTATTCTCATTGTACATGGTATCAATGCCTAAACTCTGAACCCCCCCCCCCCTCCCTCTCTTTCTCTCTCTTCACCAAACCCTAGCCTACCTACATCCCCCCCCCCCCCGTCCCGCTCTACAACGCCCGCCCCCCCCCCCCCTCACCCACGCCTCCCACCTTGTTTGCTGCTGCTTCCGCTGTTGCTACTTCCATCTGTTGCTGTCCCACCCCCCCCCCCCTCCTGCCGCCCACCCCTGCCCCCCCCCCCCCCCTCTTTCGACAACCCCCCTCCAAAATCATAAACCTAGATCTACAGCAGCCACCCCCCTCCATGTTCCCACAAACCCTAACCCTAACCCCAATCATCCCAACCCTCGCTATGGATACACAGCCGCCATTTAACCCAAAACCCTAACCATAGTCATCTTTCCAAAAAAAATTGAGATCTTTAGATGATAGACAATAATTTGTTTGCATGAACCTCTGAACCTCGATGAGGATATCAGGAGTTAACAGAGAACAGACCTGGGTTTGCGTGATTCTCTGTTCTTGACCCGATATCCACAGGCCTATGTCGAATTTGTTGACTTCCAAGCCCAACATCGTGGTGAAGCCTTCACATATGGATCCACAGTCGAGTACTCAGCGGCGTGTGTGATCAGGTCGAAGCAGTGAGTGATCGACTCGGGTGCATCTGATCACATGACAGGTGATACAGGTATGTTGTGTGATTACATATTTGTCTGTCGTGTATCAGATATTACTGTTGCAAATGACAGTTCCCTGAGGGTTCGTGGAAAAGGAAGCACTCGTCTTTCTCCTGGTCTGCCACTTAGATCAGTTTTATACACACCTGGCAATCCGTTCAGTCTTTTGTCCATTAGTAGAATTACTCAATGTTATAAAAAGCGCTAGGCGGAATCGGTGCGCCAATGGGCCGCCTAGCGCCTAGGCCGCCGAACAGAAAAAAAAAAATTGAAAATTTGAATTTTTAGTTTTAAATTTTTTTTAAAATTTTGAATTTTTTTTAATATTTAGATTTTTTTTCCTGATATTTTGAATTTTTATTGCATTTCTTTTAAATTTTTTTGAAATTTGAATTTTTTTTTTGGGAATTTGAACTTTTTTTGAATATAAATCTGAAATTTCAAATTTCAAAATTTGAAATTTTGAAATTTTAAATTTCTGCCGCCGCCAAGGGCGCCTAGGCGCCGCCTAGGCCCGAACATGCGCCTAGGAGGCCGAATTGGCCGAATTCGGTGCGGTGGGCGGCCGCCTAGCGCCTAGGCGGCCGCCTAGCCCGATTTTTATAACACTGTTACTCGTGACTTACAATGTCCAGTAACATTTTTTCCTGATAGTTGTGTTTTTCAAGACCTAAAGACTAGGAGGACTATGGGTAGGGGACGTGTCTGGAAGCTTGTACATGTTTGACATGAATTCTTTTGTTGTCTATGTCTACGTGAAACTCGATTCGTTTGAGTTACACTGTCAGTTAGGTCAGCCATCTATCCAAGCACTCTAGAAGATGTATCTGTCTTTGAATTTTTCTGTTCCTTTTCATTGTGAGTCATATAGTTTGGCTAAACATCACCGGGTACTCTATTCGATGAGTCTAAATAAAGCTGCATCAACTCCTTTTGAGTTAGTGCACTCTAATATATGGAAGCCTTGTCCTATTGAATCGGTGATGAGCCTCAAGTACTTTGTTTCTTTTGTTGATAACTACTCACGTGTTGCCTTTGTCAACTTGATGAAAAATTACTCCGAATTATTTGATATTTGGTACAATTTTTATGCGAAAATCCAAACCCAATTTGGGGTTCCTATTAAGTAGTGTCGGAGTAATAATAGTCGTGAGTATTTATCTCGTGAGTTCAATTCTCATCTGGCTAGACACAGCATCATCCACCAAACTTCATGTCCTTATACACCACAACAGAATGGTGTGGCCGAAAGTAAGAATCGCCACATTTTGGAAACAACACGTGCTCTTATGTTTCAAACACGTACTCCCAAAAAAATCTAGTCTGATGCAGTACTTACAGCCTGTTATCTGATCAATTGCATACCATCTTCTGTTTTCAATGGCAATACTTCATTTTCTCGGTTTTATCCCAATTGTGAGCCGTTTCCTCCACATCTCAAAAATTTTGGCCGCTTGTGTTATGTTCGGGATACTCAACCTACTCTTTCTAAGTTTGATTCAAAGGCAATCAAGTGTATTTTTCTTGGGTATCCAAAAGATCAGAAAGGGTATCGTTATTTTTGTCCAACTTTGGAAAGATATTTTATGTCTCGGGATGTTGCCATTGTTGAAACTGAGTTTCCTCCACTCCCACCAACTACAGATTATGTTTCCAAGGTTTACCTAGAAGAGGATTTTCTGTTATTTTCAGCTCAAACACAGCAGCCTCGTATGGGTGCCCTCCCCTGCCGAGCTCAAACTTTGAAAAGATATTTGATGGTCCGCAAATACCGGCTTAGTCAAAACTGGCATCGCCCGTCTCACAAGCTCTACCAAAACAAGCATCACCAATGGTGTCCACTGCCGGAGAGTCATTGTCCTCCTCCATCTCTATTGATTCTCCACCATCTGATATATTGGCTCGTCCCCGTCGTATATGTCGCAACCATCCTTTGTATATTGACAACTACAAAGGGCTCGTGAGTCAAACTTAGTGCTTGGTGGCTACCATTGACGGGATTTAGATCCTCAATTCAGCAGAGGAAGGACTTGAACATCCTGGTTGGCATGCTGCTATGGAAGAAGAGATGCAAGCATTTCAGAAGAACCATATTTGGGAGTTGGTGGATTTGCCTACCGGTAACAACGCGGTAGGCTGCAAATGAGTGTTCACAATCAAGGTGAAACTGGATAGCACTCTTGATCGTCTAAAAGTTCGACTGGTGGCTAAAGGATATTCTCAGACATATGGAATTCAAGGTTCAAAGTATCGGTATCGGAATTGGTATCGGACCATTCCTATGAGTATCGGGATCGGCGGTATCGGTAGTATCGACGGTTTCGGATTGGAGTATCAGATTTTTTGGTATCGAAAAGTAAACAACTATTAGTAAATTATTGACATTTTAGATAATATATTTTATACATTTATGCATAATTTAAAGTATTTTCAATGTTATTTCTTAGTATTTTTGATATTGAATGAAATAGCAGTCACCCTTATCGATTAATTTATTGCGATAGATAAGTTTTTCTTTTTTATATGTTTTTACAACATTACTGTGCTTTTACACCCTTGCTAATTGGTCTTTTTAATTCAATTTTCTTTGCCTAATTGACAGGAAAAGAGACCTCTAATGTCGGTATCGGTCAGTATCGGGTATCGGTTGGTATCGGATCGGGACATGCCAAACTGTATCGGTATCGGCCGTATTGGATCGGTATCGGCCGATAGTTCAAACTATGCATACGGTGAAGATTATTTTGAGACATTCTCCCCAGTTGCTAGGATGACTTATGTGCGAGTGCTTATAGCCTTAGTCGTCCGATATGATTGGCCCATTCTGCAGTTGAATATAAAAAATGCATTTCTTCATGGGGACCTTGAAGAATATGTGTATTTGGTGCAACCTCCTGGGTTCGTTATAAGGGAGGGTAAAGTATGTCATCTACGGAAGGTCCTCTATAGTCTCAAACAATCGCCTCGTGTCTGGTTTGGACGATTTACACATGATGTTACTCAGTTTGGCATGTGTCAATCGAAAAAGGATCATTCGGTATTCTACCGACAGTCATCAGCCGGACGAATACTACTTGGTGTCTATATCGATGACATTGGGAGACGACAGTCAGGGAATTGCAGGACTAAATAAGTTTATAGGTGAACAGTTCAAGACTAAAGATATAGGATCGTTGAAGTACTTCTTGGACATTGAAATCACACGGGACAAGCGGAACATTGTAATGTCTCAGAGAAAGTATGTGCTGGACATCCTAACCGATGCAGGAATGAAACAAGCTAAGGGAGAAGCCTCACTCATGGATCCAGGGGTAAAGTTACTCCTCGATGAGGGATACTGATGACCAATCCGGATCAGTATCATCGAGTGGTTGAAAAACTCAACTACTTGGTAGTCATGTCATGACTCGTCCAGACATTTTCTTTGTCGTAAACGTTGCAAGTAGATTTATGGCTTCTCCACGAGTTCCACATTAGTAGGCAATTATCAGAACCCTGCGCTATCTAGCCCAGAATGCAGGAGAAAGAATTCTGATATAGAGTCAAGAAGATACTCATCTTGAATGTTTTACAGATGAGGCCAGGGGTGCAAGTCTTGCTGATAGACGGTCAACATCCGGCTAATCAGTATTCATTGGTGGAAACTTAATATCGTGGAAGAGCAAGAAACAGAGTATGGTTTCACGATCAAGCTCAGAAGCAGAATATCGAGTCATTGCTCATGGTATTGCAGAAGTGTTATATCTACAGCATCTTCTACAAGAGCTGGAAGAAGAAGCAGATCAAAAACAGCAGATATGTGGTATGATAATCAGTCCGCTATCCACATTGCTACCAATCTCGTATTTCATGAACGAACGAAACATATTGAGATTGACATTCACTTTGTTTGTGATGAATATCAGAAGGGGGATGATTACGTTTCACCATGTGAGAACTAGAGATCAGATAGCTGATATACTTACGAAGTCTCTTTTGGGTTCTCGAGTTTAGTTTCTATGTAACAAGCTGGACATGATTGATATCTATGCTCCAGTTTGAGAGAGGGTGTTAAGTATAAGAATTAGTATGTATTGGGCTTTAGTCCCGCATCGGGTAGAAGAATAAGGAAGAGGTCAATCCTCTCCTCTATATATATGTAGTCTCTCTTCAATAATATATCATTCATTATTCCCATTCTACATGTACATTGTCTACAACTCTGCACATAAGGCATTTGACTACAGTGATCTAATGGTAGACAGAGGACTCGTAGACGGAAATATTTTGTTTTGAACAATGTGCCTAGTTATGTCTTTAGATGCCTGTAATGCACCTATGAACTGAGCACCCTGATTCTGTCTTCTGCAGGAAGAACTGGGTACTCTATATATATACGTCTGGAAAGCTAACGCAATGCTCTAACTCATTTGTTCAGGAAGTTTTGTCTAATTGTAATTTCTACTGCTTGAAATTAGACATTGAAGTATAATATTGAACGTTGTCCAGAGACTAAACTGAATTTACATAGCTCTCTGTATTTTTGATATTCTGAACAACATGTTTATCGTAACTTATACTTGTTATATATCATCAGAAAGATATTTCAGTGCTCTATAATCTTTGTTTATACACTTTATGTTAATTTTGGGATCCGTTGACTCAAAACTGAGTCCGAACATAGCTGCACAAGCAGCAAGCTGAACTAAGATTCGTTCAAAGAATGATGTTGTGAGCTATTTGAATGGTTCCGAAAAGTCAAAAATCGTACAATGAGCTGAGTCTCGAGTATTGGTTGAGATTATATGATTAAAAGGACTTTGTCTGGGTCGAACGGATCGTGCACAAGGCCAGTTCCAGCCTGAGCAGTAGTGACATGGACTGTTTTGAAAGAATTTTGCAAGTGTACTATATTACTTTGTTTATGTTGCATAGTCTCGTTGATTCTTTAAGTAGGGATTCATGCATTTGAGTCAGTTATCATAATAACGTGTGCACGAGGAGAGCTTGCTCTGCCTAATTCCTCGAACGATATCCGTGCACGGAATCGTATCGGCCTAGGAGGAATAAGTTAGTATTCGTGGATCTTCGATATGGAAGGGTCGCACAAGTGGTCGATGACTTTTAGTTGGGAGCTAGACACCTTCACTGAAGGGATTAGTTGGGGGCTAGACACCTCCACTGAAGGGGTTCTGGATACCTCCCTTACTACCGCGGGTGTAAGACAGTCATTTTTCACATATTTTACCCATAAGCTCATATAATTCAAATTATAGTGCATGACCTCTAATTATTTTAAGATTATAACTTAATTAGAATGTCATTTCTTTTTTCTCTTTGGTTTATGTCTTAGAGATGAATGCAATTCTCTATAGTAAAGTAAGGTTAAGCACAAATTGAGTCTAGTTTACTTCGGTTTGAGTTAGTATTTATGTAGGATTTACCATGCTTATTTTAGTTGGCGGGTGAATTCACTAAGTTATATTAGAATTATGGTCCAAGTAGGTTAAGATTCTTTATTTTTCCGATAAATACTGCATGTACAACAGGGTTATCATTTTAAAGGGTAATTGACAGAATAAATTTTGAGAAGAGCCAAATCCAAATTTAGCTCATATATCTTTCTTGTACATATATTCCATATATTGATGGTTATTTCTGCAATTTTCGTCAAAACTCATCAAGCAACAAATCCTCATCTCCTTTGTCATCTTCCCATATCATCTTCACAGTCGCAGTTGTTCAGCACTATCCAATCGGGTTCAGTTCCCACTACCAATCGATCATCACGAGGTCCACTACTAATTGTCACATTGTTGGAAACCACCCCGTTGGTCTCAACTTAGGCGACCGGAAGTCCAGAACAATCAGTGATCCTGAGTTTTGCAACAAAACTGATTCAAAATCTGATTGGTTATCTGACTGGATATTAAACCAGGTGACCGACCGGCCACCCGTTAGTTAATAATTGTCGTTCATTATTAAAGTTTCCATGAAAATATTTCAATTTAGTTAATCATGAGTACAACACCCCCCCCCCCCACCCCCGGTCTAGGTCCAACGATCTCTTTCGGTCTTGTCCTTAGAAGCCAGAAGCGGGAGGAGGCGGGAGTGGAGGAGCGCAACTAATTAGAAGAGTCAAAAGTTGTGAGCAATGTTTTAAAAACTGGACCGGACTGGCCAGTTGAACTGGTCAACCCGTGAACCAGTAATTTTTTTGTGCTGGTTTAATATCGACCTAATATTTTTTACAAAAATCGGCTTCGTTTGTGTAACCTGGTCGACCCAGCCGGTTATACCATCGAACTGTCTGACCCAGCTTGGTTTTAAACTGGTTTAAACGTTACTTTTATTATTCCACTTTTTTTTTTACTTTTGACTTTTGGTTTGGACTTTACATACAATAAAAGTTCATATATATATATATGATTCTTGACTAATTTTAGCATAAGTAATATAATGTGTAGTTGCTGCTATGTAATATATTCAAATAAAATTGTACGCCTATATAACTGGTTCAACCCGGATTAAACCACGGGTTGAATCGGTTTGACCCAACCCAGTGTCTTGACCTGGTCGATCTTCGGTCCCATTTTTTTAATATTGGTTGTGAGCATGATGGAAGCGTACGCTATTAAAGATTTTATGTTTATCAATTATTGTTATCAAAATTTATATATATTTTAATATTTACTAGAATTTATGAAGTTCAGTTTGTATGATGATTTTTATGATGTTAAGGTAAATAATATTTAGTTTATTGTTACTTTGATTAACGTGTATTAAAAATTCTCCATTTTTTTCCTACAATTTCGGTCATCTTTTGAAATTTGTCATATTATGGAAAGCGCTCATGTCGTAAGGAAAACACGCCCCCGACGCATATGAAAACTAGCTCCCAAGGAAGAACCGCCAAATCGAGGTTTTTATTGAGATTCGTTGACCTTCTAAGAGATTATGGCTTCTAAGATCTTGTCTTGCGCTAATATCTCTAAAAGACTCGAGTGTCAAATTTATCTTAGAAAAATAACTATAAATTAACTCGTAAATCAATTTTACTTAGTTGAGTATTTATAATTTGTTGTAGGTTGATTTCCCCTACATTCACCTTCAGAACGATGCTGATGGTGGATAACTAACAAAGCCAAAATGTCATCTTGATGATTTTGCCCGAATTCACAAGCAATGTCCAAGTTCATGAACCATAACCCCGAGTCCACAAGGGTTGCTCGAGTCCACGAGCTATTGGAGTCCACCAATAAAAGTGATAAATCTCGTAATTAATTTTATTTTATTGAAGATTAATAATTAAGTACATTGAAGGCCTTTATATAGGCTTACGAGTCTTGGAAAACAAGTAACAAGAAATCCTAGTAAACTCTAATCCTACTTCGAGATATGGAAACAAATTCTAGTGAAAGATATGACCAGATTCGCTTGTATTCGTGCAAAATCTAAACGAAATATAATCTAAACCTAAACCGCCAAAATTAGCTCTATCCTGCATCTTACTAGAACCGAATCGGTCGGTTTACTGATCTGTCCACCATTCAGTTGACTGGTCGGAAACTGATAGGGTGAAAGAAGTCAAGTTAAAGCTCTGAGTTCTATGGCAACAAGGCCGGTAAAGACTGCACACAGAAGATTGATAGCATGTCAACCTAGGTAAGCAGTGTGTGAGTGACAATTAGTAACACACTGCATCAAGTCAATCCATCAACTTCTTAATGTGGAAAGCATATGGTCTTATGGAGTGGATATCATCTAATCACTATTATGTTGCATGTGTGACATGAATGTTCCCCCATTTACTAGAAGCAGCTTTATCAGTCATCACAGAACAATATTTCCTAGATCTCACCGCTTGCTGAATATTCTATATAAGCTTTGAAGTTCCTCTTGCAAACAGCACAAAATTGTAGGGCAAATTCAGAATTAATATTAGACTTGGGCCATTTAAAACAAAATGGATAGTGAAATGTGGTTTCTAAACTATAAACACCCACATAGTGAACCTTCTGGTCTATATGATTGACTAATTAATATGGAAATGTTAAATGTGGTTTATGAACTATTAACCACAGGGCATAAAAAGTGTGATATAGCTGAACGGAAGAAAAGGATTCATGTAGTCAAGCACTTTGGGATTCTTCAGCTGTGGTAGGGGCATAAGAAGAACCATATGTTCCCCTCAAAGGCATAAGACATCTAACATCTACTTTGAAACTTGCTAGTATTGCATCATGGAGAAACTATTTTAGAAATATGACATACAGAAGATGAAATTTCACCTTGAAGTTGATACCTCCCAAAACTTGCTTCTCCCCAAAGGATTTGTGCACATCACGGCACTCAATAAGGATGTCAGTGTCACCCTTAATCTCTCGAGGAACTCCCACATTCTCAGTCAATGAATTCTGATAAAATACCAGACCAACATTAATTATGACAACTCCATGGTTCAAAGAAATATATAAGAAAAGGCTAACATGCAATGCAAAAAACCTTGAAAACATGTCAATGAGCAAGTCATACTCGTCTATTAAAATCAATGAGTATAGCAACTGTATCATCAAAGTTACCCAGTTCTTATTCTTAAAAGTCCCCAGTTTATTCAGCTTATTTCATAGATGTGACTTTCAAATGAGAACTGGAGAAAAGCTGGTTGTATCTGAACAGACAACAAAGTATATTTCTATTATGAACATGAAATCCAATCTGAAGGAATTGAGGATGAGAGTTTAAATCAACTTTATATGTTTACGAATAGAGGTATAATTATCATTTGCAGAAGTGACTACTAAGGGTCCTATATTGTCCAAATCACAGAAAATAATGTCTTGGCTCAATACTCTTAACTCCACAAGAAGTCATGCAGATTGATGAAGTACTCAACTTAGGGCTAATAGTATCTGAAAACAACAGCATACTCTTTACATTGAATGTTTATGTGATCTCTTCCACCCAACCTTACACCAGCAACTAAGTTACTTTCAACAATGATCCCCCACCAACCACCCAAAGAGGAAAAAAAGAAGAAAAATATGACAAACAAAATGGGGAATACAACAAATTGCAACAAGTTTAAGCTTTCCCAGTGCAAATTGGGCGAACAACTCAACATAACTAATTTTCTTTTTAGAAAATATTAGTGACCAAAAAATTTAAACATCACAATACAACAATACATAAACCATGCAAGAAAGAGATATGAAGTGAAATCAAAAGTCTACCACACAAGGAAAATTGGCAAATATTGAGGTGCTTTTTAACTTATCATGCCATACTGATACCTTGTGCCTGCAATTATGTGAGTTCCACAGGGACGTAAAATGTGCGATATACTCAATTTTCTAATATAGGCTAGGCTCTCTTTATAATGATGGGCCAATGTGTTGTGCACATTAGATAGGATTTGTGTTGTCATTTGATGGGTCCAACCATGATGTAACTGGGAAGTTTTGTATACCATCAGCTTACAGGCCAGCTCCACATAATGTGGGCATAAGGAATGGGCTAGTAAGATAAAGCACTGCTAGTAGGACTCGAATAATTAGCGTCTATATGATGACTTGCAATTCCACTACTACATGTGCCAGAAATCAATGTGCCCACACGAAATAGTTGTTTCAGCCACTTCTAGGTGTGTGGCTACTGTTTAACAAGAATTTAGTAGCTGGAATAAGTGAAAAGCACCAAATGCAGATCAAAGTACTCGGAAACAAACAACTAGAGGGGAAAAAAAAAATCTATTCAACTCAAACGTTTTCTTGTGGACTTCACAATTTAAACAGTATACTTACATAGGAAATGTTACTTTATATTAGTAAAAGATATCCTTTTACGAGGCTGAAAGTCAAATATGAAATAATAAGTACCGACTATCAAAGTACTTCATTCAATGTTAATAGTTTTCAACAGGTCAGTTCAAGTAGTAAAACAAGTCAATGTTTGTTCACAATAGACAATACTGCATTAGGATTCTAAATGGTCAGCTGTCAGGATTCAATAGTCAATGCAAAAGTACAAAGGCTGGTCTTGCGAATGTATTTAAACAACTTAACACGACACAGTTACAATTGCTTGCTGATTTGTCTATGGTTGTTAAGCAAGATGATAGATAACAAAAGCTCTTTGTATTTGGAGTAGAGTAGTCAAATCACAAGAAAACACAATAAATCCTTTTATGCACTTTTCCTGATGAAAAGATAGAATACACTTTTATTGCTCCAATTTATGAACTTACAATTACGAAGAAGTTATTTTGATAGTAGTTCTTTTTGTTATATTGGTTTCAAAAAAGCATAAAAGTTGCTTAGTTGTTTTGACTCTGATAAATGATTATGCAATTACAAGCAATGTCGTAGTATCGGTATTGGAAATGGAATAGGCTTTGGACCCTTCTTATGAGTATCCGTGTTGGATGTTTCGGCAGTTAAGGAAAGCCAAAAAAAAATTAAAATAGGCATTATTTTATTTATTATTTGTTGCTTCCTGTTAACTTTAAATGGAATAATCTTCAAGATTGATGATCAAGACACAACCTTGCCATAACCTAGAAGGTCAGTTGGTGCATAAGTAGGCCAACCTTTTTGGTCATGGCGTTTAAGCTCATACAAACAAAGATCACTCTTTTAAGTTACATTAAACAAGAAAAAGAGTCTATACAAAGAGTTAAGGTAATATAATTTGCCACAGGAAGTACATTCATCTAATCATCTCTACGGCAGAAGCCAACGAGTGCAAAGAAAAGACATTCCCAAGAATACAGCTCAAAGTGCAACTTAAAAGAAACTAAGCATTATATTCTGCAGTAGTGTTTGGATGCATTAGAAATAGCATAATTTTACTCGAAATTGAGTTTGGTGGAAGTCGATATTAAGAAATAATTGGATGGTAACTACTGCTAGAGTGGTCACTTGCACACACTGTATAACCAAGAACTTTGCCTAGACCAAAACCAAAATTGACGATTTCAAAAGGCAACCCTAGATTCAAACAGCTTTGGGATCTAATAGAACTTACCTGGTCTGACTGAAATCTAGTCCCGATACAAGAAAGGAAATAGCACAATATATGAAATATCAGGTCTTAGGCACTTTCATAGATTTAGTTAATCAATGTTCCCAAAAGCTCGAGATTATAGAAGTGTGCCAAAATTACACAAATAAACCTTTAACACACCCTTCCCGTGCGGGCCGAGATTATGTGAACCTGGGCTGTACCAGTATATGGTTGAACCTAGAGTGTCGTTCACTTGGGCGTGAATCGAGGATCAAGCATGTAAAAGCAATTGACTATTTAGCTGGCGGAAGGGAATTGGAATCTAGGACCTTTTTCTCTGATACCAAATTAGTTAATCAATGTTCCCAAAAGCTCGAGATGACAGTAACAGACCGACATTATGTACTAAACCTTTAACATATTTAACAGAATTTTCAAACCCGAACTAAAGGTCTGCTTCGCAATGGTATTTTTGCCGGTTTTGGAGTGTTTTCAACAGGAATTTTTTTTTTAAGGTATTGGTTAAAAAAAAAAACAGTACTGAATAGTTTTGGATGTCTTTATAAACACTCCAAATTGGTGGGGTTTGAGAGGTTTTATTATTTTATTCCATTTATAGCCTCATCAAAAAAATATAATTATAATTACTAATATCTTACCCTATTTCTTCTTTCTCATCTTTGTTTTTCTTCAACTTCCTCCAAACTACGGCCACTTATTTCAATGAATTTTTAAAATCTTATTTTTATATAGTCTCTTATATCTTCATCCAGGCGATCATTCTTATAAATCCTTAATCCATCTAGATTACTTATTTCATGGCAAACTCATCTAGATTGTTATAAACTCACCTAGAAGCATTTTTTTATGTTCTCTTTATTTTTTATATTTTTATATATGGGTATATAGGTAATTTTATTCTTGTACAAAACTTTCAGAACCGCTTGTTAATGAATTACCAATCATTTGTTGGACTTGTTTAAAAGCCGCTACTTAAATCCACCCTTACCGGTACTCTAAAAACACCTCGTAACCGCTACCCTAATAATTGCCAAGCATACCCGAACTAAATTTAAACTATGTGGCCTGCTAAAGAACTGCAATTTTCAAACTTATTTGTAGGAGAGAGAAAAAACTGGGATTTGGTTGGAGGCCTCTATGTTTTTTGTCTGAGGCATACTATCGAACAGTTGGTAGGCATTACTTATATGATGACATGAGATAAGAAACGGGGAAGCTCACGTTGCCATCGACGTTGGCGGAGAATCCGGTCGGATTCGCGGCAGAAGAGCAGGCGAAGTTCCTTTCGGGGGGCCCGGCGGTCGGAGTGGGACCCTTGCCGATCGCGATCGAGAACTTGCTTCGCCGCGGCGAGTTATTCCTCTTCGATCCGGCGGCGAAGGGAGGGATCCAAGAGTTCGCCCACGGGGCCGTGCAGTTCCACATGGCGACGGCCTCCGGCTCCCGGCGAGGGGGTTGGGCTTTGGGGGAAATAATGTCCTGGTCTTGATATTTGGGGAATCGGGGAGTGCTTAAGGAGAATTTTCCCAGGAAAGAGGACGAAGGAAGAACCAGAGAATTTAGGTGTCAACTCTGGGCCACGAGTTTTAATGTCCGACCCGGCCCGCTTTGATGTTGCCAGATGGCTTTGGAGTGGGTTGTGTGGGTATTTGACCCATCTAGGATTCCGTATTGGGCCGGGCCGGGCAGTCCAAGTTGATAAAGTACGGACTCCGGCCAGACATGGGCCTGTCTTTTTCGGCCCTAAAGTAATTTCTGGTCGATCAGGGCCGGACTTAATTATTATTTATGAAGTCCAAGTCCGTTCACAAGAGTCGAACTTTTCGGACCAAGTCGGGTCGGGTCGGGACGGGTTAGTTCTATAAAAAAAATTCCAAATGGACCTTCTCGGACCTAATCGTTAAAGTCGTCTTTGAATAATTGTTTCAACATTATATTCTTAAATTCTATCACTTCATGGCTAATGTTAATTCAATCTTTTAGTTAAAATCGAACAATAAGAATGATATAAAAATACTAAAGATTAAAGGTGCTTAAACATTGCCATACCATAAATAATCTCTGAAAAACAAATTTGCTAGACAAAGATCACATGATTCGCTGCACATCAATTCAGGATGCCTTACAACAATACAGAAAGACAATATTTTGAAGCCTCCAGGTATTATTATAGCATCCCCATAGCTCAAACGTAGCATCTATATCTTCACCAGTAACACACGGCATAAAAAAATTGTTGTAAAATTATTTTAAATGTGAATTTATTATGAATATCATCGTCCCTAGGAATTAAACTCATGTAACCAACAAAAATATATTCTGATGCGGGACGAAGACCCAAAGGAAAAAAATATTATTTGAATTTTGGAATTTATGAAAATTTTGACACGAAAGCTTTAAATTGAAGAGTGACCAACAACTACTATAAATTTATTACAAAATTTATAATAGAAATACAAAATAATAATTAGGAATACCGTTGGAGACGTCAATGTGAAAAGTAGAGAAGGAAATAAGATCGAGAGATCAACTTTAGGATTTTTGGAAGCAGAGAAAGAAATAAGATCGAGTGATCCACTTTAGGATTTTGGTATCTCACTATTTAAATTCAAAAATAGATCTCTCATTCTCTAGGCTCTCGAGAAATAAAAGAAGATAAAGACAATCTCTAAAGACTTATCTTAAATCCTAACTAATAAAACAAAAAGACACTCTCTATCTAAAATAACAGAAAAAACTAAAAGATAACAATACAGCTATATTTGTTTTCCATCGCATCCACCTTAACCGTTTGAGTTAGAGATATTTAGTTATTATCAAATCATAGTAGGTAATTAAACAATTAATTTTTTTAAATAATTAATGAAGTATTTATAAATAATTTAGACGGCTCAATTTTGAGTCGTTTTCAAGTAGAAATTTTTTGAGTGCCGACATTATTGGGCACCTCATTTTTATTTTGGGAGTGTCATAAATATATATATATATATATATATATATATATATATATATATATATATATATAACAAATATGTATTATACATGAAATATAAAAATTTTAATTAAAAAACCTAGATTTGAGAAATTTTGTAACAAAAAATAAGATCTAATTTTGGTAATGAGTTTGTATCGAGTCTAATTTGGGTACCGAAGAAATTAGGTATAGTTTAGGTTCAGAGTTTTATTTGTGTAATAATATGTGTTGCCTCGAAGAAAAAGTCTCCAAAAAAAAAAAAAAAAAAATGTATATGTTGCTCCAAAAAGTATAATATAGTAAGTTGTGTTGTGCCCCAAGTTGTGACACCACCGAGATGAAAGTGGGGTTTTCTAACTTTTTTTTCTCCACAAACTATCCTTAGTTATTGGGGGCAACAAGTTTTTCTTTTCTTTTTCTTCTTCTTCTTCTTCTCTTCTTCTTCTTCAGCTTCAGGGCTGACAAATTTATAGGAGTTCTGGCTACGAAAAAGGATTACCAAAAATTTGGCAATCTTTATGTCAGTTCTGACTTTAGGACTAAGTTTTTCTATGAAAATTTGATAAATGAAGACTTGTGTTGAAATTCATACAGATAAATTCTAAAAATTACAATTCTTTCACTAGCTGTTACAATTCTTTCAATAGAACTTACAAAGAAAAAATTTACAATTTCTATAGTCTCGGGGAAGAGTGGATAGGGATGAACGTTCAGTTTATTCAGTTTCAACCGAATCGAAATAGTCAAAATAGAATAAACTGAAATTCTAAAAAATCAAAATAAAACTGAATCAAAATTAGTCATAAACTAAACCGAATTGAACCAATATAATCAATTTGGTTTGTACAATTTGTTATTTTTATTGTTTAATGGTTTAGGTCCAAACTTAAAATTGTGCTTAAATTATATAAAAAAATATAATTTGTATACATAAAATATTGTTAAATTTTAAAGTTGGACTAGGAGTAAAATACCAAAGTTTATTTTTCAAACACATGCATTGAATTGTTGTTTTCAAAATATATACACATTTTTAATTATAAAATATTTATAAAATTGATGGTATTTATATAATTTCATAAGTCTTATTGGGTTTTCTATTTTGACCAAAACCGAAATCCGAAGCCGAATAAGGAATTTTGGTATTTTCAAAACTGAATCCAAAAAAATTTCAAACCAAACCAAATCTCTTATCATTTCGGTTCGATTCTCGGTCCAAAACCGAATAATGATCGCCCCTAAGTGTGGCAATGGAATCTTGATCAACGTGTGATCACTATATTTCGTTGATGATCCGAATCCAGGACTTCTTCTCGATGATGATGAGTTATTCTCGGATGCTTCGAAACTCCAAAACGTCGAAAGGTTGCTGTCAAACTAGGAACGATAAGCACTCTTTTACAGGATTTCTGTGGGGAAGCTTATATCCAGTGTGGATTGAGAGAGATCGGGTTGTTTGGGACCGATCCTTGTTGCAGTCGAATAACTATTACCTATGGAATTGGGGATCTCCCCTTTTGTACGTGTGGAGTGAAGTTCTTGGAAGGAAGATCCTGGAAGAAGACCGGGATTTGTTGGTTTTGGTTTTGTTTGTTTCTTGCAAAAGTTCAATTCCTCTCCCTTTCTTTAGTCCCACATCGGATGGGGCAAAGCCTTCCTATGTACATATATTACTTTCTTTCCTTTGCTCTATTAAGTTGTTGTGTGGGGAACCCCTTGGGCCACACGCGCGCGCCGCCGCCGCCGCCCGGCCCGGCTCGGCGCGCGTAACGGGTGCGGGTACGCGCCCACATCTGCGGGCGCCGAATGCCGATCCGATTTCCTCTTCGGGTTCGGGCTGGGACCCTAAAATACTTTTTGCTCCTCTGTTTATTCTTCATTTATTTTTCTGTACGTTGGAATTTATTCTGAACGTTACGGTTTTTGAACCGTTATTGTTTAAGTGTCCAGGTTCATTCGTAACGGCTGAATTTAAATCGTAATTTAATTCAGACCGTTACACAAATGTTTTATATATTCGTCCTTGTTCTTTGTAAATCAGATCAGAAAAAAATAATCTTACGAAACCTTTGTCGATATTCTGTTCAGTTCTTCGTCTTCATCTCCAAAGCTCTGGGCAGAGCTAAGTCGTGGTCGTTCTCTCCAAGTCGTGTGCGGCAACGAGATACCGGTAGTGCGGGAGTTTTACCACTAGGAGCTTCGGGTACGTCTGCACACAGATCCCGAATAAACTCTTAGGGCAGTGCTTCGTGCACGACTTCCCCAGAGGCCGGTAACATTGTTTAATTTTAATTTTTGTATTCTGAAATTGTTTTTAAAAAGAAAATACAACAAAATTTATAACAATCTAAGAGTTTATTTTGAAAACGAGAATTTTCTATACAACTGTTACAATTTTGTTACAACTGTTAGAACTATTAGAACTGTTAGAATTTTCTATACTGTTTAGCAATTATTTTCTATACTGTTTAGCAATTGTTAGAAAATTCAATAGTTACTGTTTAGCAATTTGCTTCTCACTGTTTAGCAATTGAAAACTGAGTAAACAATTGATACTTACTGTTTAGGAAATTCAATAGTTACTTACTCACTGTTTAGAATTTTTGATTTGCTTCGCACTGTTTAGAAAATTCAATAGTTACTTACTTGCTCACTGTTTGTTATAAAATTTATTTATTCTAAACAATTGATACTTACTTACTGTTAACTAAATAGTTACTTCATATCTAAAGAATTGATTTGTTCAAATAGTTACTATTGTTTTCTTCAAATACTTGTTGTTGATTTGTTCTACGAAGAAAATTTGTTCTACAAAGAAAATTTCTTTTTGCTTAAAGTGTTTTAAATATTGTTAGCACATTCGATAACTTTGTCAATTGCTTCAATTTAATCACTTAGTATTTTTCTTGAAAGCAATCTAGGACCAAAAAGAAAAATAGTTTAGTAAAAGAAAATTGCAAATAAAATCTTCAAATCTAAAGTTTCAAAGTAGAGACAAACTCGGGCACAAGCCGAAAGGGTCCTTCTGTCAACCGGGTGTAAACAACCCTAAGCGACACGGTACTTAAGAGTCTTCGGACCACCGCTAGCTGGGAACCGGTCCCTACAGCTAACCTGAGTTGATCAACACTTGAAAAACTAAAGATTTAAGATTGATTAGCAAATACCACCTAAACTATTATCTTAGACATTGTTATTAAATAGATTTATATTTTTCAGACTGCAATCATGACTGGTAAGGAGGAATCCTCTACTGCAAAACCTGCTAAGTTTGATGGTTCATATTTCAAGAGATGGCAGAGCCAAATGAAATTTTGGCTCACGACCTTAGGACTTATTTCTGCCATTGATGGGTCCACACCCATCACAAACGATTCTGATGATACTGAGTCTGACGTAGCAGTGTCCACCTCATCGAAACCTAAAACCCCAAAAGAGATAGACTTCCATTGTTTTCATAGAATTCTAAGCGCATTATCTGAATCCTTGTATGATATATTTTTTGAATACAAGAGCGCTAAAGAACTGTGGAAAGCATTGGAAGATGAATACGGCTGTGATGATGCCGGAATAGAAAGGTTTAATTCTTCAACCTTTAATAGGTATTTCATGGTAGATGACAAACCAATGAATGACCAGCTCCATGAATTCCAAGAATACCTTAGACATATTCAAGCCAAAGGGACATCTTTCTCCAATGAACATAAAATAGCATGCCTAATAGACAAGCTACCTCCCTCTTGGTCTGATATGGCTAAGGATCTAATCCATACACAAGGAGACCTTACCTACAATCAAGTCCTAAAGAAAATTAGAACCGAAGAACAAATTAGATTGAGGTCTAAGCCTAAGACTGAATCTAAAGCTAAGGTAAACCTTGTAGAAGGCCAAGGAAAACCCAAGTCTAATTTTCCTTATAAACCCAAAAAAGAATTTCTTCAAGAAGAAGAAAAACTTTCAGCCTAACCATCAAAACCATCATCACCAAAACCAAAAACCTAGAAACTTCAGTCAGACTCAGGATCAGAAGAGGTTTTGTTTTGTGTGTGGTAAAACAAACCATATGGCCACCCACTGCTACCATAGGAAGAAGGAAGCTGTCCAGACCTCCTACAAAGGAAAGGGCTCAGTTAGACCAGAAGCAAACATGCTTCACAAAGGTTCTTCGAGTTCCTTCAGGTCTGTAAGCTTTCAACCCCTTATTAACCTCTCTTACCATTCTGATGATTGGTGGTTGGATTCTGGAGCTAATGTTCACGTTTCATTTGATCGCTCCTGTTTTTCAAACTATCAGGAATCAAGTGGAGGAGGCGTGACCCTAGGAGATGGCTCAACGGCACAAATTATTGGAAGAGGAAAAGTTAACCTGAAGATGACATCAGGAAAAATCTTAACTCTTCATGATGTTCTTCATGTGCCGTCTGTCAGAAGAAACCTAGTTAGTGGATCCCTTCTTGTAGCCTCAGGATACAAAATTATAATGGAGGCTAATAAAGTAGTTTTTTCTAAGCATGACTCTTTTATAGGAAAAGGCTTTGTAAAAGACGGTCTTTTCATTTTAAGTACAATGAATAAAAATTCTGATTGTTCTCTCATTGTCTCTAATATAGAATTAATCTTCAAATGTTTGGCATGGCAGACTAGGTCATGTGAACCTTGGTTCTATTAAAAGAATGATGACCTTAGATCATATTCCCAAGACTCCAATAGATGACAAACACAAATGTGAAATCTGTGTTCAAGCCAAACACACTAGATTACCATTCAAATCTGTAGAAAGGAATTCTGACCTTCTAGAACTTATCCATAGTGATGTATGTGACTCAAATAGGATTTTGACCAGAGGCGGTAGAAAATACTTTGTTACGTTTATAGATGATTATTCAAAGTATTGTTATACCTACCTTCTCAAAACCAAAGATGAAGTTCTAGATAGATTTAAGGTCTACAAATCTGAAGCTGAGAATCAATTAGAAAGAAAGATTAAGATCCTTAGATCTAATCGTGGTGGAGAATATACCTCAAACGAAATGACTAACTTCTGTGAAGAACATGGAATAATTCATGAGGTAACTGCTCCATATTCACCTCAGTCTAACGGAGTTGCTGAACGCAAGAACCGCACTCTGTTAGATATGGTGAATGCCATGCTTCTTAGCTCTGGTGCTCCAGATAACTTGTGGGGAGAAGCTCTTTTAACTGCCTATTACATTCTTAATAGGATTCCTAGTAAGACAAAAGATAAGACTCCCTATGAGCTGTGGAAAGGTAGAGCACCTAGGATTAATTACCTTAGAGTTTGGGGATACCTTGCTAAAGTCGGAATTCCCGAACCTAAAAAGAGAAAGATTGGTCCCAAGACTGTAGACGCTGTTTTCATAGGATATGCCTTAGACAGCTATGCCAATAGATTTCTAGTGACTCACTCAGAAGTAAATGAAATATCTAACAATACCATTATAGAAGCAAGAGATGCAGTTTACTTTGAAAACATATTTCCTTTTAAGGATAGAAGTTCAATCTCTTCCTCCATACCCTCTACTAGTTCTCAAGTCCAAATAACTAGCTCTCAATCTGAACAAGACTTAGAACCAAGACGGAGTAAAAGGAATAGGATTGAGAAAAATTTAGGAGAAGGATTCTTCACATTTTTGATAGAGGGTGATCCCTCAACTTATGAAGAAGCAATGTCGTCTCCTGATGCTCCCTTCTGGAAAAAAGCCATTAACAGTGAATACAACTCCATCATGGAGAATAACACTTGGTTTCTAACAGATCTACCTTTAGGCAATAAACCAATAGGTTGTAAGTGGATTTTCAAGAAGAAACTCAGAGTCGATGGTACTATAGAGAAATACAAAGCTAGATTAGTTGCTAAGGGTTTTACCCAGAAGAAAGGGTTAGATTATTTTGATACCTACTCTCCTGTAGCTAGGATCACATCAATTAGAACTCTCTTGGCCTTAGCATCCATTCATGATATGCTAATTCATCAAATGGATGTAAAGACAGCATTTTTGAATGGAGACCTAGAGGAAGAACTTTATATGGACCAACCTGAAGGTTTCATTGCTAAAGGTCAAGAAAAGAAAGTCTGCAGACTAGTGAAATCCCTCTATGGCCTGAAACAAGCTCCCAAACAATGGCACAATAAATTTGACAAAGTAATTTGTGAATATGGTTTCTTGTCAAATGAGTATGACAAATGTATATACTCTAAAGGATCATGTAAAAGTTGTGTCATTTTATGCTTGTATGTAGATGACATTCTTATCCTAGGTTCATCACTGGAATTGATAAATACTACAAAGAACTATTTATCTAGCCAGTTTGATATGAAAGACCTAGGAGAAGCCAACCTAATTTTAGGAATGCAAGTGATCAAAGGCAAAGAGGGTTATACTCTATCTTTAGCACATTCAATTGAAAAAATGCTAAAAAGATTTGAGTTATTTGATAAGAAACCTGTTCTTACTCCTTATGACAGCAGTACTGTACTGAAAAAGAATGAAGGATCACCTTTGGAACAACACAAATACTCACAGATGATAGGCTCCCTTATGTATATAACAAACAGGACAAGACCTGATATTGCATTTGCTATTGGGAGACAAAGCAGATATACCAGTAACCCAAATCAGTCACATTGGACTGCCTTGAATAGGGTATTTAGATATCTCAAGGGCACCCTAGACTACAAACTTCATTTTTCTAGGCACCCTGATATCATAGAAGGTTATTCAGATGCAAACTGGGTAACCGACTCACATGATATAAAATCTACTACAGGATATGTATTTACTCTAGGAGGAGCTGCGATCTCCTGGAGCTCTTGTAAACAAACTATCATAGCTAGGAGTACAATGGACTCTGAAATGATAGCCTTAGATTCAACTTGCACAGAAGCTGAATGGCTTAAAAATTTTATTATGCATATACCTGTTTCTCTTAGTCATGTTCCTGCAATTTCTATAAATTGTGATAATAAATCTGTTATTGAACTACTAAAGCATGATTCTGTGAATGCTAAGATGAACAGGCACCTGCAGCTGCGCTTCAAGTCAATCAAAAGCCTACTAGGCAAATATGTGGTTCTTGACTATATAAAGTCAGAAAAGAACCTTGCAGATCACTTGACGAAGGGTCTGTCTAGGACTTTGATCCTAGAATCATCGAGGGGGATGGAGTTAAGCCCATAAATTAGTCACCAGCAGTGGCAACCCAACCGAGTCTGACTGGAGATCCCAAGAAGCCGGTTCAATGGGTAGAAACAAGCTGAACTTAGGTGACTTTATGGAACACTGACTCGAGATTAAAATCTCATTAAAATAAAGCCCAAGCGGCTGTACATGTGTACAATAACTCCCCATCCCTATGGTGACAGTGTTCCTGTGTGATATGGTTAGGATGAGTTTTAAAACTCTTAATAGGTCCAAGCTGTAATGCTGGGTTGATTCATATCACCAACCATTAAGGACTTACCTATATGAGAGGTCGTGAAGGCCGCGACTATGGGACAGGGCGATCCCAGACAACTCTCATGAATGTAGATAGTGCGCATGGCCATTTTAAAAGCGCCACCCGATAGATCAAGGACCTCTAGCGTACTATGTGTGCTATTTTTCTAAATCTGGTTCAAGAAGACTGATTCAAGGCATAGTCCATCAAGCACTTCTTCAGATTAAGGCAATAGTCACTACGTGAGATTCAAGGCTGTAGTCCATCTCATTTATGCATAGTATTTTACTGCCCAGATGCTCTCTCTCTCTCTCGAATTACTTCACTCTTATCTCTGTTTCGGAACTTGACCTTTTGGGGGGGGATTGTTGGTTTTGGTTTTGTTTGTTTCTTGCAAAAGTTCAATTCCTCTCCCTTTCTTTAGTCCCACATCGGATGGGGCAAAGCCTTCCTATGTACATATATTACTTTCTTTCCTTTGCTCTATTAAGTTGTTGTGTGGGGAACCCCTTGGGCCACACGCGCGCGCCTCCGCCGCCGCCCGGCCCGGCTCGGCTCGGTTCGGTTCGGTTCGGTTCGGTTCGGTTCGGTTCGGCGCGCGTAACGGGTGCGGGTACGCGCCCACATCTGCGGGCGCCGAATGCCGATCCGATTTCCTCTTCGGGTTCGGGCTGGGACCCTAAAATACTTTTTGCTCCTCTGTTTATTCTTCATTTATTTTTCTGTACGTTGGAACTTATTCTGAACGTTACGGTTTTTGAACCGTTATTGTTTAAGTGTCCAGGTTCATTCGTAACGGCTGAATTAAATCGTAATTTAATTCAGACCGTTACACAAATGTTTTATATATTCGTCCTTGTTCTTTGTAAATCAGATCAGAAAAAAATAATCTTACGAAACCTCTGTCGATATTCTGTTCAGTTCTTCGTCTTCATCTCCAAAGCTCTGGGCAGAGCTAAGTCGTGGTCGTTCTCTCCAAGTCGTGTGCGACAACGAGATACCGGTAGTGCGGGGGTTTTACCACTAGGAGCTTCGGGTACGTCTGCACACAGATCCCGAATAAACTCTTAGGGCAGTGCTTCGTGCACGACTTCCCCAGAGGCCGGTAACATTGTTTAATTTTAATTTTTGTATTCTGAAATTGTTTTTAAAAAGAAAATACAACAAAATTTATAACAGGATTTAGCCGCGCCATGAATTATTTATAAACATAATGCCTCTATAACTGCTAAACAACGGTCTAACAGCCTTCCTTCTGCAGAGCTACGTTACAGGCTCCGCTGAACTAAGCAGCGAGTAGACCACTAGTAGTAGAGGAAACTACCTATGTTTTCCTCCTTTCCTCACGAAGTTTGGGCCCTGATATATTCTATTACCAGGGGCATAACAACACATTAAGAACGTGGGTGTTACATCATGAACTCCTCCGACTAAGAATGTGGGGTCTCAACATCCGACGCAATATGATATGTCACAGCAAGAGTATGAGCTGGCTGACATTGACCGGATAATCTGTCCCAGTGGGCACATTCAAATTTCACTAAGAGCCTGTTTGGTACAACAAAACTCGGCTGGATTTTGCAGTTTTTTGTGAAAGTGGCGGAACTCTCGTGAGTTCTGCTGTTTGGATGATTTTTGTGAAAGTGGATAAAAGTGTTGACAAGACTCGACTGCAGTTCCTGTCTCCCTCACTGTTCCTCTACTTCCACCACCAGATTTTTTTTTGTGAAAGTGGTCGAATCTCAAGGGAAGGGCACTCGAGTGGTTCAACTGGATTAACTAAACTTGATAACTAACAGATTACCTGCGATTTGGGCTTGCTACACGAATACATGCACTAAGTTATATGTTTATGCTGAATAATACTAGACATTTCGTAGTTTTTAGTATCGGACGATACCGATCTGATACGGTCAATACCGATCTGATTTAGCATATCCCTATCTGATACCGACATATATTCGATACTGACCGATATCGACATTGGGGGTCTCTTTTTCGGTCAATTTGACAAACAAACAAACAAACAAACAAACAAACAAAAAAGACCAATCAACAAGGGTGTAAAAACATAGTAATGTTGTAAAAGAAGAAAACTTATGCGTAGTATGTAAACCAATTGGCAAGGATGACTAATATTTCATCCAATTTCAAAACTACTAAGAAACAACATTAAAAATACTTAAAATTATACATAAATGTATAAAATATACTTTCTAAAATGCTAATAATTATTATTTTTCCGATAATTCGATACTCCAATCTGAAACCACCGATATTGTCGATAAATCTGATCCCGATACCCGTAGAAATGATCCGATACCGATTCTGATATCAATACTACAAACCTTATTAGTATATCCTGGAATTAATTGTTCAAATGAAGTTGTTTTAGATGCATTTCACATGTTCCCTTTATGGTTTGTGTTTCCAAGAGTTGGAGCTAGGTTATGTAGATATAAGCCAATCTGACATATTTTACAATATCAAAAGCTAAATGCAGACGAGTAGTTTCTCCATGCTCACAGAATTTGAAGCATGCTTGCATGTCGACCAAACTGTTATTTCAAGAATATAGCTATAGCAGATGATAGTTTTTAGTTTCAGACTCTCATTCCCCTTACTTGAAATGAAAAAAAGAGGTTCAGAAGCATATGTCGCGGTCACTTTCAGTTCCATTGAATGTCAAGACAAGAAGCACAAGGAGGACGGAATCTTTGCGCAGCATATTTCGTGTAATTTTCCTTGCTTTAATTTAGTCAAATTGGAAGGAGTCTTCCATCCCAAAAACTATCACAAGCTTCCACCATGGTGTTAACAAACGAATGTCAACAAACGCTAAGATCTGAAAGACTTTGTTTCTTCTCCACAGCTGGTATCAAATCAAGATCAGAAGTATAAATTCTATTTTTTTTATAAACCATACAAGTTGAGAGAAAAAAAAAAAAAAAAAAAAAAAGAAGACTAATTTTTTACTTTCATCTCACTTACTAATATAATTTTGTAGTTATTATCTAAAATAAGATATTTATTATACTTACAGTCTACTTTTTGGACAACAAATAATTTGTACAAAATCCAACGCAAATTAATTTATAAACCAACATATATATATATATATATATATATATATATATATATATATATATATATATATATATATATATATATATTCTATTATATAATGCCAAAAGTAGGCTTCACCATGAAAGTTTTCTTTCCAAAAATACCCTTAATTATATTTACTAATTACAAAGATTAATTAAAATTAATAGGGGTACCTAGGTAAGTACAAGAGTTGTCATTTGGTATTCCTGATTACAACAACTCTTAAATACATTATTATTTTAAACATTAAAAATGTACTTTGTTTAGCATCATTCATTTATTGAAAAATGAACAGATTGTGACTATGTGTCATTTAATCTTCCTAATAATAAATACGTGCAACGCGCGTACAAATATGCTAGTATATATATATATATATATATATATATATATATATATATATATATATATATATATATATATATATATATATATATATTCTACTATATAATGCCAAAACTAGGCTTCACCGTGAAAGTTTTTCGTTCCAAAAATATCCGTCATTACATTTCAATATATATTAACGTTGATAAGGATATCTAAGTAATTAAAAACAGTAATTAAATACGTATTAAATGTATGTATGCATGAGGCAACTTGGAAAATGATAGTTAATAAAATAAAGATATGCATGCATGCAAAGTAGGTAGTTTGGAGAATAAAACAAAAGTTAATAAAGCATGCATGCAAAGTAGGCACATGAACCCAAGAGATAAGAGAAATCTTTCATATTTCCGTCATTTAATTTCTCCCAACTTTTCCTATTATATTTTCACCTATAATAAAATTAAGAAATTGTCGGTTGCTCTTTTAATAAACTATTTTTTTTCCAAGTAATATGAAATACGTGCAACGCACGTGTGTATATACTAGTCTACTATATAATGAGGAAAGTAGGCTTCACCGTGAAAATTTTCTTTCCAAAAATACCCTTCATTATATTTACTAATTAAAAATAATACCTACAATAAATTCCAATGACAACCATTTAAGGGATGCATTAATATATTATAGAAATCAAAGAGTTCATGCTACTTGCTAAGTTTTCTAAGCTATTACCAAGGAATTCAAATGGTTGAACTCTTAACCTATATAATTAAAAGCAGCAAAGTTAAACCAACTCATCAAAATCATCCACTCCAAGATACGTGCAAAGCACGTGCATATATACTAGTATATATATAATGTCAAAACTAGGCTTCACCGTGAAAGTTTTTTGTTCCAAAAATACCCTTCATTAAAAACAGTAATTAAATACGTATTAAATGTATGTATGCATGTCACGCCCCAGTCCCAAAATATCGAGGGACTGAACACGTGATAATGGCCAGCAGCACGCACCGATGGACAACCCAATTTAATGGATCCATCGGGGCATACTTAAGCTGTATTACAAATATCGGGTTTTACTAATCTCATCCACAGAACAGAATGAACTAAAAACAAAACTGGAATAAATGCTGAAAGTAAAGATACTGTCGAATATCCAGCAAGAAATAATACAGAGTCGGGTGGAGACAAATCCACTACCGATAAACAAGAGAATAAAGACAAAAAATATAACTAAAACATGCTAGAAAGTAACTAAGTATGAGCAGGGCCATCAACTGCTATCGTACCCTCGTCTGGTGTCGATCCGTAAGCTGCGGGTACTCCTCGTCTGCTAAATCTGGAGAACAAAACCAGGTCCTCAGGAGGCATAGCAAGATACAAAAAAATACGAGCCAAAATACAGTAAATGAACATGCAAGATAGAGAAAAAAGTAAACACAAGCAAATAAGACACGAGAAATCACTACATCTAAGACGTTGGCATGCCAATGATGCTATCAAACATGACTACAAGCAATCGGGGTAACCGCATCTCAATGGGAGATCACGATCCTATAGAAAGTAGTCCAATGGGGACTCCCAATCTATAATATAGCTCTTTCGCAGCCCAACGGGAGCTCACGAATGAGGTGGTCAAATGAACAAGTCTCTATTGCAGCACAATTGGTACTCGCAATCGAGAATGCTCAAGTGTAGTCAATGCCCAATAACAATCACCTAGGAACTAAGAAATCAGTCAAGTCAATTCAAGGAATGTAGATTAAACATATACCATCACAATATGTCTATGGAACAAATAGTGATCCATGGGAAAGAGCAAATAATGTACATGCACGCAAAACGAAAAAATATGACTAGAGCAGCAGGAATAAATCAAACGCATCAAGAACTATATATGACAAGAAAGTAACAACTGAAAAGGGAAGCATGCAAATATTGTACAAGTATCTTGCACGACAATGAAAAATAAATCCAGGAGATAAGTAGCAAAACTGCAGGATTTGGCAAGGTATACTTGTCTGGGTTCTGTCTCCAATTGTAGCTCTGACTTAAGTGAAAATTGCAGGCAGTACTCCGGTTGCTGAAACAGACATCACCATCAGATCCAGAAAATATCAATCAGCTAGAAACGCCTGTTCTTGAGTCCAATTTGCACTACTAGAAAAAGCGGGATTAGCGACGTATTTTAGCGACGTCAAAAGAAACGTCGCTAATAATACATAAATTAGCGACTCATTATAAACACGTCGCTAGACGTCGCTAAATGGCGACAGTTAGCGACGTTTAGCGACTTTTAATACGATTTTAAAAGATAAGTCGCTATAAGTTCAATTAAGGTCGCTAAACGTCGCTAATATGTCTAATTTAGCGACGTTTAGCGACGTATATAGTGACATTTAAACTCAAAATATTTAGCAACGTGTTTAGCGACGTCCTTTACGTCGCAAATATTTAATTTAGCGACATTTTTATTGGACGTCGCTAAACGTCGCTAAAATTTGGTTAATTAGGGGTCGGTTTCCTTTTTTCCCGTCAGTTGAAATTTCGATTCGAAAACATATTCCCCCCCCCCTCCCCAGCTCCGTCGACCGCGACTACTCCGGCAAGGCAAGGTATACTCTCTCTCTCTCTCTCTCTCTCTCTCTCTCTCTCTCTCTCTCACAGGACACATGTGACATTGACACAAACACGACACACACACTGACACTGACACAGACACAGACACGGCACACACACACACTGACACAGACACTGATCTGGACCTAGGGTTAGGGTTAGGGTTAGGTTTTTTGACATGGGGTTAGGGTTAGGGTTAGGGTTAGGTTTTTTGACATGGGGTTAGGGTTAGGGTTAGGGTTAGGGTTAGGGTTAGGTTTTTTGACAATGTTCATGCATGTGCGATCATGTAGAGATCAGATTTTAATTTCTTCTTTCAAGTATAAAATAAATAAATAATATGGATCGATGAATAAGAAAGAAAGAACATAAGTGTATTTATTTGCACTTTTGCAATATATATATATATATATATATATATATATATATATATATATATATACATACATACATACATACTAATTGTTTGATTTTGTGGTTACTATTCATTGGTCCAATGGAGGAGGGGAAAAAATGATGGCTATTATTGAATCCATGTTCATATGTCATGACTACGTACATTGGGTGAACAAATTAGAACTAATTCCTGAATATTCGTACAACAACTGATCATGTGATCAAATTAATTAGAACGCCAATTATTCGACCAGGAAGTGTATGATCTAAGCAACCGTCCTTAATTGTGCCCCAAGAATTTTGAGCTCTAGCTACTTCCTCGTTCCACTCCCAATATATATAGGGGTTAATTGCCGAAAGCAAAGTACTGCGGAGTTATGTATCTCAGTTCCTCACCCTACTGCCAGTTTCAAGAAGTGCCTAATGGTCTAAATAATATGACTATAACAGTTGAATTAGCTAAACGAAACTTACAAATTAGCTTAAATAAATAAAGGATTAATTTCAACACTTACTGAAATCACTAGCTAGCAGTATGAAGAGCCTCTAATGGAGCAAAGATATCATCGCAGCATGCATCATTAAGGACATGCATCTCAAGAAACTTATTGGCTTCGGCTGGAGCCTACTACACTAAAATCCGGACACTGACACAGAAGTGGGTTAAGGTATAGTAGTAAAGTGGTATTAAGATATTATTTGGGTAATGTTATATATATATATATATATATATATATATATATATATATATATATATATATATATATATATATATATACTGCTTTTCCAATAACGGACACTGACACAGACACAGAAGTTAATTTTGCATGTAATGATTTATATGATACATACTGTCAATTTTGCAGAAGTATCTAGAAATGGATATGAATTACTATCTGCGTCATCGTTCGTGGATGTACAACCGTCATCCTGATGACATGTGCGGTGTGCGGGATGAATTCATTGAGGGTGTACAGCAGTTCCTGCAGTTCGCCAAGGCGTTCCCTCAGTACATGGACGGTACCAAAATTAAGTGTCCATGTGTGAGATGTCGCAACAGGAAATATCATCCAGAAGTGGAAGTTACATATCATTTATACTCGAAGGGCTTTACGCCGAATTACTATCAGTGGACCGCGCACGGAGAACTTGTATCTCTAGCATCAGAGTCGGAGCCCTATGTGGAGCCGTATATGGATGTCCAAGACCACGATGCTTACGACGACGGGTTGGTGAACATGGTTTATGATGCGGCGGGGCCTAGTTTCAATCCTGACAATTATGATGCGGCGGGGCCTAGTTTCAATCCTGACAATTATGATGCGGCAGGACCTAGTTTCAATCCAGACAATTATGATGCAGCTGAGGAGGCACCGAATGCCGATGCTGCAAAGTTTATGGAGTTGCTTGAGAATGCAAGGACTCCACTATATCCTGGTTGTGAGGACCATTCACCGTTGGAGGTGGTTACAAGATTATTGAGCATCAAGTCCGATTTTAACATGTCGCAAGAATGCTATAATCGACTGCTCAATTTGATTATAGAGATCTTGCCCGAGGGTGCAAAGTTGCCTAAAGACTTCTATCGATCTAAGAGGATGGTGAGATCGCTTTGGATGTGATACGAGAAAATCGATGCATGTCGCAATGGGTGCATGTTGTACTACAAAGACGACAAGGATGAAGATGCGTGTAGATTCTGTGGTGCTGATCGCTACAAGGCCACTGTTAGAGGAAAGTCTGTCGGTGCAAGGAAGCCTACCGATTCGATGCACTACTTGCCTTTGACGCCGCGGTTGCAGCGGTTGTTTATGGTTAAGGAGACTGCAGAAAACATGAGTTGGCACAGGCGAAAACAGATCGAAGGAGTATTGGATCATCCATCCGATGGAGAAGCATGGAAGCACTTTGATCGAGAGTATCCACATTTTGCCGAGGAAGCACGTAATGTCAGATTGGGGCTCTGCTCTGACGGTTTTACCCCATTCGGACTTTCGGGCTCCCAGTATTCGTGTTGGCCTGTGATCGTCACTCCGTACAATCTACCGCCTTGGATGTGCATGAAGACTCCGTATATGTTCCTAACCGTTATTATCCCGGGTCCGAACAATCCGAAGAGGAACATCGATGTGTACTTACAGCCTTTGATAGATGAGTTGAATCAGCTGTGGGAAGTAGGTGCCAACACGTACGATGTTTCTAGAAAGCAGAATTTTCAGATGAGGGCAGCACTTATGTGGACCATCAACGACTTTCCGGCCTATGGAATATTATCGGGATGGAGCACCCATGGTCGTCTCTCATGTCCGTATTGCATGGACCGTTCTCAGGCTTTCCGTTTGAAACACGGAGGCAAACCGTGCTTCTTCGATTGTCATCGACAATTTTTGCCGAAGGATCATCCGTACCGGAGGAATCGGAATGCTTTTCGTGCGGGAGTTGTGGAGAAGGCCAATCCACCTCCAAGGTGGCCCGGATGCACGATATGGGAAGAGGTAAAATATTTACCAAGTGCTATCGAAGAGCCTGCTAAGGGGTACAAGTGTGACGGATTTGGTCGCACCCATAACTGGACGAAGAGGAGTATATTCTGGGATCTGCCATATTGGAGCACCAATCTGATCAGACATAACCTTGATGTCATGCATATCGAGAAGAATGTGTTTGATAACATAATTAATACTGTAATGGATGTAAAGGGGAAGACGAAAGATAATCCGAAGGCCAGGTTGGACTTAGAAGACATATGTAGACGTCCTGCATTGCATCTGATAGAGGAGGGGAATGGAAAGTTAAAGCAACCTAAGTCAGTTTTCTCACTGGATAAAGAGGATAAAGGTAGACTTTGTAGGTGGATTCAGGGTCTAAAGTTTCCAGACGGGTACGTGTCGAACTTGAGAAGATGCGTCGACCTCAAGGAGAACAAACTAGTAGGTATGAAGAGCCACGATTGTCATGTATTCATGGAGAGGTTAATTCCGATTGCATTTCGGGAATTCTTACCGCAGGTCGTTTGGGACCCATTGACAGAGCTGAGCATATTCTTCAGAGATCTTTGTTGTACTAAGTTGCTCGTCGATCGTCTAGAAAAGCAAGAGAGGGACATTGCGGTAACACTATGTAAGCTCGAGAAGGTGTTTCCTCCAGGATTCTTCGACTCTATGGAGCATTTGCCAATTCATCTTTCCTATGAGGCACGTGTTGGTGGTCCTGTCGGTTATCGGTGGATGTACCCCTTCGAGCGTCATCTGAATCACCTAAAGAGAAAGGTGAAAAATAAGGCACGGGTTGAAGGATCTATTTGTGAAGCTTATGTTCTCGAGGAGATTACAAACTTTTGCTCGACGTATTTCAAACCGCATGTTGCTACTAATAGGAATAAAGCTCCCAGAAACGACGACGCATATAAGGAATCTAATGATGCAATACTCAAAGTATTCAATGCATCCGGAAAGCCTTCGGGAAAAATGAAGAAGAGATATTTGAATGACGATGAGCTAAGGGCTGCTCAATTGTATATATTACTCAATTGCGACGAGGATGAAGTGGAGAAGCTAGAGGGGTAAGTAATTAATACGTCCACGTTTACATCATCTCAATGTAATAGTATAAGATACTATTATGCTACTAATTAGCAGTTGCATCATTGTTTTTCAGCACATATAATGATGAGTTAAGGTCGGTTAGACCCTACATAACAGACGAAGAAGTAGAACAAGAAATGAGATGCCATTTTCCTTCTTGGTTGAGCGCATATGTAAGATACTTGGTAATTACTTTTTATTTCTGCACTTGTAAAACAAATAACTTACCATCGCTACTTTGGTATTTAGGTCGATCGTCTAATATCATCCGAGACTGAATCTATTAGGACTCTAGCCAAGGGACCAATTACTGCCGTAAAAATATGGCCAAGTTTCTGTGTGAATGGGTTCAGGTTCAAGTCAACAAATGCTCCTATCAGAGACAGCTTTCTGGATCTTGATTCCACGAAAAACAGTGGTTTGTGTATCAAATCTACAAACTACAAAGACGTCAATCCGGGCAATGATTTTTTTGGCATCTTACGAGAGATTGTGGAGTTGACATATAATTATGGCCCAGAACCTGCTAATATCGTGCTATTTAGGTGTGAATGGTTCGATCTGATTCAAGATCAAGGTTGAAAAATTGACAAGCATGGCCTTGTGGATATAAACTACAAGCGTAGATATCAAGGCTACGAACCATTTGTCCTATCAAGTCAGGCTCAGCTCGTGTACTTCACAACTTATCCTAGACGGGGGTCAGCGAGGTCGGATTGGTGGGCAGTATGCAAGACTAAAGCTAGAAATACCTTTGACATTGACGAAATAGCTTATCAGGAGGACGATCTACCTCTTGTAACAAATATTGTAGATGTGGACTCAACGGAAGTTACTCATTACACGAGTAATAATGTAGAAGATGTAGAATTATCCGAAGAGGACGAAGTAGATGAAAGTGAAGACGAGGAAGAGGAAGAGCAGGACGAGGAAGGCGAACAAGATGAATTTTCTGAAGATGATTGAAAATATAAAATATTCCATGTAGAATGTAACTATATTTGGACTGTAAAATGCTTTGAGATATGTATCACATTTTGACATTAACGAATATATGTATTATATTTTGACTGTATAATGCTTTGAGATATGTATCACATTTTGACTGTAGAATGTAGTATATATTTGTGTTTCTCTATATTCATCATATGTTGTTATCAGATATGACAGGACGACGCGGAGGATTCGGCAGGTCCCGAGGTAGACAGAGTGCCACTCCGGTACTGCCTACTGTTGGTTCCGGATCATCGTCGCCCAGTACTCCAGTATATCGAGCAGCCACATCTCCGACTGCGACGACGTTGCGTGGCATCACTCCTGGGACGAGTAGTTCCAGGCGTGATAGTACTCGTGATAGTACTCCCTCGTCCAGCGTTCCTCCTGCTGACAGAACCATGGAGACTGATGAGCATGTAGAGGAGGTCGTGCCGACGTTGTCCCAGCATCAGCAAGATCCTCCATGCGCACCACCGGAGGAGACGAGGACAGAGATTTGGGCCGACGGTACAAAGTAAGTCAATTAGATGGTTTAGTATATATTTGTGTTTCTCTTTATTCATCGTATATTGACTTTTTCAGTAATCTAAATTATTATTTCTGTATAGATATCGTCCATCGTCGGTTCAGAGACGCCTGGGCCAATTTCTGAGGAACAACTACGGTGGCCCTTGGATCAACTACTCTGAGGCTCCGGAGGAGAGGAAGGCGTTCTGGTTTGCGCACTTCCAGGTAAAAGTATATTAAATAAATCCTCTAATTTATGCATATTCGTGATGCTAACTTAATGAATTATTTATTGTAGCAAACGTATTTTTATCCTCCGCACCGGGCCGAGTTGATCGAGCGGCTCTTTCCTACCGTTGCCGCCAAGCTTATCCGAGATGCTCTGGATGACCAGAAGGCTCGTGATCGTGCTGGAAAACCGATCCAAGGTTGGATCACGCCTGAGCAGTGGACTGCGATGAGGGCTAGATTCGACGATCCGAGCTACAAGGAAAGGTCTAAGAAGGCCAAGGCGGCTAGGCAGAATGCTGCCAAGTGGTGTGGTGGCTCGATTCCGATGACGGAACATTTTCGTCGTTTGGTATGTTTTTTCTTTTAAAATATATTATTTTAATATAAGTACCATAAAATGGTACTTGGAAAAAATATTTAAGTTTAGTAATAAAAAATATATTTTTAACAGGTACAGAGGGGTGAGGATGCAAACATGGTGACCGTCTTCTTGGCCACCCATCGCAAGGACGGAAATCTCATTGATGAGAGGGCCTCACAGACCTATGTAAGTATTACTTTACTTTGTGTTTATTTTAATATAACTTAGGCAATTATTGAGTTTCCAAACCTTTTCTAGGCCGAGTATCTTAGGCTTCGTGAGCGGGCGACTGCTAGTGCACCTACACCTGGAGAGGCTGGTGCTTCGTCGCAGCCCGGTCCATCTCCGTCGGCGGACGACCTGTGGGTGACCGCAGCTGGTGGTCTCCAGAGGGGTACGTACTACGGTACGGGCTCCTATGGCGCCCTGGTTGCGACGCAGTCATCTAGGGCCTCCCCGACAGCTGTGCATTCCACACACCCCTCGCAGTCGCAGCCCTCGCAGTCGTCGGCCAGAGTCCAGGAGGCCGTCCAGGAGGCCGTTGACCGTCAGATTGCGTCTCTCCGTGACGACTTGCTGCGAAGTATGGAGGACCAGTCCCGGTCCCAGCCGCAGGCGGACGATCTGATGCTTATCGCACGATTGGATATGCTCGACCGCAGCATGACGGAGCTACGAGAATTGACAAATGATATTAGAGCCTCCAATGATCGCAACATCATGGAGCTGCAGGCGTCACAGCTATCGATGGGCGAGAAGCTGACGAGGATGCATGCGTCACAGCTATCGATGGGCGAGAACCTGACGAGGATGCAGGATTCAATGGGTGATAGCAGTACGAGGCTGTTAAATACCCTGGATTCTTACAACCAGCGACTCGCAGACTTGGAGCGGGCACGGCCGCCACCGACGTCACTGTCTTCTCCATCGACATCGGTGTCGATTCCACGGGACGAGTATGAGGAGTTGTTATCCTTGAAGTGCGCCGCTGGTCAGCCTCCTGCAGATCCGTAGTAGTCTAGTTATTTTTATTATTATTTATGAATTATTGGTACTTCAACAATAGACATGATGTATGATGCTTCTTGTGGTCTTGAATTTTTTAGTTAATTTAATTGGATTATATAGTTATCCACATTTAATTGGATTGATACTTCTTGTGGTTTTTAATTTAATTGGATTATATAGTTAACTAGATTGAATCATGTTGGTGTGTATGATGAAGATGCTGTAAAACTGCAGGGAATCACCAATATTTGATTCTGGAATTTTTTTTTTTTTTTTAAATTAGCGACGTTATTAGCGACGTGTAGCGACGCTTAGCGACGTTAATCTACGTCGCTAATTACGTCGCTAATCAGCGACTCTGTAAAACGTCGCTAAGTTCGTCGCTAATGACGTCGCTAAAGTCGTCGCTAAGCGTCGCCAATTGCTGACATGGCAAGTATAGCCAGGTCATTAAAGACGTCGGTGTAACGTCGCGATTGACGTCGCTAATCAGCGACGTTTAGCGACTTTAATGAACGTCGCTTTTTAGTGACTTGGCGTCGCAAAACGTCGCTAAATTCAGCGACACATTGAAGTCGCTAAAAAACGTCGGTATAGCGACGTTTAGCGACGTTTTTTGTTTTAGCGACTTGGTATTTTCCGACTGCTTCAGAACGTCGCTAATTACGTCGCTAAACCTAATTAGCGACGATTTATTGTTATTTAGCGACGTTTTTAGACGTCGCTAATTTGACTTTTTCTGGTAGTGTTGGACACAGGGACGAAAACGACATTTTCGGGTCAAGGCGGGGGTCCTCATATGGGCCGCTTTGCACCAAAAAATGTGTCAGGGTCAAAGGTCTCCAAATCTGTCCAACTTAGTGTCAACAAGTCAGGAACGATGATACGAACCCAACGGAATTTCCAGAATTGGATTCCGATGAGCCGATCACAAAATCGCCCGTCAAGTAGAGCCTGTGGGGCCCACGACACGCGATTTTGTCAACGTTCTCAGAATCGAACCAAACTTGACTCACAGGACCAGCGTATTGCTATGAGTCCGATGGTGCAAGTTTCGTCTCGATCCGATGTGTGTACACTAAGTTACAGCGAGATTCAGAAAGATCGGATACGGGGCGTTGTCCGCGGATACGCGTTGATTCCGGTGTGCACGCACATCCGAATCAGCTTCTGCAAAATCTCGCATGTCCGTATCAACGACGCGCACGTATCTGTGAAGACCGCACGCGACCAAGTCGTCCCGTTTGGCGGGGCGTACTCAGTTCCGGGGTGAAACATGGCGTTGATTTTCCTGTTTTTGGATCGCGGTTCGCGATCACCACAGGACGCGATGCACCGAGCGGGTTGTACGGGCACCGAGGGGGTCATGCAGGTTACGCGATACAACTGACGGAATAGAAATCGGGGCAGCGAGGAGAAAGTTATGAGTACCTAAAAAGGGCTCAAAAACCTCGATTCCCGCATATCCGAGTGTCGAATCTCTGTGTCCTGGACGTGTCCGAGCCGTGCGGGTACTGTTCTGACCTAGGGTTCGCTGCCGGGTTGCTGGTCGGAGTCGACCGGGGCGCGGGGCGGCAGTGGCAAGGTCACGCGGCACCGGTGGCAGCTCAGGCGGCCAGCAGAGGTCCGGTGAGAGAACAGGCGGCGTCGGGTGGAGGGTCGGCCGTGCTCGGCTGTTGTCTAGAGGGGGATGTCGTCGGGGTCTGGGGGTGCGGCGGCCTGGGGAGTGCTTCTGTCGGCGGCGAGGGGGAGGCGTCGAGTTCGTCGGAGGCTCGGGGAGCTGGGTTCGTCGGAGGAAGGTACTGGAGCGGAGGGGAGGGAATGGAGGTGGCCGGATCGGTCTTATAGAGGGCTGAAAGGAGAGGGAGCGCCGGGGGTTTGGCCGGAAGCTGAAGGGGAGTCGCCGGCGGGTTCTGGGATAGGAAACGGTAGGTCTCTGGCGGCCACGGCGGCGGAAATGGCCGCCGGAGATGAAGAGTCGGGGGAAATAATTTGGGGTTTTAGGGTTTAGTCCGGGTCGGGTCTGACCCGGATCTGACCCGTTAAGGGGTTTGGGTTGGGTCACTGTTTGGTTCGGTTTGGTTTTAATTGGGTTGGTTTATTTCAAATAAATCCGGTTTAATTAGGGTTCAATTTGGTTTAATTATAAAATAGTTTTTAGGACTTTAAAAATACTTCCGGGGTCCAATAAATTCTCGAAAAATTACCCTATGTCTAGATTTTCATTTTACACCATAAAATATTATTTTTATAATATTTTAATATTATTTATTATCAATTAAAAATTATTTAATAATTAAAATACTTGAATTTACTTACAGAAAAATCCTAGAAAATAACAGAAAATTGTGAAAAATCCAATTTATCAATTTTTAAAAATCAGGGGGATTAGAATGCATGCATGAGGCAACTTGAAAAATGATAGTTAATAAAACAAAGATATGCATGCATGCAAAGTAGGTAGTTTGGAGAATAAAACAAAAGTTAATAAAGCATGCATGCAAAGTAGGCACATGAACCCAAGAGATAAGAGAAACCTTTTATATTTCCGTCATTTAATTTCTCCCAACTTTCATGCTCCTGCCTATTATATTTTCACCTATAATAAAATTAAGAAATTGTCGGTTGCTCTTTTAATAAACTATTTTTTTTCCAAGTAATATGAAATACGTGCAACGCACGTGCGTATATACTAATATATCTATTCTACTATATAATGCCAAAACTAGGCTTCACCGTGAAAAATTTTCGTTCCAAAAATACCCTTCATTACATTTCAATATGTATTAACGTTGATAAGTATAACTAAGTAATTAAAAATAATAATTAAATACGTATTAAATGTATGTATGCATGCATGAGGCAACTTGGAAAATGATAGTTAATAAAACAAAGATATGTATTTATGCAAAGTATGTAGTTTGGAGAATAAAACAAAAGTTAATAAAGAATGCATGCAAAGTAGGCACATGAACCCAAGAGATAAGAGAAACATTTCATATTTCCGTCATTTAATTTCTCCCAACTTTCATGCCCCTGCCTATTATATTTCCACCTATAATAAAATTAAGAATTTGTCGTTGCTCTTTTAATAAACTATTATTTTTTTCAAGTAATATGAAATACGTGCAACGCACGTGCGTATATACTAGTATATATCTCCTCTATATAATGCCAAAACTAGGCTTCACCGTGAAAAATTTTCGTTCCAAAAATACCCTTCAACATATTTAGTAATTAAAAAGAATACCTACAATAAATTCCACTGACAACCATTTAAGAGATTCATTAATGTATTACGGAAATCGAAGGGTTCATACTACTTGCTAAATCTTCTAAGATGTTCCCACAGAATTTGAAGGGTTGAATTCTTAACCTATATAATTAAAAACAACAAAGTTAAATCAACTCATCAACATCATCCACTCCAAGATACGTGCAAAGCACGTGCATATATACTAGTATATATATATATATGTATATATATGTGGTGAAACTTTTAACTTCCGAAAATATCCTTGTCATTTTATATTATGCTGCTGGGAAGTCTAAGAGGCGAAATATTTATGAACAAAAAAAAATAGCCGTGCTAAGTCAGCATAAGTAATAACTTTTAAATGATAACATTTAAATGAATGAATGCTAAATTAGCAGTGCTAGCCATAAGTATTTTGCTATTAAATGCTATTAAATACTATAAAATTTCAGACACCAATGATTCACTATTTTTGGCATTTTGCTTCAGGAAGTCTAAGAGACATCCCAGACACCACTAGCATTTGCATGCATGCACGGTTGCCGGATTTTTTTTCCCAGTAGCATTTGCATGCATGCATGCTAAGTAATTGCATTTAGAAGTGGCTGGATCCGATCAAAACACACGTATAAAAAAACGTGCAACACGTGGCATTTGCATGCATGCACGGTTGTCGGCCTTTTCTTTTTTTTTCCAGTAGCATTTGCATGCATGCTAAGTAATTATATTTAGAAGTAGCTGAATCCGATCAAAAAATACATGTATAAAAAACGTGCGCGCTGCACGTGCATAGCAAAAAAATGGGGCTTATAGGAAGGAAGGACGAGGGAAATCAAGCCCCAAACCTCTCCTCTCTCAGAGAGATGAGAGAGGAGGAAAGGTTGGAAACTCACCCTGCAAGTCTCTTTTCCATAGTGGACAAACCGACAACCAAAGGCATCAGTGTTTGGAATTTTGCTTTCATTTTTTTGAAGGCGGTGGCAAACAACTGGAGAAAGCCAGACCACCTCTCTAATGAGACAACAAACCTCATCCAAGCAAGCAGAGAGCAGAGATGAGTTTTAGGGTTAGGGTGAACCAATCGGATTAGGTATCGGTTTATTCAACGTTCCACATTGCCCCATGGAAGGTAACAGCTCTGCTCACTGTGAATTATGTTATGTACACAAACTCTCGCCCTCTTTTCCAATGTGGGACTATTTCTACACACTTTTGTTATGCACCTTATTATTATTATTTTTTGTCTACAACAAACAAAGCAGTTGACCCTCGTAATTACACTACTCAAATTTGTCTCTCTCTGTCCGCTTTGGAGCTTTAGACCTAAACATGTCCTTGTGCTCTTACTTCGGTTTTGGGATTCTTGCTTTGCTTTGCTTTGCTATGCTAATATGCTTAAGCTAGTACAGTGGGTTTTTTCTGCATCAGTTGTTTTTGCCAAAAAACAAAAAAAAATCATTCTATTTGGACGTAGGAGAAAAAGTTTAGAAAAATAAATTATAAGAAAGAGAATATAATATAAGCTTCACATGTGAAACATCAACTGACTATATATAAAGCCTACAACGCCAACTCAGTTGACGTTATAGTGATGGCAATGCATTTCAGCTAAGAACTCATTTCGTGCACACATGAAATGTGTCAGCACACATTTCATTTCATGTTAGCACACATGCAACCATTTCATTTAATGCACACATTTCATTTCATGTTTAGCACACATGCCATTCTTTTTTTTAATTGAATTAGAATACGAAATGAGATGGCATTATAGGCATAAAATAAAATAAAAATGCTTGACGTTTTTTATTTATTTTATGCCTATAACACTATCTCATTTAGCGTTCCATCTCTTGATAGCAAATTTGTTCAAAAAAATTTCTTTTACACACAATTAGGGATAAACTCATCCCTTAGAAAAAAAAAAAATCTTGTTCCTTCTATTTATAAATATTGGGAGTTGGGGGACAGTGGACCCAAAGGCATGCAATATAGTGTGCAAAAATCTCGACCGTTATGCCGGACCCCGTGCTTTATGCGTTATGCGTTATGTCGGGAGATTATCAAGAAGTTGGACTCTGCGGAGGTCGCAACGTTGATGAAGCTGATAAAACGGTCGGCTGGTGAGAGCGCGACACGAACATTGGCGAAATTGGAGCTTCCATCCATCGATCTGAAGCTTTATGGACCTGCCAGTTACCTGAGTTGGTGTAGTGCCCCGCTCCGCGTCGGCACTATGTACAAGCGATACCGATTTGCTGACTCAAAAATGATATCTTCCTTAAGAGCTCCTTGTTGAACCAAGAGACGACTGATCAAGGTGAGTGGACAGAACTGCGCATTCTCTGATTCTTGCACGCCTTAATAATGAATCTGAGTTTTTGAATGCTTGTTTGCTTAAGAATGATAGAACCTGACTCTGCATGCTTAATAAGAGAACTCACATAGCTTGTCTTTGAAACGAACATGTCTGCTTAACTAGAGAACTTGTGCGCTTGTCTAAGAGTAAGAGATTGCTTGAACATGTTTTACTATCGCTTGTGTTTCGAGAGAACCATATCGTACTTGAACTTGTTCAGAGAGGGCGGCTAGTCCACACAGAGATAGATGGTCTGCTGGTTCATCTCGTCTGCATCCTAGAGTTTATCTGATAGTGTTTCATGCATTCACATCGGTCGGACAATGGCTATTGGTGAAGAGCTAAACCTTGGTCACGGCTACAACAGAGATAGTGAAGAGCAACCATGAGTCACAGCTGCTAATAGTATCAGATAAAAGAGTTATTGGTTAGCTGGATTACCGCTACCGATCTTGAGTTTCTCGGGGACCGAAAAGCATATAACTAGTTCATCGTGTTGGCTTGATAGAGGATAGTTCCTAGATGGTGCATTGTCCCTAGAGTCTTTGAGTAAAGCTCACGAGACACGCTGCGCACACCCAGATAGTAGAACAATCGGCTTGCCTTGTGTGCTTGAATGAATCAAACATGAACTTTGTTTTTAAAGATGTTTCTAAAAAAAGTAATATGACCCCGTTCTTATGCTGCATGTAATGAACATAGGTAAAACTAGAAAGATCACTAGTAATATAATATTTTATTACATGATTACTTAGTGTTGGTTTTAGTGAATGTTGCTTCTGTTCAGTTATTTTATACTCATAAGTACTTTCTAAGTGCTGATCCACTAACAGTTTACTTGTTCGCAGGTGCTGGATCGTCCGAGGAAGCGATAGACATGCCTCATCCCCAAGACCCAAAAATCTGGTTTCGATTGCTTTGAGCTGCTTTCGTATAGAGGGATATAATGTATGAAACAATCCCATTATATTTAGAGAATCCTGTACCTCGATTTGCCACGTATACTCAGATGGATAAATGCTTGCAATAATGTCCCTCCGCTGCTTACTCGATTCGATGATAGCCAAACTTTAACGATGTTGCCTTGTGCGGGCGCAACCTCAGGCTCGTACGACATCACGTCCCGGTAGCAAACGACTCTAAGCTCCGCAGGAGCGCCGAGGCATGGTGATTCGCGTCCGGTGGGGGTGTGTGGTCGGGACCTTCGAGATCGGGGCATGACATTAATCGTATCAGAGCGATTCAATTCTTTGCCCAATCCGTTGTTATGACTCTGAGATGTGCTCGATATTGTATTGCAATAGAGTGTTCCATACAATAAGTCCATAGATATTCTCAAAGTTGTGCAAAAGTTTTCTGGATTTAATTTGTTGCTTGAGAGTTGTGCTTTCGTGCTTGTGTTTTGTTTAGAGTTTTCGATTGAGGATGGTGATAGATGAGGACTATCGCTGCTCGGAATATCGAAAAGTTTCTTCTTGAAGTTTTGAGGACGAAACTTTTTGTTGGTGGATAAGTATGTAGTGCCCCGCTCCGCTTCGGCACTATGTACAAGAGATATCGATTTGTTGACTCAAAAAAGGATATATTCCTTAAGAGCTCCTTGTTGAACCAGGAGATGACTGATCAAGGTGAGTGGGCAGAACTGCATTTTCTGATTCTTGCACGCCTTAATAATGAATCTGAGTTTTTGAATATTTGTTTGCTTAAGAATGATAGAACCTGACTCTGCATGCTTAATAAGAGAACTCACATAGCTTGTCTTTGAAATGAACATGTCTGCTTAACTAGAGAACTTGTGCGCTTGTCTAAGAGTAAGAGATTGCTTGAACATGTTTCACTATCGCTTGTGTTTTGAGAGAACCATATCGTGCTTGAACTTGTTCAGAGAGGGCGGCTAGTCCGCACAGAGATAGATAGTCTGCTGGTTCATCTCGTCTGCATCCTAGAGTTTAACTGATAGTGTTTTATGTATTTGCATCGGTCGGACAATGGCTATTGGTGAAGATCTGAACCTTGGTCACGGCTGCTACAGAGATAGTGAAGAGCAACCATGAGTCACAGCTGCTAATAGCATCAGATAAAAGAGTCATTGGTTAGCTGGATTACCGCTACCGATCCTGAGTTTCTCGGGGACCGAAAAGCATATAGCTAGTTCATCGTGTTGGCTTGATAGAGGATAGTTCCTAGATGGTGCATTATCCCTAGAGTCTTTGAGTATAGCTCACGAGACACGTTGCGCACACCCAGATAGTAGAACAATCGGCTTGCCTTGTGTGCTTGAATGAATCAAACATGAACTCTGTTTTTAAAGATGTTTCTAAAAGAAGTAATATGACTCCGTTCTTGTGCTGCATGTAATGAACATAGGTAAAACTAGAAAGATCACTAGTAATGTAATATTTTATCACATGATTACTTAGTGTTGGTTTTAGTGAATGTTGCTTATGTTCAGTTATTTTATACTCACCAGTACTTTTTAAGTGTTGACCCTCCAACAGTTTACTTGTTCGCAGGTGCTGGATCGTCCGAGGAAGCGATAGGCATGCCTCATCCCCAAGACCCGAAAATCTGGTTTCGATTGCTTTGAGCTGCTTTCGTATAGAGGGATATAATATATGGAACGATCCCATTGTATTCAAAGAATCATGTACCTCTATTTGCCCCGTATACTCAGATGGATAAATGCATGCAACAATGTCCCTCCGCTGCTTACTCGATTCGATGATAGCCAAACTTTAACGATGTTGCCTTGTGCGGGCGCAACCCCAGGCTCGTACGACATCACGTCCTGGTAGCAAACGACTCAATGCCCCGTAGGAGCGCCGAGGCGTGGTGATTCGCGTCCGGTGGGGGCGTGTGATCGGGACCTTCGAGATCGGGGCATGACATTAATGGTATCAGAGCGATTCGATTCTTTGCCTAATCCATTGTCATGACTCTGAGATGTGCTCGATATTGTATTGCAATAGAGTATTCCATACAATAAGTCCATAGATATTCTCAAAGTTGTAAAAAAGTTTTCTGGATTTAATTTGTTGCTTGAGAGTTGTGCTTTCGTGCTTGTGTTTTGTTTAGAGTTTTCGATTGAGGATGGCGAGGGATGAGGACTATCGCTGCTCGATATATCAAAAAGTTTCTTCTTAAAGTTTCGAGGATGAAACTTTTTGTTGGTGGATATGTATGTAGTGCTCCGCTCCGCTTCGGCACTATGTACAAGAGATATCGATTTGCTGACTCAAAAAAGGATATATTCCTTAAGAGCTCCTTGTTGATCAGGAGATGACTGATCAAGGTAAGTGGGCAGAACTGTATTTTCTGATTCTTGCATGCCTTAATAATGAATCTGAGTTTTTGAATGTTTGTTTGCTTAAGAATGATAGAACCTGACTCTGCATGCTTAATAAGAGAACTCACATAGCTTGTCTTTGAAACGAACATGTCTGCTTAACTAGAGAACTTGTGCGCTTGTCTAAGAGTAAGAGATTGCTTGAACATGCTTCACTATCGCTTGTGTTTCGAGAGAACTATATCGTGCTTGAACTTGTTCAGAGAGGGCGGCTAGTCCGCACAGAGATAGATGGTCTGCTGGTTTATCTCGTCTGCATCCTAGAGTTTATCTGATAGTGTTTCATGCATTTGCATCGGTCGAACAATAGCTATTGGTGAAAAGCTGAACCTTAGTCACGGCTGCTACAGAGATAGCGAAGAGCAACCATGAGTCACAGCTGCTAATAACATCAGATAAAAGAGTCATTGGTTAGCTGGATTACCGCTACCGATCCTGAGTTTCTCGGGGACCGAAAAGCATATAGCTAGTTCATCTTGTTGGTTTGATAGAGGATAGTTCCTAGATGGTGCATTGTCCCTAGAGTCTTTGAGTATAGCTCACGACACACGTTGCGCACACCCTGATAGTAGCACAATCGTCTTGCCTTGTGTGCTTGAATGAATCAAACATGAACTCTGTTTTTAAAGATGTTTCCAAAAGAAGTAATATGACTCCGTTCTTGTGCTGCATGTAATGAACATAGGTAAAACTAGAAAGATCACTAGTAATATAATATTTTATCACATGATTACTTAGTGTTGGTTTTAGTGAATGTTGCTTCTGTTCAGTTGTTTTATACTCACCAGTACTTTTTAAGTGCCGATCCACCAACAGTTTACTTGTTCGTAGGTGCTGGATCGTCCGAGGAAGCGATAGGAATGCCTCATCCCAAAGACCCAAAAATCTGGTTTCGATTGCTTTGAGCTACTTTCGTATAGAGGGATATAATATATGGAATGATCCCATTGTATTCAAAGAATCATGTGCCTCGATTTGCCCCGTATACTCAGATGGATAAATACATGCAACAATGTCCCTCCGCTGCTTACTCAATTCGATGATAGCCAAACTTTAACGATGTTGCCTTGTGCGGACGTAATCCCAGGTTCGTACGACATCATGTCCTAGTAGCAAACGACTCTACGCCCCACGGGAGCGTCGAGGCACGGTGATTCGCGTCCGGCGGGGGCATGTGGTCGGGACCTTCGGGATCGGGGCATGACATTAATGGTATCAGAGCATTCGATTCTTTGCCCAATCCGTTGTTATAACTCTGAGATGTGCTCGATATTATATAGCAATATAGTGTTCCATACTATAAGTCCATAGATATTCTCAAAGTTGTGAAAAAGTTTTCTGGATTTAATTTGTTGCTTGAGAGTTGTGCTTTCGTGCTTGTGTTTTGTTTAGAGTTTTCGATTGAGGATAACGAGGGATGAGGACTATCGCTGCTCGGAATATCGAAAAGTTTCTCCTTGAAGTTTCGAGGATGAAACTTTTTATTGGTGGGTAAGTATGTAGTGCCCCGCTCCGCTTCGGCACTATGTACAAGAGATATCGATTTGTTGACTCAAAAAAGGATATATTCCTTAAGAGCTCCTTGTTGAACCAGGAGATGACTGATCATGGTGAGTGGGCAGAACTGTATTTTCTGATTCTTGCACGCCTTAATAATGAATCTGAGTTTTTGAATGTTTGTTTGCTTAAGAATGATAGAACCTGACTCTGCATGCTTAATAAGAGAACTCACATAGCTTGTCTTTGAAACGAACATGTCTGCTTAACTAGAGAACTTGTGCGCTTGTCTAAGAGTAAGAGATTGCTTGAACATGCTTCACTATCGCTTGTGTTTCGAGAGAACTATATCGTGCTTGAACTTGTTCAGAGAGGGCGGCTAGTCCGCACAGAGATAGATGGTCTGCTGGTTTATCTCGTCTGCATCCTAGAGTTTATCTGATAGTGTTTCATGCATTTGCATCGGTCGAACAATGGCTATTGGTGAAGAGCTGAACCTTAGTCACGGTTGCTACAGAGATAGTAAAGAGCAACCACGAGTCACATCTGCTAATAGCATCAGATAAAAGAGTCATTGGTTAGCTGGATTACCACTACCGATCCTGAGTTTCTCGGGGACCAAAAATCATATAGCTAGTTCATCGTGTTGGCTTGATAGTGGATAGTTCCTAGATGGTGCATTATCCCTAGAGTCTTTGAGTATAGCTCACGACACACGTTGCGCACACCCTGATAGTAGCATAATCGTCTTGCCTTATGTGCTTGAATGAATAAAACATAAACTCTGTTTTTAAAGATGTTTCCAAAAGAAGTAATATGACTCCGTTCTTGTGCTGCATGTAATGAACATAGGTAAAACTAGAAAGATCACTAGTAATGTAATATTTTATCACATGATTACTTAGTGTTGGTTTTAGTGAATGTTGCTTCTGTTCAGTTATTTTATACTCACCAGTATTTTTTAAGTGTTAACCCTCCAACAGTTTACTTGTTCGCAGGTGCTGGATCGTCCGAGGAAGCGATAGGCATGTCTCATCCCCAAGACCCGAAAATCTGGTTTCGATTGCTTTGAGCTGCTTTTGTATAGAGTGATATAATGTATGGAACGATCCCATTGTATTCAAAAAATTATGTGCCTCTATTTGTCCCGTATACTCAGATGGATAAATGCATGCAACAATGTCCCTCCGCTGCTTACTCGATTCGATGATAGACAAACTTTAACGATGTTGCCTTGTGCGGGCGCAACCCCAGGCTCGTACGACATCACGTCCTGGTAGCAAACGGCTCTACGCCCCGCGGGATGGCCGAGGCATGGTGATTCGCGTCCGGTGGGGGCATGTGGTCGGGACCTTCGAGATCGGGGCATGACATTAATGGTATCAGAGCGATTCGATTATTTGCCAAATCCGTTGTTATAACTCTGAGATGTGCTCGATATTGTATTGCAATAGAGTGTTCCATACAATAAGTCCATAGATATTCTCAAAGTTGTACAAAAGTTTTTTGGATTTAATTTGTTGCTTGAGAGTTGTGCTTTCGTGCTTGTGTTTTGTTTAGAGTTTTCGATTGAGGATGGCAAGGGATGAGGACTATCGCTGCTCGTAATATCGAAAAGTTTCTCCTTGAAGTTTCGAGGACGAAACTTTTTGTTGGTGGATAAGTGTCACGCCCCGATCTCCCGCAGGCAATCGGCCGTTCCCGCTAGGCGGGAATCACCCTCGCCAGCGCTCCCGCGGAACGATCGCTTAACCCATCCGGACGTGATGCCGCACGAGCGTGAGCCACGCCCGTGCAAGGCCATGGTTCATTGGCTGGCGGCAAGAGTTCTAAGCCACAGAGTCGCACAGATTGTCCGAGTGCAGCGGAGTCATGAACGCATAGGCGATCGGTAACAGGTTCACTGAGTCGACAAATATAGCGGAAGCATTAAAACACAAGTTGAATTTAAGCAACTCTTTATTGATATGAACATGTGTTACAGGCGGCGTATAGCCGAGATTACAAGTCGCTCAAGCCTCTCTCTGAAACAGTAAAAGCGTGCCAAGTGGCTATAACTGTGGAATGATTGTACAGGCGATGGTCAGGCGATGTTCACAACTTATGTCTTGTATATGTGCTTCAGTCCCGGACGCACCGTTGCTTCGGAGTGATCTCCACGCCTTAGCACGTACGAAGGAGGCGTCCGCACCGAACGAGGTTCTCCCGCACCCTGCATACAAACTGGTAGATTATCAGTACATTGAATGCACTGGTGGGGAAGCTACTCGCCCGCTCGACAAATCCAAACACGTAATACAGGTTCCGTGCACAACTATTTAGTTGTCTTTCTAGTTGCCTTAGGATTAGTTTCATGCAACATTGAATAGCCTAACGTGTCGGGCAGTGCGCCGTGCGATGTTAGAGGAAATACGGTGGGACTTACCAACTTACCATCTCCTTCCCTGTCCAAGGCAAACATTGTGGCAAACATCATTAATTCAAGCACGGGCAAGTATAACATTCAGGAGGTATAGCATATGCAAACAGGAGGGTCGTTTAACATGATCGTTCAGGTGTTTAGTTGTTCATTTATACGATGCAGTGACTCGCACGCGGATAGCCGCTAAGCGAGGATGACTTATATCTATATGAACACGGTCGTTGACAAAGCCATTATGGACGTAGCCGGGGACAAGGATAGCTTGCTACAAGAGTACACGATGAGCTGCAAGCTACCCAGTCCCGAACACGAAGACTACACACGAGTTCCATCCGGATCGGATCGGCCCCGGTGCCCCGGTTACCGTCCGTGGAACAATACCCCGGGTCCGAGTTGTCCGCGACATACAAGACATTGGGTCATTCCAATTATCACGAGATACACGAGAACACGAGAACACGCGTGCACTTTGAACAAGAGAACACGAGAACACGAGTGCACGGGAACACGAGTACACGAGTACACGGGATACTTGAATCATGATTCTGTACAGTAAATATCTTGCCTTGATGCATTCCCCTAGTTCGGGGCTGCCTGGTGACCTAACGGTCCTGGATACTTGCAGGGTCAATCATACACGGAATGACTACTGAGTAGTCTTCCTGAGTTGGATGAAAACACGACAACATTCAAGCAGACAAGCATGCGTTTCTAGATACATAAGCAGGCACATTGCTCGGGCCCGAAGGTAAGCTGAGAATTGAAACCGTTAAGGGACTTAGTATGCAAGGGTCTGAATATAAGCAGTATTTCAATTTCCATGTTCTAGCAAGCAATACAAGTTGGGATTATTCCCTTAGCTAGGTGCGTTGGGTTTATTAGCATGCAGGGGGTTATCACCTAGCGACTAGCATGAATATTCCAGATTTTATGTGTGCTGGCTAAGCAAAGACAAGTTCACCGTAGCCACCCACCTTAGCGATGATTCGCCTCGGTAGAGCGATACGTCTGAGCGAGCCTCTGAAAGTCCAAGCCGGATTCCTGTAGGGACAAGTCTGGATATCTTTTGCTTCTTGATCGAGGCAAAGCGGGTCGGAACAGTTGCACATTTGCCGTTGAGACAGCAGTCCGCTTGAGCGGAACGGGGTGTTACATCCTACCCAACTCAGAAAAAGTCTCGTCCTCGAGACTTACTGAGGACAAGCAGTAATCTAGGGTTGAGGCAATCCTAGACAAGTCGTTGTACTTGTTCATTGGATCTTCACTTGCACAAGCGTCGAAATCAGCATATCGCTTAGACTGGATCGTGCGCACCTTCGACATGCATTTCTAGTGTAAGCACGTCAACCAGCTTAGTGATAGCGAAGTCTCAGCACTCGAGTTTCACCTTTTCTTAAGTCTTGGATGGTGCACTAGTTCAAGGCGTCCCTCGAATAGATGCATTCAACCAAACTTAGGGTTAGTGAAAATCGGACAAGCTACTAGCGATACTCTCAAGGGTTCGCACAGGTTGGCACAAAGGCCACTCGCAGCATACAACCAGACAAGCAATCATATCATTCAAAACGCATTTTTAAAGTATTTAGACTTATTGTTGGAACATCCCATTGAGGCATTGAGAGAGAGCGTGCACATAACCCACGAACGAGCTTTCGAAACAGAGATATCGAATCGAAGTCCAAAGGTGTAGAAGCCAGGCTCTGATACCAACATGTCATGCCCCGATCTCCCGCAGGCAATCGGCCGTTCCCGCTAGGCGGGAATCACCCTCGCCAGCGCTCCCGCGAAACGATCGCTTAACCCATCCGGGCGTGATGCCGCACGAGCGTGAGCCACGCCCGTGCAAGGCCATGGTTCATTGGCTGGCGGCAAGAGTTCTAAGCCACAGAGTCGCACATATTGTCCGAGTGCAGCGGAGTCATGAACGCATAGGCGATCGGTAACAGGTTCACTGAGTCGACAAATATAGCGGAAGCATTGAAACACAAGTTGAAGTAAAGCAACTCTTTATTGATATGAACATGTGTTACAGGCGGCGTATAGCCGAGATTACAAGTCGCTCAAGCCTCTCTCTGAAACAGTAAAAGCGTGCCAAGTGGCTACAACTGTGGAATGATTGTACATGCGATGGTCAGGCGATGTTCACAACTATGTCTTGTATATGTGCTTCAGTCCCGGACGCACCGTTGCTTCGGAGTGATCTCCACGCCTTAGCACGTACGAAGGAGGCGTCCGCACCGAACGAGGTTCTCCCGCACCCTGCATACAAACTGGTGGATTATCAGTACATTGAATGCACTGGTGGGGAAGCTACTCGCCCGCTCGACAAATCCAAACACGTAATACAGGTTCCGTGCACAACTATTTAGTTGTCTTTCTAGTTGCCTTAGGATCAGTTTCATGCAACATTGAATAGCCTAACGTGTCGGGCAGTGCGCCGTGCGATGTTAGAGGAAACACGGCGGGACTTACCAACTTACCATCTCCTTCCCTGTCCAAGGCAAACATTGTGGCAAACATCGTTAATTAAAGCACGGGCAAGTATAACATTCAGGAGGCATAGCATATGCAAACAGGAGGGTCGTTTAACATGATCGTTTAGGTGTTTAGTTGTTCATTTATACGATGCAGTGACTCGCACGCAGATAGCCGCTAAGCGAGGATGACTTATCTATATGAACACGGTCGCTGGCAAAGCCATTATGGACGTAGCCGGGGACAAGGATAGCTTGCTACAAGAGTACACGATGAGCTGCAAGCTACCCAGTCCAGAATACGAAGACTACACACGAGTTCCATCCGGATCGGATCGGCCCCGGTGCCCCGGTGACCGTCCGTGGAACAATACCTCGGGTCCGAGTTGTCCGCGACATACAAGACATTGGGTCATTCCAATTATCACGAGATACACGAGAACACGAGAACACGCGTGCACTTTGAACAAGAGAACACGAGAACACGAGTGCACGGGAACACGAGTACACGAGTACACGGGATACTTGGATCATGATTATGTACAGTAAATATCTTGCCTTGATGCATTCCCCTGGTTCGGGGCTGCCTGGTGACCTAACGGTCCTGGATACTTGCAGGGTCAATCATACACGGAATGACTACTGAGTAGTCTTCCGGAGTTGGATGAAAACACGGCAACATTCAAGCAGACAAGCATGCGTTTCTAGATACATAAGCAGGCACATTGCTCGGGCCCGAAGGTAAGCCGAGAATTGAAACCGTTAAGGGACTTAGCATGCGAGGGTCTGAATATAAGCAATATTTCAATTTCCATGTTCTAGCAAACAATACAAGTTGGGATTATTCCCTTAGCTAGGTGCGTTGGGTTTATTAGCATGCAGGGGGTTATCACCTAGCGATTAGCATGAATATTCCAGATTTTATGTGTGCTGGCTAAGCAAAGACAAGTTTACCGTAGCCACCCACCTTAGCGATGATTCGCCTCGGTAGAGCGATACGTCTAAGCGAGCCTCTGAAAGTCCAAGCCGAATTCCTGTAGGGACAAGTCTGGATATCTTTTGCTTCTTGATCGAGGCAAAGCGGGTCAGGACAGTTGCACATTTGCCGTTGAGACGGCAGTCCGCTTGAGCGGAACGGGGTGTTACAATAAGTATGTAGTGCCCCACTCCGCTTCGGCACCATGTACAAGAGATATCAATTTGCTGACTCAAAAAAGGATATATTCCTTAAGAGCTCCTTGTTGAACCAGGAGATGACTGATCATGGTGAGTGGGCAGAACTGTATTTTCTAATTTTTGCACGCCTTAATAATAAATATGAGTTTTTGAATGTTTGTTTGCTTAAGAATGATAGAACCTGACTCTGCATGCTTAATAAGAGAACTCACATAGCTTGTGTTTGAAACGAACATGTCTGCTTAACTAGAGAACTTGTGCGCTTGTCTAAGAGTAAGAGATTGCTTAAACATGTTTCACTATCGCTTGTGTTTTGAGAAAACCATATCGTGCTTGAACTTGTTCAGAGAGGGCGGCTAGTCCGCACAGAGATAGATGGTCTGCTGGTTTATCTCGTCTGCATCCTAGAGTTTATCTGATAGTGTTTTATGCATTCGCATCGGTCGAATAATGGCTATTGGTGAAAAGCTGAACCTTAGTCACGGCTGCTACAGAGATAGCGAAGAGCAACCATGAGTCACAGCTGCTAATAACATCAGATAAAAGAGTCATTGGTTAGCTGGATTACCGCTACCGATCCTGAGTTTCTCGGGGACCGAAAAGCATATAGCTAGTTCATCTTGTTGGTTTGATAGAGGATAGTTCCTAGATGGTGCATTGTCCCTAGAGTCTTTGAGTATAGCTCACGACACACGTTGCGCACACCCTGATAGTAGCACAATCGTCTTGCCTTGTGTGCTTGAATGAATCAAACATGAACTCTGTTTTTAAAGATGTTTCCAAAAGAAGTAATATGACTCCGTTCTTGTGCTGCATGTAATGAACATAGGTAAAACTAGAAAGATCACTAGTAATATAATATTTTATCACATGATTACTTAGTGTTGGTTTTAGTGAATGTTGCTTCTGTTCAGTTGTTTTATACTCACCAGTACTTTTTAAGTGCCGATCCACCAACAGTTTACTTGTTCGTAGGTGCTGGATCGTCCGAGGAAGCGATAGGAATGCCTCATCCCAAAGACCCAAAAATCTGGTTTCGATTGCTTTGAGCTACTTTCGTATAGAGGGATATAATATATGGAATGATCCCATTGTATTCAAAGAATCATGTGCCTCGATTTGCCCCGTATACTCAGATGGATAAATACATGCAACAATGTCCCTCCGCTGCTTACTCAATTCGATGATAGCCAAACTTTAACGATGTTGCCTTGTGCGGACGTAATCCCAGGTTCGTACGACATCATGTCCTAGTAGCAAACGACTCTACGCCCCACGGGAGCGTCGAGGCACGGTGATTCGCGTCCGGCGGGGGCATGTGGTCGGGACCTTCGGGATCGGGGCATGACATTAATGGTATCAGAGCATTCGATTCTTTGCCCAATCCGTTGTTATAACTCTGAGATGTGCTCGATATTATATAGCAATATAGTGTTCCATACTATAAGTCCATAGATATTCTCAAAGTTGTGAAAAAGTTTTCTGGATTTAATTTGTTGCTTGAGAGTTGTGCTTTCGTGCTTGTGTTTTGTTTAGAGTTTTCGATTGAGGATAACGAGGGATGAGGACTATCGCTGCTCGGAATATCGAAAAGTTTCTCCTTGAAGTTTCGAGGATGAAACTTTTTATTGGTGGGTAAGTATGTAGTGCCCCGCTCCGCTTCGGCACTATGTACAAGAGATATCAATTTGCTGACTCAAAAAAGGATATATTCCTTAAGAGCTCCTTGTTGAACCAGGAGATGACTGATCATGGTGAGTGGGCAGAACTGTATTTTCTGATTCTTGCACGCCTTAATAATGAATCTGAGTTTTTGAATGTTTGTTTGCTTAAGAATGATAGAACCTGACTCTGCATGCTTAATAAGAGAACTCACATAGCTTATCTTTGAAACGAACATGTCTACTTAAATAGAGAACTTGTGCGCTTGTCTAAGTGTAAGAGATTGCTTGAATATGTTTCACTATCGCTTGTGTTTCGAGAGAACCATATCGTGCTTGAACTTGTTCATAGAGGGCGGCTAGTCCGCACAGAGATAGATAGTCGACTGGTTCATCTCGTCTGCATCCTAGAGTTTATCTGATAGTGTTTTATGCATTACATCGGTCGGACAATGGCTATTGGTGAATAGCTGAACCTTGGTCACGACTACTACAGAGATAGTGAAGAGCAACCATGAGTCACAACTGCTAATAGCATCAGATAAAAGAGTCATTGGTTAGCTGGATTACCGCTACCGATCCTGAGTTTCTCGGGGATCGAAAATCATATATCTAGTTCATCGTGTTGGCTTGATAGAGGATAGTTCCTAGATGGTGCAATATTCCTAGAGTCTTTGAGGATAGCTCACGAGATACGTTGCGCACACCCTGATAGTAGAACAATCGGCTTGCCTTGTGTGCTTGAATGAATAATCAAACATGAACTCTGTTTTTAAAGATATTTCCAAAAGAAGTAATATGACTCCGTTTTTGTGCTGCATGTAATTAACATAATTAAACTAGAAAGATCACTAGTAATGTAATATTTTATCACATGATTATATAGTGTTGGTTTTAGTGAATGTTGATTCTGTTCAGTTGTTTTATACTTACCAGTACTTTTAAGTGCTGACCCACCAACAGTTTACTTGTTCGCAGGTGCTGGATCGTCCGAGAAAGTGATAGGCATGCCTCATCCCCAAGACCCGAAAATCTTGTTTCGGTTACTTTGAGCTGCTTTCGTATAGAGGGATATAATATATGGAACGATCCCATTATATTCAGAGAATCCTGTGCCTCGATTTGCCCCGTATACTCAGATGGATAAATGCTTGCAATAATGTCCCTCCGCTGCTTACTTGATTCGATGATAGCCAAACTTTAACGATGTTGCCTTGTACGGGCGCAACTCTAGGCTCGCACGGCATCACGTCCCGGTAGCAAACGACTCTATGCCCCGCGGGAGCGTCGAGGCGCGGTGATTCACGTTCGACGGGGGCGTGTGGTCGAGACCTTCGGGATCGGGGCATGACATTAATGGTATCAAAGCGATTCGATTCTTTGCCCAATCCGTTGTTATGACTCTGAGATGTGCTCGATATTGTATAGCAATAGAGTGTTCCATACAATAAGTCCATAGATATTCTCAAAGTTGTACAAAAGTTTTCTGGATTTAATTTGTTGCTTGAGAGTTGTGCTTTCGTGCTTGTGTTTTGTTTAGAGTTTTCGATTGAGGATGGCGAGGGATGAGGACTATCGCTGCTCGGAATATCGAAAAGTTTTTCCTTGAAGTTTCGAGGACGAAACTTTTTGTTGGTGGATAAGTATGTAGTGCCCCGCTCCACTTCGGCACTATGTACAAGAGATATCGATTTGCTGACTCAAAAAAGGATATATTCCTTAAGAGCTCCTTGTTGAACCAGGAGATGACTGATCAAGGTGAGTGGGAAGAACTGTATTTTTTGATTCTTGTACGCCTTAATAATAAATCTGAGTTTTTGAATATTTGTTTGCTTAAGAATGATAGAACCCGACTCTGCATGCTTAATAAGAGAACTCACATAGCTTATCTTTGAAACGAACATGTCTACTTAAATAGAGAACTTGTGCGCTTATCTAAGAGTAAGAGACTGCTTGAACATGTTTCACTATCGCTTGTGTTTCGAGAGAACCATATCGTGCTTGAACTTGTTCAGAGAGGGCGGCTAGTTCGCACAGAGATAGATGGTCGGCTGGTTCATCTCGTCTGCATCCTAGAGTTTATCTGATAGTGTTTCATGCATTCGCATCGGTCGGACAATGGCTATTGGTGAAGAGCTGAACCTTGGTCACGGCTGCTACAGAGATAGTGAAGAGCAACCATGAGTCACAACTGCTAATAGCATCAGATAAAAGAGTCATTGGTTAGCTGGATTACCCCTACCGATCCTGAGTTTCTCGGGGATCAAAAATCATATAGCTAGTTTATCGTGTTGGCTTGATAGAGGGTAGTTCCTAGATGGTGCAATATCCCTAGAGTCTTTGAGGATAGCTCACGAGACACGTTGCGCACACCCTGATAGTAGAATAATCGGCTTGCCTTGTGTGCTTGAATGAATAGTCAAACATGAACTCTGTTTTTAAAGATATTTCCAAAAGAAGTAATATGACTCCGTTCTTGTGCTGCATGTAATGAACATAGGTAAACTAGAAAGATCACTAGTAATGTAATATTTTATCACATGATTACATAGTGTTGGTTTTAGTGAATGTTGATTCTGTTCAGTTGTTTTATACTTACCAGTACTTTTTAAGTGCTGATCCACCAACAGTTTACTTGTTCGCAGGTGCTGGATCATCCGAGAAAGTGATAGGCATGCCTCATCCCCAAGACCCAAAAATCTGGTTTCGATTGCTTTGAGCTGCTTTCGTATAGAGGGATATAATGTATGGAACGATCCCATTATATTCAGAGAATCCTGTGCCTCGATTTGCCCCGTATACTCAGATGGATCAATGCTTGCAATAATATCCCTCTGCTGCTTACTCGATTCGATGATAGGCAAACTTTAACGAGGTTGCCTTGTGCGGGCGCAACCCCAGGCTCGTACGGTATCATGTCCCGGTAGCAAACGACTCTATGCCCCGCGGGAGAGCCGAGGCGCGGTGATTCACGTTCGGCGGGGGCGTGTGGTCGAGACCTTCGGGATCGGGGCATGACATTAATGGTATCAAAGCGATTCGATTCTTTGCTCAATCCGTTGTTATGACTCTGAGATGTGCTTGATATTGTATAGCGATAGAGTGTTCCATACAATAAGTCTATAGATATTATCAAAGTTGTGCAAAAGTTTTCTGGATTTAATTTATTGTTTGAGAGTTGTGCTTTCGTGCTTGTGTTTTGTTTAGAGTGTTCGATTGAGGATGGCGAGGGATAAGGACTATCGCTGCTCGGAATATCGAAAAGTTTCTCCTTGAAGTTTCGAGGACGGAACTTTTTGTTGGTGGGTAAGTATGTAGTGCCCCGCTCCGCTTCGGCACTATGTACAAGAGATATTGATTTGCTGACTCAAAAAAGGATATATTCCTTAAGAGCTCCTTGTTGAACCAGTAGATGACTGATCAAGGTGAGTGGGCAGAACTGCATTTTCTGATTCTTGCACGCCTTAATAATGAATTTGAGTTTTTGAATGTTTGTTTGCTTAAGAATGATAGAACCTGACTCTGCATGCTTAATAAGAGAACTTACATAGCTTGTCTTCGAAACGAACCTGTCAGCTTAACTAGAGAACTTGTGCGCTTGTCTAAGAGTAAGAGATTGCTTGAACATGTTTCACTATCGCTTGTGTTTCGAGAGAACCATATCGTGCTTGAACTTGTTCAGAGAGGGCGGCTAGTCCGTATAGAGATAGATGGTCTGCTGGTTTATCTCGTCTGCATCCTAGAGTTTATCTGATAGTGGTTTATACATTCGCATCGGTCGGACAATGGCTATTGGTGAAGAGCTGAACCTTGGTTACGGCTGCTACAGAGATAGCATAGAGCAACCATGAGTCACAGCTGCTAATAACATCAGGTAAAAGAGTCATTGGTTAGCTGGATTACCGCTACTGATCTGAGTTTCTCGGGGACCAAAAAGTATATAGCTAGTTTATCGTGTTGGCTTGATAGAGGATAGTTCCTAGATGGTGCATTATCCCTAGAGTCTTTGAGTATTGCTCACGAGACACGTTGCGCACACCCTGATAGTAGAACAATCGACTTGTCTTGTGTGCTTGAATGAATCAAACATGAACTCTATTTTTAAAGATGTTTCCAAAAGAAGTAATATGACTCCGTTCTTGTGCTGCATGTAATGAATATAGGTAAAACTAGAAAGATCACTAGTAATGTAATATTTTATCACATGATTACTTAGTGTTAGTTTTAGTAAATGTTGCTTCTGTTCAGTTGTTTTATACTCACCAGTACTTTCTAAGTGCTGACCCACCAATAGTTTACTTGTTTGCAGGTGCAGGATCGTTTGAGGAAACGATAGGCGTGTCTCATCCCCAAGACCCAGAAATCTGGTTTTGATTTCTTTGAGCTGCTTTCGTATAGAGGGATATAATGTATGGAACGATCCCATTGTATTCAGAGAACCCTGTGTCCCGATTTGCCCCGTATACTCAGATGGATAAATGCTTGCAACAATGTCCCTCCGCTGCTTACTCGATTCGATGATAGCCAACTTTAACGATGTTGCTTTGTGAGGGCGCAACCCCAGGCTCGTACGGCATTACGTCCCGGTAGCAAACGATAATACACGTCCCGCGGGAGCGCCGAGGCACGGTAGTTGGTCACGACGGGTGAGGAGAACCCTAGCAGGGAAGAATCTGGAGGTTTCTTGTCAGGAGAGAAGACAGAGTCGGATGAGGGCTCGGCAGGACGCGACGAGTGAAAGTCCACTCATATGGTGGTATACATTTAGTTCCTCAATTCTTTAGTCCAATCGATCACCACCACAGTGGATGACCTTGAGATGGTGAAAGATGTGTGAGAGAAGTTGAGGAGAACCTATGATGGTGTGGGGAATAACTTAAGGGTTTTTTAAATCAAGGGGGACATCGACGACACCGTAAAGGGAGAAAAGACGGTACAGGAGTATGCCACGGAGTTGGAGTGTCTGTAGTTGGATTATGATCACTTCTCAGATCAGACAAGCTATGAGGACCCGAAGTGCAAGAAGAAACATGTATGTCTGCAAGAGAGGACGATAAAGTTTCTTAAGGGTCCGGCCGCAGTGTTTGCTCAGAGGACAGCACTACTTCTTGCCCAATCGAAGATTCCTATACTTGAGGAGGCTATCTCGGCCATGATCTAGGAGTAGACTCGTATCAAGCTATATGCAGGGACATGTGGTCCTCCTGAAGTGAAGACAACACTGACAGTTGTTAATTCAGGCAGTACAAGGCCTAAGAAAGACCCCCGGTAGTGTTACAACTGCGGGGAGGTGGGCCATCTAAGGTATGCTTGCACCAAATCATCAAAAGAGAGATTCAGGTGGCAGACGTTGACAGTTTGAAGGACATGGTCGTGGTCGGGGGGGGGGGGCGACAGGGTGGTCGAGGAGGTTATCGGATGAACCTGCTTGTAGCAGAAGGCGAGGAGGGAGCTAATGGTGCCTATACTAAGGAGGATCAGGCACTACTGGGCATGCTGGAAGTACTCAAGAGAAAGCAGAGAGCGTCAAGCGATGGAGACAAGAGGAGTGGGATTGAGGAGGCGTCCACCTCAGTCTTTGCCAGAGACAACGCTGTTATGTATGTTCATCCATCGGAAGGTACTGATGACTCACTCGCCCTTGCATCTATGTCTTCTCTTAGATCGTCGGACTTGATTGTCGATTCGGGTGTGTCTCGACACGTAACAGGAAATGCTAGTGAGTTCTCTTCCTACACTCACCTAGCATCTGCAGACAACATTCAAACAGCCGACGGTACTTTCCAGCCAGTGGTCAGTAAGGGTACTGTCGATTGTATAGGTTCAATAAGATTATCCAATATTTTGCATGCTCCTTCTTTTCTAGTCAGTCTTTTATCCATTAGTTCTATAATCCTCCAACTAAAATATATTGTCTCTTTTGATATTCCTAAGGTGATATTCCAGGAGAAGGAGACGGGACAAAGACTTGGGACTGGCACTTAGCATGATGGACTGTGGTACCTGGATCGGGAAGGACTAGATTCGGTATTGATGTCTGTGGCAGAAAGGGCATGAATGAGAGGACCAAAGATGAGTGCCGATGATACACTGATAATCCATCACAGGCGGCTGAGACACTCATCTTTTGGTATTTTGAGTAGGTTGTATCCATCTATTTATGAGAAGGCAAATAAGGAGAACTAGTATGTGATGTATGTGATTTAGACAAACTTACTAGGAGCTCATATGTTGGTGCGGGCTATAGGAGCTCTTCTATTTTTGATATTATACATTCTGATGTCTGGGGGTCGTGCGCCACAACTACTATGAATGGTTACAAGTATTTTATCTCTTTTATTGATTGTTACTCTCGTATCACTTGATTGTATTTAATGAAGAATAAGAGTGAGGTCTTTGCCTGTTTTCGGAACTTTCATAAACATGTTCAAACTCAGTACAGAGTAGTGGTAAAGGTACCAAGGTCTGACAATGAAATATAGTATACCAACAAAGTACTTGAGGAATACCTGTCAGCCCAATAGATACAGTATTAAACCGTGCATACACAATATCACAGAATTGAGTGGCAGAAAGAAAGAACAGACACCTTCTGGAGGTGGCAAGGAGCATGATGATCGCCATGAATGTCCCACAAAGTCTGTAGGGACATGTAGTATTGACAGCAACTTGATTGATCAACAGGATGTCCTCGAAGGTACTGGGATTGAAGTCTCCATGTGAGATATTGCAAAGAAATAATAGTGAGATACTCCCACTAAAGGTGTTTGGCTACGTATGTTTTGTGAAGGACAACAGACCAGTCAAGTGTGTATTCGTGGGCTATTCGGTGACTCAGAAGGGGTACGTGTGCTGGAGCCCAGTAGAGAAGAAGTTTATGAGCATAGATTTTTACTTCAGGAAGTTTGAGACATACTACCGTCAGGAGGGAACCTCATCCATGAGCAACTCACTTGATACTGAGAGTATGAGACGAGAAAGGAAGATTGGTGAGAGTGTGGTAACCGATTTAGAAGTATGGCATAGAGGAACGTTTGAGGAGGAGCAGGAGAGTGAAGAGGAACAGGGGGAGGCGATGAGAGGTGTTAGACCCACGACTCGGGAGGAGTTACTTACCTACAGTAGGAAAGGGAAGTAAACTGCAGGACTAGTACCTATAGTGCCAGTGCCAAGTCCTTTGCATGCGTCCGTCTCAACTCCTGAGACACCTACACCACCACTACCAGATTCTCCTTCAGGTGATATCATTCTTCCTACTCCTCCCACACCATTATCAGTACGGAGGACCACTCGCAGCAATGCGGAAATCCTTCTGATAGATATGGTTGGGACCTTGCTCAGTTTATTTCATATAATAACATCTCTTCTTCTCATGGAGCATTCATTGCATCTTTGGATAGTATTACTGTACCTAACAATTGACAGGTTGCTAAGAACGATCCAAGTGGAAAGAGGCGATGAACGAGGAGTTAGGCGCTCTTGAGAAGAACCACACTTGGGAACTGATAAAACTGCCAGAGAGAAAGAGGGCAGTCGGATGCAAGTGGGTCTTTACTGTGAAGCAGAACGCAGATAAAAAAGTAGAGCACTACAAGGCTCGATTGGTGGCAAAAGGATACAGTCAGACGTATGACATTCACTATGATGAGACCTTTGCACTACTGACGAAGATGAGCACCGTCAGGACCCTAATTTCTTTGGCAACGAATGGTGAATGAAAGCTACACCAACTGGATGTGAACAATGTGTTTCTTCATGGGGATCTAGTGGAGGAAGTGTACATGGAGATACCACCAGGATTCTGCACCAATAAGACAATGGACAAGGTCTGCAGGTTAAAGAAGTCCCTATATGGACTGAAGCAGTCTCCTCGAGCATTGTTTGACAGATTCAGGAGGGCGATGATAGGGATGAGATATCAGCAGATCAATGTTGATCATACTGTGTTCTTCTGTCAGAGTGGAGGCCACATCACCATACTTGCAGTGTATGTTGACGATATGATTATCACAGGAGATGATGAGCAGGAGATTGCCCGACTTAAGGGAAAGCTTGGTAAGGAGTTCGAGGTGAAGGACCTTGGCCTTCTTCGGTACTTTCTTGGGATTGAGATTGCTCGAGAAGCAGAGGAGTTGTTCTTTCTCAGAGGAAGTATGCGATGGACATTCTCACAGAGACATGGATGTTGGAATGCAGACCTGCAGCAACGCCGATCAACCAGGGGTTCAAGCTGTGTGCTGAGGCTGGAGAACCAGTTGACCGAGACAGATACCAGAGACTGGTGGGCAAGTTGATCTATTTGAGCCACACACGTCATGATATATGCTTTGCATTAAGTGTAGTGAGCTACTACATGCATGACCCAAGGAAGGGTCATATGGACGCTGTATACCAGATTCTAAGATACTTGAAGGGTGCCCCCGGAAAGGGGTTGATATTCAGGAAGAATGATCACTTGAGTATCGAGGGCTATTGTGACTCTGACTGAGCTAGCTGTACTGATGACAGGAGGTCTACCTCGGGCTATTGCATATTTGTAGGAGGCAACTTGGTTTCTTGGAGGAGTAAGAAGCAGTCGATGGTGGCCAGATCGACAGCTGAAGCGGAGTTACAGAGTTGCTATGGCTGAAGAGTATGCTGGTGGAGCTGAAGCTGGATCAAGGAGCCAAAATGAAGCTGTGGTGTGACAACCAGTCAGCCATTAGTATCGCCAACAATCCAGTGCAGCATGACAGGACCAAACACATTGAGATCGATAGGTTCTTCATCAAGGAGAAGTTGGACCGTGGACTACTGGAGCTAGGTCATGTTCAAACCAAGGAGCAGGCAACAGACAGTATGATAAAGGGACTTAGCTCTACAGATAGGATTAGAGGATGTGACAAGATGAGCTTAGTGAATATCTTTCGCCCATCTTGAGGAGGAGTGTTGGTATATTAGAATATTCTTGGTATATTTGTTGGTATATTAGAATATTCTTGGTATATTTGTTGAAATATTAGAATATTCTACAGGGAGTTTTAATGGAATATTAATATAAGATCAAGGATTGTAAGACTATAAATAGCCAAGAAATTATCAATAAAAAATATAACAATTACTCTAAAATATTCTACATATAGCAAAATATGTCTAGTACTATTCAGCATACACAGGTAACTTAAATGCTTGCATTCATGTAGCAAGCCCAAATCGCAGGTATTTTGTTAGTCGTTAAACTAGAAACACTTACTACTAAACCGAGGTGGTTCAGAGCGTTGGTGCCTCGCAATGAATCATCCATCTGTGCTACTGAGGTAGGCAGGGACGATGTTCTTCTCATTTTGGGTTATGGACATTTTCTTAAATGATAATGACCTCAAGACGGAAGGTTTTTCATTTCTCGAAGCATTTGAAGCCTGAATATCATGCTTGTCACTGTCTGTCGCTAAAGTTTGAGACTTGAAGCTTAGTCTTGGAAGGAGTCTTTTGATGGATTGTTTGCCTTCAATGCCTTCCATGAATGATAGAGATGGTGACACAGAAAAACCATACAGTAAAACCATGTTATATGCAGAAAAAAAAAATCCAATTATTCAGACCAGTCCAACAGTAACATACAGAATTAGCCCATCAAACGGAATGCTGCAAGATTCAGAACTTGGTTTCCTTCCTTTTTTTTTTATTTTTATGAAGAAAAAAAAAGAGTTGATGCAATGAGCCAAAGAGAATCAGCCTACGTAGTGGCTAAAATTGATAACGAGTCGAGATGGTTTGTCATAGCCTATGTAATTAAAGTTTGCAGAAAAAGGTAGATGATGACGCTATTTCATTGCATCCCACAAGTCTAATAGGAGATGCATCCTGAACTTTAGAACACTTTGGTTGTGTACAAAATGAAGTTCTTTCTTATGTACCACTTCATACTGAGAAGTATATGCATCTGTAGTAACATATTATCAATGGCTGAACTTATGATATCCACAAAGAGTAACCGATAAAATTTTCACATGTTTGCAAACTTCGTATGGCTGAAGATAATCAACATATGCATATATTTAGAGAGAAAAAAGTTGATTACAAAGAACAAATCTCTTCAAAATCATGAGTGATTCCCCAAGCTCAAAAGCCAAATGATTTAAATAAGAGAAATCCCCAAACTCAGTGGAAGTTGAACTGACTGAGAACAGGAGAATTGTGAAGCATACTTTCAAACTGCAGCTCTTGATTCCACAAATATTACATCATTTCAAAGCAAAAAATATCCGTTATCCAAATAAGCGCCGTTGCAAATTCCATTTTATTATTACAATATGAAGTGCTTTATACTTCTGTGAAATGAGTAGTACTTGTATATTTGATATCGCTCCCTCTGTGTATACCCTTGCAAAACTGAATTCTTTTAGCAGCACAGATTCAATTGTCCAATCGAACACCAGACATAAATAAATAAATAAAATTGCAATAGACAGAAGCCAATCTTAGAAAAATAATCCACCACAACACAGCTTTTACACAAACAAATTGCCTTGAAATCAAATGCTAGAATTTGCATGCCCCCATGGCATGCTCAATCAACATTAGAATCTCTAAATACCGATAAGGAAATGAAAAACATAAATGATAACATAGTCTTCATGAGATACTTACACAATAAAAATAACTGGAAATCGGCAACTAGCTTATTCTTAACTGGGCAAAGATTTCAATGCCAAGGTGAGAAAAACCTAAATAACTCCAATATTGTCCATGCCAAAAAAAAGCAAGAAGAACAAAACAAAGGAAAATCTTGTATTAAAACAGAAGGAACAACCTATCATATCAATTTGGTATGAAGACTGATCCATTCAAGCATTACCGATAATATTGTACTAAACAAGAGAAACAAAAGTGACAGTACTATACTGAACATAAGTCAGTTATATCAGGAGGGAACTCGCGTAGCTAAACAAGCTTGAGCATGAAGGATTTCACAGAGAAACAATATGATCAAGCTCTCCTGCACCACTATATCAAGGTTGGGTACTGCTTCCCATCAGATCAAAGTGTCCAGAAAATGACAGTCAATATAGAATGACACTGGGAACTGAGAGGTTGGACACGAAAATTTATACATTCTTGGAAGTATGGGAAAACAAAGGAAATTTGATTGGGTATATCCCAAAAAATTTGATTGCAATGTCTTATGTTTGTTTTACTACTATAACTATTAGACTTGTACCGACGGCTAAACAAGATGTGCCCCACTTATCATATAATCCCACGTGCACTGCACACACATCTACTAAAGACGGACACATGTACGCGATGAAATAAGTATCCTTATTATTATTGAGGACAAGCTAGGAAATGCTGGCAACTATTTTTCTAACAAGGAAATGTATAGTGGGAAGCCCAAACTATAATCATAGCCTTGAATCCATAATCTTTGGGTCTGGCCAGTGGGGTGTATTAGAAATTCTCAGTGCGTCAAAGGAACTTCAAAATTCTTGAAACTAAAAGACAAGACAATCAATCTTTACCTTTAGTGAGGGTTACAAGAATGACGGGATAATATAGGTTTTTACTAATGACCTTCTTGAGTCAACTTTCACATGAAAGATGGTAAAAGAACACAAAGTTCACACTTTTGTTATAAACTTCTCGTCAACCAGCATGGATTTAAGGTGATAATCAAACTTATTGTAGTTTCTGTTGTAAATATAAAGCCCATATGTGAAATGCAAAAAAGTCAGAATCACAAGATATATTAAGACACTTCTGAACAAATTCACAGGATATATTAGGACATCTTCTTTAGGTTTACATTGTAGACCTACTAGAGGAAGGATATACTAGGTCATTTCTTTAACAATTCGACTACAGAAACTCAAATAAGAACTCAGAATAATAACTTGTAATATGGATTGACACGTGGATTTCGCTAACATTGGAAGTGTACTGATTTTTCTCTTTAACCGGTTGAGAAAATCAAGGGATCAGATGAATGTAATCCAACAACATTTCATGACCGAGTTTGGAAAATTAGGTACTCATGAGTTTTTCTAGGAATTTTGCTTCTTTAACAAGATTCTCTCTCAATTTGTCGCCAATTGTGAACGAATCCAGTAATGAAGTAAGAAACATATCATTAAGTGTAGCTCTGACCATATTCATTTGATCCAACTGTTCAAATAAGTATTTATTGTTGTTTCTGACAATGCTCAGTAGTTGCATACGGGCACTCTACAAGGGTCAACCCGTTCGTTAATTGTAGGGGCTCGAGTCACCTCTCAAATTTAAGAACAAAAGGAAGAAGTTAGTATTAATCCCTGAAAGAAAAAAACAAAACATTTTAAGAGACATTTCGCAATTTAATTTGGTTTTTAACCCCTCAAATCTCTTCAAATCCATCCTATATTGTTCCGAAAGTAATAGTGTCGTTTGTAGCTCACTGCAGTGCTCACCACAATGCTGTCGCAATCGTAGTGCAACGCTGCCATGATCGTACTGCAATGCTTCCACAACAAACTGCAGTACTCTCATGACAACCTTGCCGTGTTGTCGCTGCACTCCTCATCTACATACAGAACTTATCAACTTCCTCAGAAATTTTAAGTTTCTCCTGCAGGTTAAGGGAAGATGGCTGACAAAAAGACGAAAATGTTAGGCTAAGTTGGCATCAAACAGTATCTAGATAAGGCATTGGTCCATGAACCACCTTACTAAAATTATGAAAGAGTACACATTCCTAGATACATGGGGCTGGGTCTGCAGGTCTTAAATGTTGGCTGTACAGATTACTGCTCAACTTCTAACCAGATGGTATTGCAACTTATAATAGTACTCCATTCCATTCCTTCAAAATTCAAGCAAGGATAAGACCTTTAGCAAGTCTATTTCAGGCAAGGACATAAGACCATTACCAAGTTTCCAAGTAGCAATAACTAGTACATGGTAATTTCCTTTCCTAAATTCCTCAGTTTCTGGGTTCCATGCTGCCCACAAATAATGGGAGATTAAGTGGATCTCCCACCATGGACAAATGGAAAGTGCAGTATGACTGCTCTGATTAAAGAAGCCAATTATCTAGCAAAGGGTCAAGGGCATGGAGCCAATATAACATTAAAGTAGAGCTAATTATGATGCTCACCATCATTTCGCACATTAAGATATTTTATCTGCCAACCGAATCATTGTAAAGGTTCGATTATTTGCTTAACGGGCATATTGTAAGGTCCTTACAATTCCATGTAGTTGTTTAGCTCAAAAGTGATCACATTTCTAAGTAACTAATAACAGGCACATTAATTATAATCATAGTTTGCAATATCGGCCAATACCGATATGGTGTGGGATGTCCCGATCCGATTCGGACCGATACCGACATTGGAGGTCTCTTTTTCGGTCAATTCGACAAAAGAAATTTGAATGAAAAATATCAATCAACAATGTTGTAAAAGCATAGTATAAGATTGTAAAAACATGTAAAAGAAGAAAACTTATCTATTTGAGGTAATCCAATTGGCAAAGGTGACTACTATTTCATTCAATTCCAATATTATAATAACACAGAAATTACTTAAAATTATACCTAAAAGTATAAAATATTTTTCCTAAAATTTAATATTTATTAATAATTATTTGCTTTCTGATACCAAAAAAAGCTAATACTCCGATCCAAAATGGCCGATATTGTATTGTCGATATGGCCGATACTGGTACTCATAGGATGCGAACCTTGATTATAACTAGTACAGAAATGGCTCTCTTTAGTAAGATAAGATACTTGTCCATTAATAGCAGGAAACATTTGCCATTGGCCCATTGGGAGTATGACCAAATCTACATAAATCTCTTCCAGATAACGCATCTTAACACATCTTGCAGATCATGGATTATGAGATCATGTATTGCTCTTGCAAATTGGAAAGTAAAACAACTACCTCTAGCCTCTTGGAAATACACAGTACATTAGTACAGGCAAAATAAATAATATTTTTACGATATACAACATTCATACCATGTTGATCAACGTGTTCAAGTTGTTGGAATTAAAGTACATACATATACCAGCTACTTACAGCAAACATTTGTTACTAGATTATTGACAGAAAGGTATCGCAAAAGAAAATTACTTATAGATAAACAAGCAAATAAGGATATAAGTAAAATGATTCATTAAGGCAGACTATTATCTTCATAATACTTAGGGACTAGGATAAACAACACAAAAAAAGTAGGCAAATTTACTCGCGAATTGGTCTTGTTTCTTGTTGCCAAGGTTTTCTTTTGCTCATAGCTGTTTTATGGAGCTTCTGACTTTGATCGAAGGTTATGGGCAGAAGATGAACTTATCATTATCATGCAATACTAGCAGAGAAGCTTTAGTAATATATATCAGAATGATCCATGAACTTTGGGAATATCCAGCTATTGCAACAAGTAGCTTAAGTAGTAGATTTTCAGCATCTTAAAAGAGAAAGAAAAGATGCAGGAATCATAATGACATCCAATTAAGAGAAAGCCAGCACCTTGAGTTCATGGTAAGTTGTCGGGCATAATGACCTTGAATTTGAAAAATGATAGCATCATCTCCGTGTTAGCTGCTCCACACTCCATTAAGTTGTCAGGCAAAATATTAAAAGCTTTTAGAAGCTTATTTTTGACATCGTGTGAACAAAAAGTCGGTTAAGTTTAGCCTTCACTTGAGAAGACCATCACCAAATTACAAGATACATATGTGCAATATACATTTGGGTTGTACAAACAATTTGGTTTACAACATTATGGCAAACTAGCATACATATCTACTCGCTGTTTACTTCTTTCTGAGCCATCTCCAAAGGCATTGTAGTACTACTAGCCATCTCCATGGGTGGCGCACTACTACTATGCTGCTCTTCAGACTGGTTATTGACCTTGATCTCTAATAACCGCTCCACCGGTTGCCTACATATGGGGCATCGATTCGACTGATACCTCAGGACCTGTGCACAAGCACTACACATGCACTGCAAGAAGCCAACAAATATGTTAGTAGATTATTATATGTCAGCTTGGATAAACACCAATATTTAGCTGATTAATTCATAAATGTAATGCTGCAAGGAAAACCAGAATAGCGGAGATCCTTCCTTGGGAAAATGTGCTAGTTTCTACAGATAAAGTACACTATACATGCAATGGCATTAGAAACAGGTGTAATGAAATATACGCAAAAAAATTGACAGCATAGATGATCCTCTTTTAGAAACTAGGTATTGAACAAATTATCAACTTGGAAATAAGACACAAAAACATGGTTCACCATCTGGCTCTGCACATAAAAGCCTAGCTTATTAGATCAAAGCTATGTTGCATGGACACACATAGGACACGACACCGTATCGACACGATGGTGTAGACATTGGACCTGTTTTGGTTTGTCCTGGTGCATTTTTGAGTGTCCATGATGTGTCCAATTCATGTCCAACACAATGTGGCACGGACACAACATCAAATTTTGAGGTGTCTGCTTCCTAAGATCCAAGTCAACAGATGTACAATAATCGTCTAAATTTTGGATGTCATTGAAGCTAGAAATAACATTAGTCAAACAAACCTGTTCTCTTCCAAAATAGAGAGGCATTATCACCACATATAATCAAAGAATTATTCGATCTTTTGGTGTCAATCAAAAATAGGAAATCAGTGTCAACAAAAAATTCAAACCTAAGTTACAAAATATAGACCCACACGTCATCCATACCCAAAAATCACAAGATCCCAGAATCAACAGTCTCCAGACATTTGATACAAGAATCTGGACAAGATCAGTAACATAAGTGTGAATATTACACTTTCATTACTTCCCTGTTTTACTCCTGTCTGGCACATTGACATGTGAGCCAGGGTGCGGCGCGCGTAGAGCATGTGTTTGTGCACTCACCTACATGTCAGTGGCAGGATCTGGAAAGGGTAGATACCCAGGTGAATATGTATAGAATTTTTCTTTGGACATACCAAACCTGACTAGGGTTACAATATATTTCAAGTTTTGGCCAACTCAGGCATGACTGCTTGATGAAAATAACTAATGCTTCAGAGCTTCTAAGCATAATTATCAGACCCAGATTGGACATCAATCTGGACAAGGCTTCGGGTCATTGGATCACTGGCCAACTGGTGGTCAATATACACTTGTCAGAAAAGACGACTCTGTTTTAATTTTAATCGTGACACTTCTTGTTTTGTCGGAAATACTCCTGTCTTATAATTTTGATCGCTCTTTATCCTCTCTCTCTCTCTCTCTCTCTCTCTCTATATATATATATATATATATATATATATATATATAAAACTGGCTGCAGCCTAGATATTAGCAGCTTGAAATGACATCAATATCTGTCATAGGGAAGTAGAGTACCTGTTACTGCTTCTCTAATTGATAAGAACATAAACTAGTTAGAAAGCGAAGAGCTTTAGGCTTTTTCTATTTGGGAATTGTCCAGAAAGACAAGAAACCCCTAAAAGAATTGGATGAAGAATAACATAATTGCAAAACTTGTAATTCACGAACCATGACATAAACCAGGCCGGGTCCACCAGGTCGATAGAAAATGGTACGGTAGTGCATCCAGACCGGATTAGCCACTGGGTCACTGATTTTCAGGTCTGACCACCGGTTCAGTCAGGGTTTGATATATGCTTCTAAGTACAAGCCGGTTCGAAGCTGAGGGAATGAATGGAATATTAAATTTAGCAGATATCTATACTAACCCTGGTCTTCTGAATGGATTAATTTGTCGCAACCACTTCATTTTATAATGGGAGTGGAGGAAACATCAAAATGGGAACTTGGAAGTAATTTTACTCGTTTACTATCAAGTCTATCTATTATTTCCGTGTGGAGTTTTTGATTTTCTAGTGGACTGCCATTCTTCTCTATTTGGTTTAAAGTACCGTAATGAAATTCTCCATAGCAAACCGCATCTTGTTACTTCTTAATAATCTAATCTTTCCCGGTCTATCTAGGGGAACATGAAGATTTTGCTCCTTAGTTGCATGAGTTTAAACTGCATAACAGAAAAGGAAGGTATACCTACTACAAACTGGTCTCCTAGGTTTTATGACAAGGCCCTCTCTTGAAGGCTACTTGGTCTAAGAATTTGCACCAGTACAGAGGATTGGTGCAGGTTGCAGGGGGTCAATAAAACTAGTCAATTCATTTGTGATTTCTCGTCTTCCATACTGACCCATTCTGGTGGGAGAAGAGTTGGTTGACAATGAGGATGAAAGCCAAAATCTATGCTCTTCCAACGTAATCAAGGCCTAATAACCTTAATAATCAGATACTTGTTTCAAATTCTTGAGGTTGGCCTTATGGGTCCTTCTTCTGTTCTACTATGGTTAACCTAGGTTGTTGAATCAAGATACATATTATGTACTGACTGGCTTGATTATCGTATCATGCATCTTATCTTAGTGTGTACATTGTTCTAAAAATCGGCCTATGCGGCCGCCTAGGTGCTTGGTGCCCACCCAATGTCCACCTAGGCGCCCACCTAGCCCCCACCACCCCCACCCCATGCCACCCCGACCCCCGACTATGCATGTTTTTGGGTTTTATGAACTTTTTCTGCAATTTTCAATAGGTTTTTTTGGGGATTATTATTATTATTATTTTGAGCCGCGGCCACCTAGGCGCTAGGCACCCGATCCGACTAGCGCCTTTTCAAATCTTGATTGTGTATTGTAAGATACACTCTCACATGGGAAATTTGACTGTACATTACTATAAACACATATATATTGATAAATTGAACACATTAAACAACAATATGGACCATGACCAAGTATCAAGTGACAAGTTCATCATAAAGTCAAATCAAAACCAAGACTAAACATAAAATAAGTATTATGTAACCTTATTATTCATGAGAATAGCACCATTGCATCAATAAGAACTTAACTACGAACAATCAGTAACATTGCAAAAAAATCTGCGTTATTCATTTCAATTTTATAACCAATGTATAAAATATATAAAACAGATAAAATTAAGTTTAAAATAATAATAATAATAAATAAAAAATTTGGACCAGAGCTATGTTCAGGTTAACCTGATAAGTTCGTATTGGCTTATATACCATATTGCATAAAGCGTAGTGTATCTGTTCATAAAGAAATCCCATCGTCCAGTAAGTTTCCCCCTTTGTATCACTCAAAGAATGTTATAGTTCATAGGCCGTATCATGTCGTATCAGAAGATACATATCATGTACCAATAAGACACAATAGATGGGTTGAAATCTGGTTTCAGATCCTTCTCAAATTATTTCTATTAAGTACTAAGATCAGCTTAACAATTCTAATCTTCTACTATAAACCTTCTGCAAATTCATGCAGATTTTCAGGATTCAGCTCCACCTCTCGCATCAAAATTGAAATTTGTGCTACATTCTCCTAGTATTGAAAGCAAAAAAAAAAAAAAAAAAAAAACAGTTGTTAATAAAAAGAGAAGGAATCAATTAACTAAGGTAGGTCATTGGAACCCAAGACTATATATCCAGATTAGCAATCCTAATGAGCTTTGAGAATGTGAGGGGAAAACAACTTACCATATGTCGGCAGGGAAGAACAGTTGTATCACGTGGTTCTGAAAGGCAGATCACACATTCTTTCCCAGGATCATTCCCATCAAAGTCACTTTCAACCGAATTCCCTATCCCATAAATCTCCTGCAGCTCATACCTAGTACCATTCACCCACAAGATCTGCTTCACCAATCGCACCCGAAACTCTCCCTTATCCTTCTCAAACACGGCCTGCGTGATCTGTGAATTCAGAGCTTCACTTACTGTCCCTTTGTCATCAGATGGAGATGCTTCTGCCTTTATAACTAGGGGGTAAACTTCCATCTCCCCCTCTTTTGTCAATTCTGCTTCCTCAAACATTGAGAAGTCAATTCCAGTTCCAGATGGTTGCCGGAACTTCTGACAGAGGCCTTCTTTGAAAGATACAGTAACTGGCACAAGCATATTCTCCTTTGTTGATGTCAGATTACATTCAAAACCCTCTTTTGCAAAGAAATATAAAGTGATGCTGTTCACATAGGGAGACATCCAGGTTCAGTAAGACTATCCTCCTAGTTGGAACAAAAAGTGGACATAGAAAAGATAATTTTGCAGTTGACTAATGCCACATATATAGTAGACAATTCGAGATATAAGTTAAATATGAGGTTTATCTTAAACAATATAGCAAAGTACATAAACTTTTAAAACGAGAAGGGTTGGGATCACTTATAAAAAAAAAATCACGTTTACAAAACTTAAATCTAGAGGTTGGCAAGTGGAATGCTCGAAAGCAAAAGCAAATTATATATGCTACAAGATTTATGGATGAATAGTTACGCAAAGCAAAGTATGTAACGTCGAATTCCTATAGAAATATGTACTTCTCGAGTACATCAGAAGAGTGCTAACTTCTAATCTGGGTACAATCAACGGAAAGCAAGGTTGTAAAAATCGCTAGTCGATCGCTAGTCGGTTCGCGGGGACTAGGGATTAATTAGATTAATCGGGGATTAGTCGGATGAGTCGGTTTGAATATATATATATATATATATATATATATATATATATATATATAGTTTAACATTTTTTATTGTATATGTATATTCAATTTCTGGACTCATTTTATCTAGTCCCAATTGGGTTTGTTTGGCAAGGTCTTTTTTGTATATATATAAATGTTAAACTATATATTAAATTATAAAAAAAAAAGTTAAACTAAGCCAGTGTCTGGTCCTGGTTTGGTCTTACATTGGCTGGTCTCACGTCAGCTTCTTGGTCCGGTGTGAGTCTCCACCACAGGAAAGAGAAATATTTGAAGAGTGCAATGGGACCCATGTGATGCTAGTGAAATTTTTGAAAAGTTAAAATTTTGAAACTGTGTGAATGCCAGATGACACATGTGATGCCAGAGGGGAGGTGGTCCACACACGGAAAGTAAAATTCTTATGTCAGCTTCTTGTTTGTTTGTTTTTGCTGCTGTAAAAAGTAAAACAGTGGCTTGCAAAAAAAAAGTAAAAGCATTGGCTTCACACAAAAACCATGGCTCCCCTTTCAAGAGGGAAAAAAAAGCAAAAGAAGAAGAAAAGCTGAAGAAGAAGAAGAAGCAACTAAAGAAAAGAAGAGAAGAAGAGAAGGCATAAGAAAAGAGAGAGTACCTGCGACCGTCGGCTCGTCGGCTCGTCAGCGGCGGGAGGTAAGTCGGTTGCTCCTTTCTTCTTCTCTTTTTTCTTTCTCCGTTTTTTTTATAGCTGGTCGACTTCCTAGTCGGCCGAAGCTTCCTAGTCGGCCGACTAGAGCCACCTAAGGCAGCAGCCGCCTAGATCGAACGCCTAGGAGCCAAGGCGGGTCGGTAAGCTCCGACTACCGCCTAGGTGGCGACTAGTCGGCCGACTAGGCCGACTTTTGCATCACTGACGGAAAGTACACAAACATATAGGCTTGGAATATGTCCTTGATACAACATAGACCATCCTGGTTTACAATGACAGTACTCCTCTGAGGCCTTTGCATTGAGAAGTTGGAGGCCTACTCGCTCCATGGAGGTATTTTCTAGAGAAAGGCTATTTTTCTTCAAATTTGGCAGTGACAAGATTTTAGATTGTGGCCCTTAGCTGATTGATGGAAGGTTGATCATCATAAGAAAATGGAGCCTCTGGATATGGATCTGCTAACGCACATCCCTGTCTAGGTCAGATCTCTGCCTTATAACTGAAATTTTGGAGCAAAATGTAAACATATCTGCAAAAGTTGGCCAATATATTGGCAATCCACTGCACGGAAATGCAACAACCAAGTATGTCAGCTTGGCTTATGCAAAGATTTTGGTGGTGGTGAAAGCAGGTGAGAAGCTTCCTGATGCAATGCATATTGTGGAGGATGGCAAGGAAATGGAACAACCAGTGGAGTATGGCTTCCTCCATCATGTGCATCTTGCAAATGTTTTGGCCATCAACAAAATAGGTGTCCTACTATACAAACATAGAGAGCCAAAAAGAAGGACAAGCACCATATGGTGGAGGCACTTCGAGCCAGGCAAGGAGATAGAAGAAAGGGGAAGAGAGGAGGAGCAGAGAGTAGTAGTGGAGTGAAAGAGGCTGGACGCATAAAATAAACCTCACCTTTGAGAGGAATCAGAGTAACGCCTCAGGGTATTTACAATCCTCAAGAAGTGGTCAAGGTTGTGGGAGGAGATAGTCGGAGATTTTTAAAAAGGCCAGATCATTAACAATGATCAAGCAGTGAACTATCAACCCACTGAAAATGCTGCAGAACCCACGAGAGGCTGCATAACAGCTGATGCCTGGAGAACAAGCAAGGCAGCTATCACCGAGGAGAGGAGAGGGAGGGGGGTATCACAGAGGAAGTGGAAGAAGTTCCTGAGCTAATGAGAACTAATACATGTGCTAATTTGCTGGAACCTGAGATTTCATTTAACCTCATGAAACTCCTTGCAAAAGGCCGAGGAGCCATCGTGTAAATACAAGAGAGAACTAGAGGACAGCAGCCAGATAAAAAGACAAGATGAATCTGGGTAGTTACATATTGATTCACCTGAGCAGCAGGGCAATAGCTAAAAGATACAAGTCACGAATGGGATAACCTGCTGGAGGAATGCAGAAGACAGAAAACAGCACTAAGAAGACAACAAAACAAGTGGAAGCCAATCCGACAACTAGAATGATGATGAGGAAATATAAAGCTCAAAACGTAATACCTCCTGACAATGTTAGTCAGAAATTGACGATGTCGACTCATCCTTAATATGGGAGTCACCTTGGTTTCCTTCAGTAATAAGCATCACCATTGCCTTAGACATCACAGGTCCAACTATAAGGCAGGTAGATGAAAGTGCACAAGACATACAATAGGGGGGAGAGAAGTCGAGAGTTCCAAAAGATAGAAATCGTCACCTGCAACGGAGGTGGGACTAGGAGTTGAAAAAGGAGAACCAGAGAGACTGCTGGTGTGTTGCATGTGGCCTGCGAATGTAGGGGTAAGACAAGAGCCAAGAGGGATGAGAATTGTGGAGGAGAAGAGAAGTGACACTTTCTGTGAACAAGATAGGTAGTAGTAGGAGAGAAGAGGAGGCAATTTGGCAACACTCCAGGAGTCTTTAGCGACCTCGCAGGGGCAGGGTTCACTCTTAGGGAGGAAAACTTATTTCGTTTAGGCAATATGAACAAGTCGCAAATAATGGAAAATTTTGAGGATATTCGCGAAAGGAAAAGAAAAGCATGTGTCTGTCATGCTCTGTCATGCTTCAAAGCCAAAACTCAGCAGGGGATGAATGAGTGTTCAAACTTATGCATATATAAAATACCTAGGACTCCAGAAGGTTAATGGAGTCACGCCAATTGACTGATGTGTCAGTATATACACGTATTCGGAGCATATGTGATAGTTCATTTTGATAATATTTTGCTGAATAAAATTATATATGAAAGGAGTTCTGCAAATTTTCTTGTGCGAGTGTGTCTAGGGAAAGGAGTAGTATCCAAAGAAACTTGAACTTCAGGGAGTTGTCTACAATTTACCTATATAGTTAACTATACTTGAATTCGTGTCTATATATTTGACAACTTGGAAAACTTCATGAACAAGTATTACTTGGTCAATTAATCAGCCTACTGATTGTTGCTTATTCCAATTTTTAGAACATTACCAATTCTTTTCACAAATTAGGTAATAGACTCCATCCTATGAATGTTTTAAATAAATTAAGACTTCGCCAAATCAGTGTCCTACATATCTTGAGGTATTATAACTGAATGCCTCCTGCACTGAATTCATCTTTTTAAAGCATGAACGAGACACTTTGTAACTATAATATTTATGTTATTACACTACATATCCAGAGGCCTAAGTTCAGAAGGTCTAAACTCTAAAGTTCATGCCATAAACTTCACAATTATGATCTACACCCTTTAATTTTAAAGACATTTTGCCACGTAGCTCAGTTTGTATGGCTTGCAATCAACTTGTCAAACATATAGCAATTTAAGTATGAAGAAACAAACTTAAGCTCATGCATTAATGCAACAGTTTCTTATTAAAGTATGATAAACAATGACGAACAAGTCACACTGACCATAAAAAGATATGTACTTTACTACAAAAATTCAGAGAACAAATCCTAGCCTGAAGTTGATTCAATTAAATAAAAGTTTTTCATTGAGCATTCTTGTTGGGCATAGTATATGCTCGTAAAAGGTCACTAGTTTAGAACAATCTAATTAGAGTTTTCAAACATTGCTATTTTGATTTAATGTTCCAGAAGCAGATACATGTAGTTCTTCAGCCTTCTAACACAGATTCATAAAAGTAGGGGTGAGTGTTCGGTTTATTCGGTTAGTCAAAACCGAATAAACCAAATTCTAAAAATCCAAAACCGGAACCGGAACATAACCAAAATTAGCCATAACTGAAACTGAAACTGAACCGATATAATCGATTCAGTCTATTCGGTTTGATCGATTTGGCTATTTCTTTTGTTTGATGGATTGGGCCCAAAGTTGGAATTGTGGTTAAATTATATTAAAAATGCAATTTTTATACACCTTTGTTGTATTTCAAAGTTGGGCCGAAAGTTGGACCAGTTGTTGTATTACCAATGTTGGACTTCAAAACACATACATAGAATTATTGTTTTCAAATTATACATAAAATATACACATTTTTATTCATAAAATATACATAGAATGGTGGGTATTTACATAATTTCATAAGTCTTATTCGGTTTTCGGTTTTTGACCGAGACCGAAACCGAAACCAAAACCAAACATGAATATTTTTTTTATAATATTTTTCAAAACAGAAACCAAACAAAAATAAATTCAAACCGAACTGAATCCTCTTATTTTCGGTTTGGTTTTTGGTCCAAAACTGAATAATCCTCACCCCTACATAATAAAAGGACTAATCTGGCTATTATATTTGAAGACGCTTAGGACAGAGTTAAGTTAGTCAAGCAACCTTGAAATTAACCAGTAATAAAAATAATAAAGACGTAAACACTTGCTGCTTTTCGCTTGGGATCAAAAAGAAGTTAATCAAAGCTTCTTCATTTTATCAAAAAGATCAAAGATAGGAGAAAGGTGTGATTTTTTTGTTCCATGTACTGACCACACTTTTCAAAAATTTAGTCAAGGATGATCAGACAAGCCATGAGAGCTTAAAGTTGAGTCCTACGAAGATCAAGAGTCTGACCAAACCTACTCAAGCGTTACGATTTTGTTTTAGGTGAACTAAGGCAATTCCATCAATCCTTGTCTATTTTACCGAAGATATTAGAAAGGACTCTTCTTATTTGACATATAGTGACAATTTTATCAAGTATCTTACCAAGGAATTATGACCATTTCAACTAAGATAGTCGGTAACCAACACTTTAATTTGAAGACAATTATGAAACATATATTCATCACATTCCTATTATGTTACAGAAATGTTTTAAGATGAAATTGTAATGACCTTCAAGCACTAAGACAAGAAATTACCGTCCGGCCACGGTGGCATCGAACATGAAAGTGACAAGGAACCTCCCTGGGTTCAGCTCATCCGGCTCGATCCTCAGGCTCTCCTTCTTAAGGTTCACGTCATTACGGATGGTGACCGCCTTCTGGTGCTCCACGAAAGGCTGCTGCTGTGCCGCTGGTGGGTTAGCTTGCCTCCCCGCTCCGCCTCCCCAATTGGAGTTCTGCGGTGCCACGCCGCTGCGGTGGTGGTGCTGATGGTGGTGGTGGTCGTAAGGGGCGGGCAGCGGAACGGGCATCGTTGGTGGGGGAGGGGGGTAGTATCCAGTGTACTGGTAGTACGGCGGCGGGTTGGGGTTTGGGTACTGCGGCGTATACGGTGTGGCCGCCGCAAAAACGTAGCGGTTGCCGGGGATTGGCGGCGGGGGTTGCGGCTGTGGCAGCTGTTGCTGGTATAGCGGGGGAGGTGAGGGTGGGCTAACCGGTGGGGAATTATGACCTGAATTCCTCCGGCGACCGTGACCACCATTGCTCCCTGAGTTCCCCATTCCTAGAAACAATCACAGAATACAATTACTCAACAACAACAAAAAAGTTAACTCCTCAAAGAGAGTATTGTTCTTCAGCATTTGGGACTAACAAAGCCCCAAAAAATACAAAAAGAAGTGATCTTTATGGCTGGATCACTGAAGAAAAACCTATAATTGATGTAAAGGTGCAATCTTTGGATGGAAACAGAGCTTACCACAAACGTTTGGTGACTCCTCTGATCAAATTGGTAGAAGAAGAAAAACCCTAAAAAGGGTTTGTTGGGATTACTGAGAAAACACTAGAAATCACAGAAAGCTGTAATCTTGGAGAGAATTCTGATCAGAATTCAATTTTTTTGCAGTGGCTATAAAGAATAGGTTGATACAAAAGAATTAGAGAAATAAGTAAACGAGAGTTTGTACTTTTACTTTCTTACATTTTTTTTTTTGTAAGAGTAACTTATTTTTAAAGATAGAGATGTAATGAAGAAAGGAAAGGGTTTTGGCATATGTTGCTTGCAAAAGGAAGAAAAAAAGAGGGGCCCAATTTGAATACTATATTGGACCATTGTAGGTGACCCATTATTCTTGCTTTTTCAATTTTTGTCTCATTATTATTGCTTTTTCATTTTTTTTTTTTTATAATGGAAGGAAGCATCTAATGCTCCACTGGGATTTTTGTTAGCTGTCAATCATATTATTAAAAGAAAATTAGTTGTTTTTATCAAAAATTGGGGACATTGAGAACATGGTCCCTTCTTTCATGGCCTTCTTGGTCCCATTGTATCATGTTGGTCTTTTAGCGTGGCTAATGGTAATAATAGACTATCGTAATGGAGTTGGTTGGATGATTGGATTAATGTACTTATTTAAGGGTGTCCTCTCAAAGCTTCTCTTTTTTACTTAAATATTATTATTATATATGCAGATGTACATTGTATATATTTTATAGATTATTATTATAAAGAATAAAAAAATATGTTGTCATTATTCTAATTTTTACTAAAACTATTTAAGAAGACTAAATTTATTATTATAAGTATTATTTTATATTTGTATACAAAACTATTTTATGAGACCAAATGATAACTCTTGTAATTATCTAGATATTCTTATTAATTTTAATAAATAATTTTAATTAGTAAATATATGCAATGGTATATTTGAAAAAAAAAAGTTTCATGGTGAAGTTGAACTTTTCTTATTATTATATAGTAGTATAGATATAACTTAGGACTTTAATATCATGATATTTTTTTTTCTCCAGGAATCTGACATGTTTGTCTACTTTAATCTAGTGTTAGTTTGACATGTTTTCAGTTAACTCATTTGGGTGGATGTTAGTTTGACATGTTTAGAGTTGACGCAGTGAGTCATAAATTATAAATTTGTGGATTTTAATTGACAAGTTCATAAATATTGTTATTTATTTATTTTTAATTTTTTTTCTCTTATAATATTTTAATCCTTTTTATCAACATTTTCTATGATTTGGATCATGTAAGTGGAGGGAAGAGCCAAAAATAACTAAGATTATAGTCTAATTCATGCTCTTATATATATATCCATTTACTATTATATATAGAAATTATAATTATTTTTCTCTCGAGACGTATGATGTTCTTTTAAATTTTTGTTTGTTTAATATATTAATCTTTTGGAACAATATTTGCAACTTGTTGATAGGGGTTTTAATGATGTTTTACCACAATTGGACAAGTAATGTTGGATGTAGAGTTGGTTGGAAGCATTGGTCGCTCTGTGAATGTTGGTGATAACTCCTTCTCCTATGTATACGAACAAACGTCAGGTGTGATGCGGAGGTGGTGTAATCCTCGGATGCAACTCCTATGCTCAAGTTCGAAATGAGACGTATAGGCTATAAAATTTGGCAGAATTTTAGGGTAAATATGTGTGTGCATCTTTTTGAGAAGAGAATAGGACTTTATATAGTCCTCCCTAGAGAACTATTACTTATATCTATGTTTTAGCATGTGACATTGTTGTTAAGATCATACTTTATCATGTACGAGCAGTTTATCCTGATACAAATGGATAAAAGAGATCATTTGGAGATTTCATCATCAATATATAATGTAGAGATTTTGTCATTGTCTTAACGGATTATTCACTTGTATCCCCAGATTGAAATAGTAATGACATAAAAATTTCTTGTGGATACTGCATGGGAGGGTTCGGGTCCGAACAAAATGTCGGTTTGGACCCAAGGAAGGCCTTTGGGCCTTAGCACATATATCACCAACTACCATTCAGATTCAAAATTAATAGTCGACATAAGAACAATATGATTTGAAATATTGGACTTAGACCCTATAGAAGCATTAACAGTGGAAATTTGTCACGTCTACAATCTAATATAACATTTATTTTGTAGAAAAATAATAAGCAAGATTAATCGTGGGCTATATACAGATGAAGAAATTATGATGGACCAAAGTCATTATTAGCTCAATGATTTCTTTGAACCACTTATGATATCTCCGGACATGCGAATAGAGTTTCGGGGGTCCCATTGAACACATTGGCATACTGTCTCACAAGATATGAGAGTGATGTAACAAGGAGATTGATCTTTTGAATATTGATACTAAGGTAAACCTGGTGGACATGCTAACAAAGGGGACCCTATGGAGAACTTCAAGCCCCCCTTGACTTCTATTCAAATACTCTGGTTAGAGAAAAGTTCTCAACGTCGGTAGGATAGTCGTGGCAATTATGCGATTCTTGGTAAAGATCGTGTTAGAGATAACTTCTCGATTGTAGATAAAGACCAAGCCAATGGTCATGTTCAATTCTTGGCAAGACTGCGACGGTGCTTAGTTTCATGGTTCTAGCAAAAGATTGTCGGTAGGAAGAAAACAAAGTGGGAGCTCAAGTTAAAGGAGCACAGAGTATCGATAACATTCTTGTGAGTAGGTTAGTTGAACGACAAACCAAGGTAGAGACTATTGTATATGGCTCGTGTTCAACTACGGAGAGCTATGAATGTCATCCGATGGTCGGAGGAGAGTATCAATGTGGCATACCAAAAAAGTGTGTTCTCATTCCAAAAAGTTTGGGAGATAATTTTGTACTCACTAAGTATATCGGCAATACGTCATCGGCATGTCATTTGCTCGGGTTCAGACTAAATATGTGAATGGTTCAGATTTGAGGAGCTAGCTTTGACGATCCAGATTGTTTCCAACTTTAGAAATGTTGAGGATCCTATTTAAGGGTCTCCTTGAGCCCTAGGGATGGTTGGCTTGAAAGAAAGGAGCTTGCAAGAGAGATATTAGTTTTTTACATAGAAAATTCAAATGAGAAAAATTACAGGACGATAGGAGTCAAACCCTGAAAAGCCTCCATTATTGGAATAAAGAATACACCAATTTTTATAAGCTTCTCACCAATCCAAACGGATCACCACAACTTCTTGAAGATGAAAATATGATTACAAACTCACACGAAGAACAAAGATGACGAGTAGAGTTACTCGAATCAATCTCCTCTCCGACGTAGCCGTCAATCTCCTCTTTCTCTCTTCAATAGTTATAAAGTACTCTTGTCTCCTTTTCACAATGATCTCTTTTAGTGTTAGGGTTAGAAAAAAATCTAATATATATCCCCCTTAATCTCGTAATAGATATGGACCACACGATGTAATCCAACGATGTATAAAACACAAAAAAAAATATTTTATCCTGCCGACATCGAACTCGGCCCGAGTTTCGAGTTTTTTTGGCATTTTCGAGACAGAACAGATCTGGAACTAGAGGACCGAACTCGTCCAGAACTCGGCCTGGGGACCGAGTTCGGCTGCCCTTGGCCAGAACTGCTCTGCTTAGCTCCCGAGTTCTTTCACTGCTTTGAATAGCACTCGTCGCCTCCCCGAGCTTCTCCGACACACAGATGGTGATTGTCGCACTCTAGAGTTTTCTCTATATAGGTTTGGAACCTCATCTGCAGTGCCCCTCTTCCATTCCGACCAGAAGATGCACTATGTAATAAGCTTGTGGCTAGTCTGACTCAGTCTGAACCTTGTCTCGAATACCCTTCGATATCACAATTAATTAAGACTAATGCTACGAGAACATGTCCAACTAATGGACGGGCTTCTATTGAAATAAGTCCTGGATGCTATGAACTATGTCTCGACGAGTGAGCTATATATAATAGTCCCTACAATGGGACTGGTTCGCTGTATGGTTATCTTGAACGTTTTTGCTACTTGGTTTTAATGAATGTGCTTTCGCATCAATCCACATTCATTTCTGAGAATTTTGAGCGGAAGGATAGAAGAAGAATTCTAACACGATGCTTGGTGTCATTGCAGGAACACGTGTAACTGACGTCTGATCGTTGTGAAGCGGGTCTCCTAATCTCTGCATATTCTCTGCTTAGTGGGTGGTTCATCCCCTTCTTTTCTCCTCCTTCACATCAACGAATTATTATTGCTTCAAAACGTTCATATCGATGATGCCCAGTTGAACGTAACTAAAAAATGATAGCTACAATCATGCTTACCACTATAACCGTAATCATTAAGTATACCTTTGCACAGAACTATAACATGATGCTTCGCACACGAAGCGACCAGTTCTCGTTCTAAACCACGAAACTGTCGGAAGGGATGTAGTATCTAAAATATTGGTGGCATTGTGCCTCGGAACTATTTGGTACCTATGAGTTACCTGGTCGAATATACAACTTTAAGGGAATATGAAATGTTACATGAGTATTTAGATATTACTGCTTATATCTGATTCATGTCATGCATATATTTTGATAGTTAAACTATTCACGCATTCGCATGGTCATGGACAACTTGTGCACAAGGTTTGGCTTTCCTCGAAACGATATCCGGGGCACTGGAACCGAATCGACCTAGGAGAAAATTTGTGAATGTGCTCGGCACAGGCCATTATGAGACTTCCAGTCAGACTTGCTACCAGGACTGGTAAGGTGCGTCGCAATACCATCAAATAGTCCTTCGTGGTGTTGATTATCACCAATGACCGCATATAAATAGGACATGCTAACATATTGTCTTATGCATGGATGGTAAGTATTATCTCTGTTTCAATATAGGGACGGGCACGTCGGTTGAATAAGTGACTGGCGTGCATTGTATATTCAATATTTACTACTTTCAAATATTCTTCGATATGAACTATAATTTTGTAGAAGCATGAAAAATACGCTGAGGAATTATACACGTAAAACCCTCAAACATGCAGGAAGCCGCGTAAAACAGAGCTCCAGCACTGGGTGGCGTAAGACATGACTTTAGAGCCATTGGCGAACAACAGAGCTTCAACGCTATTCAGCGTAAAATATAGCTCCAGAACAACCTACGTAATGCAGTATTTCCAGACTGCTTCGGCATAAAAAAGGTTACCACATCGCTACTTTGGCGTAAAACTCATCTGCTTTTAATGCAGCAGGAAGTTGTACGAGGAACTCTTCGTATTCCTTGAATGAACTTGTCAGATCATGCAGTGAACCTGACTCCTGACAAAGAGTACTGCACAGCGATCGAGAAGACGGCTGTAATGATGATTCGGCACAGAGTCCCAGACTGTCGTCTAGTGACATAACCCTTGATATAAGACGTTGTTTACGCATTCAAGGAATACGCTGCCTATTTTACACAGTCAAAGACGAGCTTTTTTACGCTCAGGAAGAGACGAAACGAACCGCCACGTCAAAAGCTGCTATTCGTACATAACTCGAGGCACGTCTCTGCAATCAATGCGCGAGATGGGGGCAGATCTCTGCATTTAATGCACGAGATTTGGTTCTACTTTTAACAACTGGGTGAGCCATAATTAGGGCTAATACGTCCACATCACTATCCCCGCACATTACGCCAACCAGGCTATTTTCAGCTATAGGAGCACGCTGTACGCTATCTCCTTGAATTACGCCGACCTGACTATTTTCAGCTATAGGAGCACGCCGTATGCTATCTCCTCGAAATACGCCAACTCAGGCTATATTTGCAAAGGTGCGTGATAAGGCTATTTGGTCCAGAATACGCTCAAGATCTCGATCAAGGAAGGATAATTGACTATCTTTACGTTGGCTACCTATCCATGCAGCATCAGGCTTCTACGCCTACTTGGCTTTTATGCCAACTTGACAGCTATCCGGCTTCTATGCCTACTTGGCTTCTATGCCAACTTGACAGCTATCCGGCTTCTACGCCTACTTGGCTTCTATGCCAACTTGACAACTATTCAGCTTCTACGCCTATCTGGCTTCTACGCCAATAAGATAAATATTTGGCTTTTACGCCAACGAGACAGTTATTTGGCTTTTATGCCAACATTCTCTACGTGAGGGGCAGTTACCTACGTATCTTGCATGCCGTGATCTTCGACGAGCAGTTATACGCATTACCTCATAATGGGACACGCGTCACACGCCGATTCAGAAGATCATTCATACGTGGGTGGCAGTTATTATAACCGCCGCATAAAAGGTGCAACTTTCTCCGTTGTTCGGTTTCTACGCCGACTGTGCCTGAACCCTATAAATAGAGACATCCGGCCACGGAGGTCAAAGGTCGGAAAATTAGAGAAAAAAGGGTCAAAGTGTAGATAATTAAAGTCAGGAGAGCATATATAGAGAGCTTTGGCAACAAGAGTTCAACCCCTCCTGCAGTCTTTGAAACTTCTTTTTCGTCTTCTACAGTACTTCTTCGTCATCGTGTGGTCCAAGGGACAAAGTGATCGACCGCAGATCAGACTCCTATAGCAATATTTCTCCAGAATCAAATTTTTGTACTTAACATCCTCGTATAGGATTAATTGTACTTCTTTTTCTTATTTGTAAACCAAAGAAAGGGTTTCACATAAACCTAGTTTCAATTTCTTTCATTTATTATCAAACACAAGATGGCGACTCTACTGGGGACTACTTTCTCATCTGACGAGAAAGCCATTGCTCAATACGATGTTGTATCCGTGGGATCAACAAAGAAGACCTTGGTCGTCCAATTCAACCAATCAGCTTACGAAGACATGCTTCGAGCAGGGGGTAGCTCTCATTCCCTCTCTGTCCAAGACAGCAGGAAATTGCATAAAGTATGGATGCCTAGGACATCCTCTACTCTTCCTGTGGACTCTCTCACTCCGACCAATAAGGTTGTAGCACCGCAACCTCCGTACCTTGCGCGTAAAACTCTGTCTCCCGTCTGTGACGTGGCAGACGAAACTTCTGGCAATGCCTTAGTGCCAATCCAGAAGCCTACTTCGTGCCTCACGCGTAAAATTCAGTCTCCCATCTGTGACGTGGCAGACAAAACTTCTGGCAATGCCTTAGTGCCAATCCAGAAGACTACTCCGCGCCCCGCGCATAAAATTTAGTCTTCCGTCTGTGACGTGGCAGACGAAACTTCTGGCAATGCTTTAGTGCCAATCCAGAAGTCTACTCCGCGCCCCGCGCATAAAATTCAGTCTCCCGTCTGGGACGTGGCAGACAAATTTTTTGATAATGCCTCAGTGCCAACTCAGAAATTCCAAATGCGCTCCGCGCGTAAAAATACATCTCCCCTCTGTAAAGAGGCAGATGGTCCTTGTAATCACTGCAAGGGAAAACAAGTGGCGAATTTTCCGACCTCTCGACCTTTACGCCATCAAGAGAAGAATCTGCCCGCTCTTCAGATTACGTGGAATGCCGACTGCCGATTGAGGACTTCCTCAGTTTTACGCCAACATGTGCAAAGTTCCAGATTACTCCAGGACAACCCCTTCAGTGTAAAGAAGGCCCAGTTTGTGGATAGATACGCTCCTCATGGATCATGTGCTACTCACATGGCTGAACTGCTATATTCGTATGGTAGGGAGAGACTTATGATTCCCAATATCCGCACTCCAACTGATGTAAAAAGGCAGAATAAGCCTTCTTCTTCTTCTGTTAATCCTCGTGACTTGCGTAAACTCCTGATCCAGAAGCACAAAGATAGGGGATCTTCTAACAGTCTATTACACCTCCTAGGGAGCATTGTTGTAATAGTCATAAAGTTGTAGTCAATTATTGTTGTTCTAAGGCAAAACGGCCAGTTTTCAACCGGTTGAACTACTCTCTGTCTTTACAGGAAGAAGAGCCTAAATTTGCATTAGTGAACATGGCTTCACACGTTCCAAGAGGAAGGTCAAATTCAAGACGCCATCCCTCTAGAACTCCAAGCCAAAGAAAATTCAACAGACTCCTTGAGAATATTGAAGCTGGTGTATTCCGAAACACCCGTTCGAGGTCACGACAACCGACTTCTTATTCTTCTGATTTTGATACTGGGGGTCGCCAATTTCCCGAATCGGATGCTGAAAGTATAGATTCAATCTTTACAGAGCTCTATACTGATCCTTCTATAGCATCCAGAGAAATGGGAGTCTATGCCATTGAAGATGAATGCGAAGAGGCTTCCCCATCAAGAAGTACTGAGCAACGCATCGCTGTATTGGAGACATCACTGAAAGAGATGCATTCCATGATGGAGAATATGCACCAGATGATGCTGACTCAACATACAACTACTATAACTCCAGCACCGGTTCCTCCGATTCAAATACGTGTGGGGGTGGACCTACCACCATCCAATGCGAACCAGGATCCTGTTCTAAATCAAGAGTCAGCAGCTCCTCCACTTCCTAACTCGGAGAATGTATTACCTTCTATTGGAGTTACGATACAACCGATCTCTCACCACTCTGCGGTCCCTTTACCAGCTGAAAACCCGATGCAGGCAGTGCGGGAATTGAAAGCCTAATTTGATGCCTTGAAGCATAAGGATCAGCTCAAGAAGTTGGGAATCAACCAACCTTACCCAGCTATCTGGGATGAGATCCCTTTCCCTCCAAAATATAAATCACAGGCTATGGCTTTATTTGAGGGAAAGATGTCACCGAGCCAGTACATGAACTACTTTAGCATGATGACGGTGTTGTTGCAAGGGAATGACGCCCTTCTCACTCGAGTGTTTAAAGGCTGTCTGTCTAGAGTAGCCTATTAGTGGTATCATAGTCTTACGGACAACTGCATTACTTCCTTTGAAGATTTCAAGACTCTGTTCTTCGTGCGATTCTACGAAGGAGGGATGGACATGTCTATGTCCTCGCTCATCGAATTAAAGCAGAAGGAGAAAGAGAGCGTTCGTACTTTCATCGAATGTTTTCGTCATGCTACTTTGTAAATGCCTCCCGGAGTTTCGGATTCAGCCTTGGTGGATATTTGCAGGAAGAACCTTCTTCCACTAATCTCGGTGTTCACAGGACCATATCAGTTCCATGATTGGCCCTCATTTATTATCTCAGCGGTAGCCGCTGAAGACAACAGTCGGAAGGCACGTGACAATGGAATCATGAACTCTACCTCTGATAGAGGGAAGAGGTCATCCTCCAACAGCGACCATCCTCGTGGTTCCAAAGGAAAAGAAGCTCTGGCGATCAATACGTCTAGGCAAAACACTCCGGCAACCACACAGACGAAACCTGGGACTTCCAGGCCCATTAAAGTATATTCTTTTGATGACGACGATATTCCGAGCATATTCGAGTGTCTAGTCAAAAGCGGCAAGCTTACTCTCCCCGAGGTAAAGCGGCCTAATGAAGTCGGCAGTACCAATAATCCTAATACTGCATTTTCCATAGGTACATACATCACCCTACAAAGGCGTGTTATGTACTAAAGAGAAAAATCTAGGAGTTGATCGACGCCAAGGCCATCACTCTGCACAATAGCGAGAAGACGGTCACCGCCAACATGATCTCCCTCCAATTCGACAATCTGCCTCCTCAAGAAGTTCTGGATGGTGTTGTACCTATTCCCCGGACAATGATGAACATTGTTAATCTTCCTCTGGCCAGGGGTCAAAATCATGACCTGGTACCCCTAACTACCCAGCATGGTGAGATTATGTGGGTTCATCCTGATCTGGTGTCAGAGATTGAGGAAGAGACTAAAGCTGTTAAGGCTAAGTCTAAAAAGAACTCAAGACGTAAACCATGCCATATGGTTGTAATATCCCCGACATCAGAAGAAGAGGCTTTGGATACCGGAACCCGTTCAGGGAAAGCCTACCTCAAGGACTATGGAAAAATCAGAAAGATGCAACGGCAGACACTTCAGCTGCCAAACTTCCAAAGCCTGAACCTGTCATACCAGAGGCAGGTCCTTCTAGACCAACTTCGACGGACAAGGGCAAGCAAAAAGAAGCGCGCTTTGATAAACCTTTGAAGAATATTCAAAACAAAGGTTTGGAGAAGCCATATAACTTTGACATCCTGGCCCAGTTGGCTAATACACCAGCCAGATTGTCCATTTTTGAGCTCCTAAGGCTGTCCAAAGACACTCGTCAAGCCTTGAGTGAAGTGTTAGTACAGGCGGATGTATGCTTGACTCAGCTCAAATCCCCCGACAAAGATCCTGTGGCATGTCCTCAATGCCATAGTGTGATGGAAGTGGTCCCTAACATCACTTTCACTCAAGATGACATGCTGTTGAAACATAACCGGCATGACAGACCCCTCTATTATACCGGATACATTGGTTCCATGGAGGTAGACCGGATTCACATAGATCCGGGATCGTCGATCAGCATCATCCCTCATAGTCTGCTCAGACTGCTGAGGATTCCTACAAGCGAACTGGCTTACACCACCACTACAATCGTAGGCTTCAACGCCAGGAAAAGTAAGACATTGGGGAAGATTCGGCTGAGGATCCAGATAGGAGATCTTAGATCAGTGGCTACATGCTACGTCATTGATTCAGAGGTATCCTACAATATTCTGCTAGGCAGACCATGGATCCACGATCACAACATTGTTCCTTCGACTCTACATCAATGCTTCAAATATGTGGATGCCCAAGGAACAGTAAAAACGGAGTTTGCTGACCTTAACCCGTTCAAGGGAGTAGAGTCCTATTATTCCGATGCCATGTTGTACACCCAAGACTACATGAAAGAGGTGTCAGGCAAGACGGAGGAAGAGCCCCACCGGGAGCCAGGAGAACCATCTACTGAGCAACCCCTATCGATCTACGTGAAAGGACGGACTACCCGTCCGAAAGGCATGGAACCCATGGCTATCCACTTGAACAAAACCAAATCAAGAGGAGGAAGTGATCCTCTAGTGATCACTTTGAACCAGAAGCCTCCACCTTTGGTCATCAACCTCAGGCGCAACAAACAGCCGACTGATGTAAATACAACCGGGAACGTGGTTTCTGACGATAATAAAGATTCTCTTTTCCGTTATACTGATGCTCAACGTCCAAATCAGGAATCATCTTCCCATGACGATATAGAACATATAGCACAAAAATTCTTGGAAGCTATAGACTCCTATCATCCGTATGTGTGGGAGGTGGCGTCAACATCTAATGTCATCACGACATATGGGCCACATGAAGATTCTATCTTTATTATCCCGCCTACTCGCAGCAATCAGCATCCAATAGTCTTCGGTCGCATGCGCAGCAGACCGATTGTACAAGAAGCCTCTCACGAGTTTGATGCTGGCAAAATACAAGTTCACAGATATAGCCCGCAAGCTTTGAAGATTATACAAAGTATGGGTTATGATCTGAAGTCAGAACTAGGCCTTAACTATGGAAAAGGCAGGCGAATGCCGTTGCATGGTGATCCCTACTGTCAACGAACTTGTTTTGGGTTAGGGTATACCACGTCTCTTGCAACTTCTGAGTCAAATGAGGATACCTTTTCCTCTTCTCAAGGTGACTCGTCGTCCTCTGGCTCATACGCTGAACTCGAACAGGTATTATCAGTAAATATGGTATTGACAGATGCTCTCGAAACAGAGGAACAAAAATTTAAACCATTCGAAGATGAAACCTGGGCTCAGCAAATGGATACACAATGGGAACTCCGGTTCGAGCAGAGAGAACCGCCCACTGAAGATAAAGTTGTCCAAATCGATGTTGGTGATGAACTTTTACCGAAGCCGATATTCATCAGTAACAATCTTTCCGAAGAAGAAAAGGAAGAGATGATCCAGCTGATAAAAGAATATATCGATGTCTTTGCGTAGAATTATGAGGATATGCTAGGTCTTGATCCTAAAGTAGCTACCCACAAGCTCAACATATTGCCCAATTCAAAACCTATAAAGCAGCACCAACGTCGGTTCTATCCGGATATGATGGATGCCATCGAAGCTGAAATCAATAAGTTGATAGCCTGCGGGTTCATCCGGGAAGAACAACATACTGATTGGGTCGCCAACGTTGTCCCGATCATGAAAAAAAGTAGGAAATTTTGCATTTGTATCGACTTCCAAGATCTCAATGCGGCGTGCCCCAAGGATGAGTTCCCTCTTCCCATCATAGACATCATGATCGACGATACATGAGGTTTTGAACGCATGTCCTTCATGGACGGATTCTCAGGATACAATTAGATCAAGATGCATCCTGAAGACGAGAAGCATACTGCCTTCCGTACACCACTGGGGGTATACTGCTACACAGTCATGCCTTTTGGATTGAAGAATGCCGGGGCTACATATTAGCGAGCTATGAGCAACATATTCCATAAGCATTTATGCAAAACAGTGGAATGTTACGTAGACGATATTGCTGTCAAAAGCCGCATCAAAGATAATCACATCCAAGACTTGAAGGCAGTATTCGAGTTTATGCGCCAACATCAACTAAAAATGAATCCCACAAAGTCCTTTCTTGGTGTATCCAGTGGCAAATTTCTGGGATTTGTCATTACCGCTAAAGGCATTCAAGTGGACCCTGATAAAGTGAAGGCTATCTTAGAAATACGACCACCCCATAATCTGAGGGAACTCAGGAGATTTCAAGGTCATCTGGCTTATATTAGGAGATTCATATCCAACCTCTCTGGAAGATGTCAACATTTTTCTCGCCTCATGAAGAAAGGTGTGTCCTTCATATGGGACGAAGCCTATCAGCAAGCGTTTAATGATATCAAACGCTACCTCACTAATCCTCCAGTTCTGGTGCCTCCCGTCATAGGAAGACCATTTTTGGTGTATGTTCGAGCAATGGATCATTCTTTGGGAGCTCTCCTCGCACAAAAGAATAATAAGGGTCATGAACAGGCTATCTATTATTTAAGCAGAATGATGGTCAGAGCTGAACACCGGTACAATCCAGTAGAAAAAGAATGCTTGGCCTTGACGGTCGAATATAAAAAGAAAACAAGAGCAGAAATAAAAAGTTCTCTCTCGTCGACAAAAACTTTTATTTATTTGGCAAAGGAGATGGTGTCGACTCCTTGATTCTTGCGCTGCGCTGTCAGCATTAAATATGACGACAATGCTTGGATTTTCCATTCAAACTTATCCTTTGAGAAATAATCACTTCGGGATCCTTACGGAGAGATGGTGCAGAATCCCAAGAAGATCTACTCGAGGATCGAACAAAATCCTGCTTTAAATGGAGATTGGATAGCATGGCAAAGACTCGTCCATGCGGCCCAAAGTCATCTCCTTCATGCTTCTTATTCAACGTATTCCAAACTTATCAGTTTAAAAACTTTGAAGGGGGTCTTGTAGAAGCATAAAAATTTAGCTTCAATGTTCTCAAACAAACATGTGTCCCAAGGCCGACTCAGAAGAAATCAGGCAGCAGGATGACCATCCGGCCAAGAAAAAGCAGCCCCCATGCACCCCCAAATATTGGCTGCAATAAGGGCATAATGACACAAAGATTATGTCTGACATAGAATTAGGACAAAAAAGATTTTTTGAACGTCTCGAAAGACGCGATCAAGCTAAACGACAAGAAGCTCTCGTCAGACTAATAATAAAATCTAACGGGCAACGCCACATATACGAGGACACATGCATCCCAAAGCCCATGCATCTCTGGCCTATGTGTCCCAGACTCTATGTGTCATATGCTTCTCTGGTCCCATGCGTTCCTAACTCCATGCGTCTCCGGCCCCATGCGTCCAACGTGACAACGTTCCCTGAGACAAAATCATTTTGTTGCGACTGAAGCGATTCTCTCGAACTAAATGCAGGCTACGTGTCAAGCTGATAAAGTTACGCAAATAAAAGGCAAGAACCACCCAGATACTAAGCAACAACAAATCCTAATAAATGCCTACGTGACAGCTCATCCTGGGCTTAACAACATCATGTTAAGGATAAAGTACATATGGCAACCTGCCCATTGAATGCGCCCATAGTTGCAACCGCATTCTGTTAAAGGATTCCCCTGCGGCCACCAAACAGAAGCATATGCGGCACCTATGGACCATCACTATGATGGCTATAAACAGGAGCAACTTGGACGTCCCAAAGGAAAGATTTCTTTTTCTGCTTCAGAGAGACTATACCCTCCCAAACAAGCTACGTACATGAACACAAGCTCGAGAGAGAGACAAGAGAAGATAGCATCCCTCATTCACTCGTCGGACCATCAACGGAGTAAAGAAGTCACTACAGTACTCGATCTCCATCGTCATATTATCCAGATTAAATATTATATTTAGATTTTTTGTTTATGACTTCTTTGTACATTTTGTTTGTTATTAAACAAAGATTTTTTTAACTCAATTTAATGGCAAACATAGATCGATAGAGAATTCAACATCTCTATCAGGCGGTAATCCCAGCAACTCTTCTGGAAACACGTCGAGAAAGTCAGCTATAAGAGGATGATGCAATACCTTCTCTTCTATCATTGCACTAAGAACACCGTCTTCGCTTAACTCCACGGCTCCTGTAAACTCGATTACGGCTCTCCTGGAGTACTAAATACTATACAAACCCTGTGGCAATCTATAATAGCGTACTGCGTACTCAACCAGTCCATCCCCAAAACTAATTCGTAACTCGAAAGTGGCATTACGAGTAGATTGGCACACAAGTCTCGGCCTCCCAAAGTCACGCTGCGATAGTTGCAAACATCGCTAACGAGGAGAATGCCTTCACCCGTCATAATCTTGCAACTCTTACCCAAGGGTTATGTTGCTAAGCTATGCTTAAGTACAAAGGCCATAGATATAAAACTATGTCATGCTCTAGAATCGAATAAAACAATAGTTGGAAATGAGTCAAGAAGAATATAACCTACAATCACGTCGCCAGTGGTATCCGCCTCCTCGACCCTCAAAGAAAGAGCTTTACCATGCTGAGGTAGACCCCTTGTAGAAGCATGAAAATCATACAGGCCGCATAGAGGTCACGCCCCCTAAAAAATAAAAATAGGCCGCAGAGGAGCCACATGCGGCCTGACCAACCTAGCCGTAGAGGAGTCACATGTGGCCTGATCAACCAAGGAGCTGGAAACCGCATAGTACACCCTATGCGGCCTAAAAAACTACAGAGCATGGGTTCGCATAAGACCCCCATGACACGACATTTAATGACTGGCGGACTCTCCGACACATCACTCATCACACTGAGATGCTTCGAGACTCGTGAAGACGGTGGCTAAAAAAAGATAAAAAGTCACATTAACTCATCGAAGGCCTCGTCAGACGTGCCACACCACGTGCTCACTCATATGCGGCTACATACCTATTTGGCCTCGTCATCATGCGGCCAAAGTATCCATCCCACCAAGGCCAAATGAGAGCACGTATGCAGCCACAATATTGTACGGCCAGAGTGTGCATCCGACAAATACCGATCAAGAGCACGTATACATCCACAATGCTATGTGGCCAAGACGTTATGTGACTTTAGACTTACAGGATCTTTTCGTTACAACTAAAGAAGGTCTCGCATGATCAGTGCTGTACAGCTGACCAAGTCACGCACACAACAGATCAAAAACAACCATGATATCTCATCAACAACATATATTAACAAAGACCAAGAGACAATATATCTGTGGAATATGACTACAGTTACAACCGCATTCTGTTGAAGAAGTCATATGTGGCCAGCAAACAGAGGCATATACGACATCAATAGTCCGTCAGCACGATGACTATAAATAATATTATAACATGCCCACAAGAAGAGGATGAGCTGCGTACGTGCAAACAAGCTCAAGAGAGAGAAAATAGAAGAGAGCATCATCATTCCCTCGTCAAACCATCAACTAAGTAAAGGGGCCGCTGCAATCTCCATCGTCATGACCCAGATAAAAATATTGTACTTAGATATACTGTCTAGGATTTCTTCTTACTTGTTTGCTCATTATTTAAAAAAAAGTTTATTTATAACTTGTAATGGCGAACACCCATCTGCTGGTGCTGGATGAATCATTGTTGCTAAGTAGGAAGTGGTGGTCCTCTCTGGAGCTGAGCCATTGGTGGTCTAACTGGTCCTCTCTGAGCTGGGGCTAAAACCTGCGTCGGACGATTTGGTGATAGAACACACTCCCTAGCTTGATGTCCTGCGGCTCCGTAGAACAGACATACACCCAGCCTCTTCCTGCAGACGCCCCAGGTATGCCCTAGTTTCTGATAGTACTCACAGTGAGAAGCTTGTTGTATCTGCCTTTATGGCTGCAGAGGTACATGATGGAAATGAGCCCTAACTGGTAGGTAAAACTGCTGCTGGAACTGGGGTTGGAAGGGTCTCTGCTGGAATTGGGGATGCTTCATTGGTCCTGAACTACTACCACCACAAAATGAGTCTCGATCACATTTGGGCTTAAAGTCCAAGTCATCCTCGGCTACCTGAGCGACATCCACGACTTCAGTAAAGGTCACGGCTCAGCTCAAAGTAAAATATACTCAATTTTTTAGCCAAATCCTTATAGAATCTACGAACTCGATTCACAGGGTCCTTGACTATGTATTCTACGAATTGGCTTAATCTTTTATACTTTGTGGCTTACTCATCTACCGAAAAAGTTGTCCTGCACCAGGTTCTGAAACTGGCTCTCCAAAACCCCTTGAGCTACCTCTGAAAAGAACTTCCTCTTGAAGAGGTCTTGGAACATCTCCCAATATAGGTGTGAGACTATGAGTCTAGTCTCATTTAGCAACCAGTTACATGCAATATTGTAAAGCTGAAGTCCTACCGCCTCGATCTTCAGATCCTCCGGAAGTCTGGAAAGACGCAGAATACGCTCGATGTCCTGGAGCCACTCGTCCGTGTTGAGAATTCCTTCTACACCCTTGAACTCTCGAGGATTCATCCTCTTGAAGTCCCAGATGTTTCCCATCTACTGCTGAGCGGGATGCTGTAAGGTGACTCTCTCCACTGATGCTAATGCAATGGTATTAGCGTTCTCCATACTTGCTCGCATCACCTCGGTTTATTCCCTCTGGGCCTCAGGATGGACCCTCTGGGCATTGGCCTTTACCCAACGAGACTCAGCTTTAATCTTCTGAGACTCCATCATGCCTCTGATGAACTCTTACAAAGGTGTCACCTCTGCTGGCATGGCTCCAAATACTGGAAGAGTAGGAGATGGAGGAAGATTTACTGATAAATCTGCCTCCTGAATGATAGAAGGTAGAGAAGGACCCTCTGGTTGGGAAGTCATCAATCTCTCAGAAGCTGCTCCTGCATCCGGTACCCTAGGCTCAGGTGCCATCTTGGAAATATAAGAATTTATCGATATAGAAGAAGATCATATTTATTTCAAGAAGGACAATGCAAGATATCAAATATACAAAATTGAACAGTAGGTAGCAAATTTTAAATCAGATTAAAATTTTTTCTAGTATGTGTGTAAACTCCCTCGACCAGATTTCATTATTTTAATATTATTTTTAGTTAATTAGAATTAGTGCAACTTTTTAAATTTTATTTATTATATATTCTATTGATTGTGCACCTGTTTACTACACAATAAAGTAGGGCACCACACTAGCTGTTAACCCTAAACTAATTTCACATCCCTGTCCTAGACTTGCTAGACTACATTTTCTGTATTTTTAGCAACTCTCAGAAACCTCGTTTTGTGCTTCGTTTTAGCCGCACAAATATCGTTACAAACATACGTATTTAATCCCTATTTAATTTTCTGCTCTTTACCCACCTCTGTACCCTAGAGATTTGAGGACCAGTAGGCACCTGTTTTGTCCAACCAAAAAATACGATAATATTCTACACTAATTGTATTACAATTATCGTATTGACACCGTAGAAAAATTATGACCCTAACTGCCCTTAAATAATTAGTGAACACCGTGCGTAGTATTTATTAAATAATAAATACGGTGACCCGTATCACCTAAGAAATCAGACCCTGCATCTGCCCAGACTCACCCCACACAGTTCAAAACATTCTCCCCAGCATTTCCCCTCAATTCTGTGAATTTTGGTAATTTTTAGAACCAGGTGATTTTTCAGACAAATTGCATAATTGTGCAATTTCCCAAATTCTGGACTTTTATGCAAATTATAAAAAGTTAGGGTTTTTATGCAAAATGCATGTTAGATAGCATTACCCTATTGGCTAGACATTAGGTGGCATGGGACCCACAGAAAAATCTGCTGAAAATATCCCAAAAATCCAAATTACCAAAACACCCTAAGATTTCTAACTATTTACGAAAATGCCATTGGGGGTAAAACCTATATAAACCCTATTTAACCCCCTCTCCTCACCCGAACTCCACTCACTTCCCCTCCGGCCACCCTCCGGCCACCGCACCGCCGCCGACCACCTCGCCTCACCCCTGCCCTTCCCTCCGACCATCGCCACCACCCTTCGGCCACCGCCTCCGCCGCCCTGAGCCACCGCAGCACCCTCTCCTTCACTGCACCACAGCAGCTCCCCGACCTCCGACCGCCCACCACCGCCGCCCTAGCCGTCGCCGACCACCGCCACCACCCCCACTCGCTCCGCCTCGACCTCCCCTACTGACCCACCACCATCCCGCGGCCCCACGACGGCCTCCGCCGCCGGCAGCTCCCCTGCAACCCCCACCGCCTCACTCTGCCAGCAACTCCTCCCTCACCTCCGACCGTCCCCCACCGCCACTCCGGCCACCCTCGACCTCCGCCACCCTCACCGGACTGTTCGCCTCGACCTCCTCCGCCACCCCGACGGCCTGCACCGCCGCCTCCGCCGCCGCTGCCGGTGCTGCTGCTGCTGCAAGTTGCTACTGCTGTTGTTGTTGTTGACTGCAGCTGCTGCTGCAGCTGCTATTCCGGCCGGCCGCCGACGACTCCGCCGCCGTCCTCTCGCCGACGACCCGCCGTGGACCCCCTGTCCCCCCCACAGGTATAAATACATGTATATATATGTATATATGTATATTATATTGTATGTATGTATATATGTATATATATATGTATATATATATATGTATATCTATATATATATATATGTTTATATATATAATAAAATATATTATATTAGTTATACTGTATATATATTATTATTATTATATATATGTATTTAGTATATGTATAAATATACTTATATCTATATATATTTAAGTATTACTATATATATATATATGTATATATATGTTTATACATATATGTATGATTATATATATATTAATATATATAACATATATTATATTAATGATATACAGTAAATATATATATATTCTATATATTATTATTATTGTATAATTATATGTAAATATGAATATATACATATGTATATTTATATGTATATACTTATATATATATAACATATTACTTATATGTTATGTAAAAATTATACATATATGTATATATGCATTTTCATTTCTGTTTTTTTTTTACTTATAAATGTAATAGATATATATAGTTATATATAACATATTAGGTATATGTTATTACTACTATATTTATAGTATAGATATATATATATACTATGCATTTTCTTTTTATTATTCAAATACACTTATTTCAATTATTTACACATATATTATTGTATATAACAGTGGTCACATATAGACCCTGATAATATTATTATTATTATAAAGGCTGTATATAACAGTGGTCATATATAGACCCTGATATTATTAAATATAATATTTGCTGGATAGTACAGCATTTATATATGTATTTATATTTCCTGCACTGTCCTTCAATTTATTATATTATTATAACAGTGGATATACCCTGCTATTATATTATATTATTATATATAAACAGTGGATAAACCCTGCTAAATATTATATTACTATATATAAAGCAGTGGATATACCCTGCTAATATTTGCTGGATAATACAGCCTATATATATATTTATAAATTCCTGCATTTTCTTTCCTGCATATTATATATATATATGCTATATATATATGCATACTATTATATCTACTACATATCTATATATATACTCTATATATAAATATGTATACCATATATATTATATATAGGACTATATATATATATATATTATGTATTATCTGTTACATAGGTGTATATATGTGTTATGTACCCTCGTATTAAATGTTGTATTTACGAACCCTGTCTATTTTTAACAGAAAACATCTCCAGCGCAGTCAGTGACCCCCTGTCACAAGAACCCACATCAGGTTATCAACACAATCAGGGAGTAGGCAAGTATACCTTGCCAAGTTACTGTTTAAATTCTCAATAATGTTATATGCTCTTGTTTCTATATTTCATGATTACCTGAGACTGCCTTGGGTTCAGTCAACTGTTATGTTGACATTTAATATAATTAACTTAGTATTACAGACTCACCAACAGCTGTGAGAGTATTCTGATATTCTCCTAGACCCTATCACGGGAACACGCAACATGGTTGCAATGCATATTGGGATGCGAGCTGCGTAGTTGACTAGCTACCAGTACGTGTGACCGCATCACGGATTAGAATAATGCAAAAAATATACGACTTGACATTTAGTTACATTGGGAGGGGAGAACGACTAAAATACGTATGGGACACCCACCTCTTTACCATGTGCCGCACTCGACGGAGTGATACGGATGATATATATATATATATATATTCATGTGACCATTCTCATCGTAGATGGAAAATTGTATAGTGCCCTTGAACGGGGGCATATGTGGCATATACTAGCCAGTAACCACAGATTGGTGAATTACGTCAGCATATGTCTAGCCACACATTTCCCATACGTACTAGGTTGTCTCAAATTATATTTCACTTAGATGGTTAGCACCCTGTATTTATTTTATTCAGTAATTTATTTATTCAGTATTTACATTACATGGCATGTCATTTTTCTGTATCTTGTTACGTCCCTCTGAGGACCTGGTTCCCTGCCAGGTTTAGCTGAGACATTCCACCCCACAGTACCTGGACCTGGACAGGAGTCTGGACATGCCTCGGAGACGGAGTTAGAGGAGATGCCGTCAGAGTCTACCTGAGTGCACCTGGAGTTGAAGCTACATATTTTGAGGATGTTACGCTAGTTTATCTTATTTCACTCCTGCTTACTTTTGTAGTGGGATTGTTCCCACCTGACTTTATCTGGGTTGTATATGACATTTCAGATTTAGCATCTATTTATATTCAATACTTTTCCTGTTATTCTTGTGGATGAGATAGATTTACCTGTATTTAGACTTGTAGTAGTTTAGGACAGCGTAGCACATCACTTTGGGTCCATTAAATTGGGTATTCCCTTAGTGACGTGTCAGCTGGCCAATGCCACGTGGCCTAGTTCCGTATATTTTTGGGACTGGGGCGTGACAATGTGATCGCAAAAACTCTCATTCCTAAAGTTATATTATCTATAGTTGGCTCGCAATAGTACCACTAACCTGGGTACGACTATGAATTCACACTAGATGAAGACTTACATATTCCTGCCTCTTTTTTAAATGCGAACAGAGACCTACATGGGCCAACACAAAAACTTGTCACGACCCATACCCGATGATTCAGACACAAGTACATGGGTACGTCCAGCCTACGCCGCAATACCGACGGTAAAACGTTGTCTATATATGTCACGCCGAGCTATGGTCATGGTTGTCTAGACATGTAAGAGTGTTACTCTACAATCCATCAGGCAATCCTGGGTCAAGAATCCTAGGTGTCTCAATCTCGAGCAAGCAAAAAGTTTACAAGATGTATGATTACCAACATATAATAGTAAGACGTCATAAACTATATATATCCAGATGATCATGAAGCTAGTACCAAAATAAAGAACTAGCAAGAGTACAATATTACATGATCAGCTCTAGATATAGTCTAAAATATGCTTTACATATAGGCCTACAGGCTAGAATGTCAAGTCCCAAAATATGAGCTAAACATGTGCTCTGTGGCTAAATATATAAAAAAAGTGTACAAGATCAAATGGGTGAGAAAGAAGAAATACATGTATGTCCTCGGGTGTTCCTCGTATTCACCATCTTGAGGCAGAAAGTACGGGAGATCCTATGGTCCTGCTCCAAAATCTGGCCATACAAAACTAGTGGGGTCAAACTGCAAAACAACAAGTACCAAAAGGGAGCCAATTTTATGAACTAAAACCAGTATGCAGACAAATCAGTAAGAAATAGCATAAGGAACAGTTAAATAAGTGCAACGGGTACGAGAACAGTTAAGCAATTAAGGAATAATTAAACAAGGACATCTGGAATTAGTACTCCGGTTACCATTTTCGGATCAGCGGTTAATGAAATCAGGACCAGACTGGAAATCAAGCGATCATGGACAATCATGCACTAGGGCTTGCTATTATTAGCTAACTAGGGTTATCACAGTCCTAGTTACTAACACATGCAGTTTAAGATTTCTTACAGCCACATGCCCTGCAAACTATTCAGGTTATCCAGACGAACATATACATAGTCTAGATTTAGCAGGTATAATTATTCCTTATTTTTTCTAGTAGTACAACAATTGTCGGTGTGTTGGAAGTGTGCCCCTCACGACGGAGAGCTCCAAATCTATCAGATGTAGCTGAGATACCAGAATTGTATGTAGCCAAGAAATCTCTTTAGATGATTTCTATATTATTATTTTAGTTATTAGCTTGGACAATTATCAAGGATTTTTGACCGTGGTGCTCATGAATCTACCTTAGACATGATGCAAGACAGGGCAGTAACTTAATGTGTACAATCAAAATCAACCACGGAAATACAGGTCATGCAATACAGTTGCTACTAATAGCCTTGATCAGGACAGTTACAGGAATTCTCAAGTCAGGAGTGCGCTAGGTCGAACCACTATCAGGATTATCAGGATCAGGAGTGTCACGACCCGCACCCAGAATTAGGGCACGAGTACGTGGGTACGTCCAGCCTACGCCACATCATCGACGGTAGAACGTTGTCTAGGTCATGATACTATCTAAACAATCTCACACGAGCATCCAACTCCATAAGGAGACACGGATAATCACAATATAATATGAACAACATACTCAATCACATAACTACAGTACGATAAGATATCGAAGAATAAAATAAAATGCAACACAAGTCTAAAATAGAAATAATCTAACTCAACAATAAATCCAAATCTTAACAAAGTATGCCGGAGATAAATCCGGTACCAATAGACTGCTAAAAAAAACTAACTAGATAACTAGTGATCCCGGCTAAACCTCACAGAATCACAACTGAACTACCCAGTCCAAATCTGCTACTACTCACCCTGTGGTCCATAAAATATCGGACACCAGTCCTCTAAGACATAGTCTGAAAAAATATTTCCAGTCAGGGAGGAGCAAAGTACATCTCAAATAACAGTTCTATTTAATTGATAAGGACTATAAAACAATAAATAGATAATGTTAAATACTGAGAGAAGGCAATAAGTAAATGCAATGACAATATAAAGAGACATGCAATATAAGCAATATGGTACAGTCAGTGCATATATGAAATAAAGAGAAAGAGCTACAATATCATATACAGGTGATATAGTATATGAAAATAAAATAAAAAACTGTAACTATTCTAAGTGTTTGAAATATCGGTCTATCATATGATCGGCTTGGGACAAGATCAGGCTTGTTACATATGATTAGCTATAATTTATATAAGGTCAGGCTAACCATTTGGTTAGCTATGATGCAAGTAATGGTCAGACTAATCATATATAACAGGCTATGAGGCATGTAGTGGTCAGGCTGCACCCGACGTGAGGTGTGGGGTGAGCTATAATGCATGTAGAGTTGGGTATGATCACATAATCTACTAATATTTCCCCCCACCCCCAACTAGTACAGTGGATCCAACCATGACACGTTACGATACACGATCAATGTCCAATATATCATGTACGATGTCTAATATCAATGTCGTGTACAATGTCAATACGATAATCAATATAATATCTCATGACTGCAGATCCAATCTATATACTAGTCCGTGTAGCACAGTGTCAAGAATCAGATGTAACATTTTTAGATACTGGAATTATAGATATTATCAAATAACTGAAAATTATCAGAGAATATACTCGCCTTGGGTCCTTAGCTGGTTATACCAATATCCTGTTCCAGAGTATCGTCTGGATGATCCAACAGTCCTATTGATATATCATAAAATATAATATTTGTATCAGACGTTATACTAACACACAAAACATGATGAACTCAGGGCTATGCTAGATATTACACTGGTCAACTAGGGTCAAGTGCGCGTCTAATCGTACGGGTGTCGTGTCTGTAATTGCTATGAATTCAGACAATCGGTGATACGGGTCTCGCCAATACATGAGTGTACATATGGCAGCCTTCTAATAATTAACAGGGTTACAGGTCCATGTAAATACGGGGTATCCGTAATTACACTCGGGTCGCCTAATACATTCATAATTATACATATTATCAATTAGCATATATCATTAATTAATATAATACATATATATGTGTATACCAATAATTACATACAAAAATATGTATAAGTGTATATACACTAAATAGAATGATATATATATATATATATATATATATATATATATATATATATATATATATATATATATATATGTGTGTGTGTGTGTGTGTGTGTGTGTGTGTGTGTGTGTGTGTATACGCGTATATATACAAATCATACATATTCAATATATATGCTACATACATACATACATACATACATACATACATACATACATACATACATATGTACGTACACGTATACGTGTACGCGAGGGGGGAGAAACCTTACCTGTGCGCGTGCACGACGACGGCGAAGACGACGACGAGGAGGTAGTAGTCCTGGTGGTGGGGGCTGGTGGCACATGGTGGTGATGAAGGGTGGTACTGGTGGTTCGGCCGCCGGGGTCGAACAGTGGTGCTGAAGAACGTGGCGGGGAGTCGTCGAGGAAAGGAAGGGGGTGGTCGAGGCTGCTGATGACAATGGTAGTGGTGATTCCAACGGGAGGTGCAGGAAAGAGATGGCTCGAGGAGAAGCGGGTGGTCGTCCGGTGGGTCGTCGACGAGGTGAACGGGTGGAGCTCAATTGTCTGCCGGAGTTGAGGTGAACGGGGTGGTGCAGCGAAACGGGAAGAGGAGAGAAGGAAGGAGAGGGAAGAGAAGGTGGTGGTGCGGGGAGTCGGTTCAGGTGAGGAGGAGGAGAGGACTGAGGTGGTAGTGATGGAAGAGGTGGTCGAGGATCCGCTCGACGACTGTGGTGGCGGAGCCGATGATGGCGGGAGGTGATGGTTTTAGTAGTCGGAGAAGGAGGCCGGTCGTGAAGGGTGGTACGGGTGGTGCTGAAGAACGTGGCGGTGAGTCGTCGTCTCTGGCAGGAGCTGCAGGGAAGTGGGGTGGTTCCAGCGGAAGGGGCTGGTGCAGGGAAGAGCCGGGGAAGAGGAACTATAGCAACCGGGGAAGTAACGGTGGCCGAGGTGCAGGAGGAGGAGCGGGTCGACGCCGGGTTCGGGTCGGACGGGTGGCCGAGGCTTAGCCGGCCAGGGTGGCCCGGGGCTTGGGTGGAGATGGTTTATTCTCCCCCCCATTTTCTTTTTAAAAGGAGAAGAAGAAGAAGAAGAAGAAGAAGAAGAAGAAGAGAAGAAATGGAAAAGAAAGAGCAGGCTACGGTTGTGGGAGGATTAAGGAGAGAGAGAGGTGGGGGCTTGTTTCCTAGGTTTGGGGATTAGGGTATGCTTGGAAAGAGTGCATTAAAGAGACATCTTATATGAGATGTGATGGGAGGTGTGTGGTGATGATGAGCCCCATTTTGAATGGGTGGTCAGGATTTGACATTAAGAAAATCATTCATGCAAGGAGAGGGTTGGGTTGACTAGTCAAATATTAGGGCTTCTCCATTTGGTTTGAACCAATGGGGTGTTGACACCTAATGCAACATTTGTAAATGAGCCCCCTTAAATTTGGGTATTTGCACAGACACATGAAATGATAAAAAATTGGTGGACGATTTGGTGTTTGGTGTTTTGTAGGGTGAGGGGGTGTTGTGTGTTTTATATGGGCTCAATTAATGGGGTATTTGGATTAAATTGGGATTAAAACGGGATTAGTCAAAGTTGGAATCCCCAATTTAATTAGAAATAAATGCAAGCGATGTTCTAAAATTAATTAGAAATATATAGGGCTAAAATTAGGTTGGAACACAAATATCATTAGTGAAGAAGACTCAGAACATAATATTATCCTAATTTGGGTTGCACGAAAATGGGTTGAAATTGTGTCCAATTTTGATTAGAACGCACAACGATACAAGCTGGATTTTATTTAAAAATTAAATAAACGTCCACGACGAATATTGTGCGGCTAAAATGAAGCACAAGAGAGCATAATTATGAGTTACAAAAAAGTCAGAATGGAAGGTGGGCACGTCTAGTGCAAGGTTGTAAAATTTGTTGAAAGACAAAAGATAGGGTGTCGCTCCAAATATCGAAGCAACGACAAGACACAACAATTAAATAAAATTTCGGTAATTAATTACAACCTCAAATAATTAAATTCAAAATAATACAAATAAATTCATAACCCTATAATTCGGTCAGGTGTTTCATCTAGTGGGCTTCTAGGTCAAGTCTACTAGCTCAAACATTAAGAACACTGTACATAATATACATGTAAATACACAACTCATACAATTATTTAAATTAAATACACACAATATTAATAATATACAAAAGTAAAAAATATCTCTGTTTTTAGAATGTGGTAGTGACAAGTCTACCCTCCTTAAAAGAATTTCGTCCTCAAAATTTAAAATCCTTAATAGTAGTATTCACTCGTATATTAATTTCCACCAAAATTTATATTCATCAAACCTATAATCATAAAGTAATCTATATTGTCATTTCACAAAGTTTTCAAAATTCTATGAATACAATATTTCTGAAAATCCTCAAATTTAAAAATTAAATTAAATTCTTATCACAATCTCCTCCAAAATTTTAAGTTCATATCTAAATACTCAAAATTTGATATCCAATCCTCTAATTTAAACTCAATCAATGCACACTTTTATAAATTAAGAAATCTCATCTAAAAATACTAATCCATGAATCCAATCGATGCATATTTATAAAATTTAAATTCTCATCTCGGAAATTAAATTTAAACACTAATCCATTAATGATCTTATTCCTTGATTTCTTTTTCCACAAAATACTCAACAATGCGATACTTATGGAATCTTCAAATGCAACATTCATAATATAAATTTTTAAATTCATATCTTGCAATCAAATAAATATAATAATAATCTCCTAAATTTTCTCAAGTTTTAATGATAAATTATATCATAATCAATAAATCATCAATTCTATCATATTAAATTCTTATCTCTTTATTTAAATTAATGATTATCCTCAAAATTTAAGTATCTTGTCTCTCTTGTCAAGTCATAACCTCTTCCTAAATCTACTACGGTCAAACCCCCATAATCAAGGTATACGAAAATTTTACCTACAGTCATACAACATACAATCTAGAGGAAATATGCATGGCTATGGTCTGTTTTGTCATGGTATTGTAGTCACTGTCAGGGTGTACTACTAACTATATTCTATCAAAAAAATTATTGATACAAGCTACAGTACTAAGGAATCAATCAATCAATCGAATAGGTAGAAAAGGAGCAGAAGGAAAGAACAGAACATAGTCTTCTAATCCATTACTGGGTCATCTCCAACCTCTATCATACACTTAACTCTGGCACATTTATTCACAACTTATGTCCCTATACACTGTTACCCATATCAACTAATCACTAGTCCACAAGATATCCATGGATACATCAACATTACATACATCTGTCTATTAATACCAAAATCTGATACCAAGGACCTCTTAACATAATCATCGGTTAAATGACGCATCTAAAGTTTGATACCTCTATCCCTTGGTACCACTGTTTCTACTACAAGCACACACACTGCTAGTTCTCTTACCTACTATAATTGTTTATACTAGTTGTTCTTATCACTCAAGGGCACACTAAGTGCAACACACCATACTAAGTACTGCTCATTCTAATACAACTCTAGATGGACACCCAAGTCTGTTTCTAGTGTCATCTCAAGCATTCTCAAGCCAATAGATCCTTACACATGCATAGCTTCTATTCTTATACATTTCTTATCCATCATAAAATTTTATCCTCAAAATAAAATTATCAAAATTTAACTTCTTGAACAATTTAAAATAAAATGCATATACTTTCCTCAAAAGTCAAATATTCAAATATCAAAATAAAATTTTAGTCACTTCCAAAAATCTTTATAGTTTTGACTATGTTTATTGAATCAAATTTTGAATCCTCAAACATTTTAATAACATAAAATCTCAACTCCTCAAATTTTTTAAAATTTTAATTCATTTCCACTCTTCAAATTATAAATTTAAATCAACATCTATCTAAGCATACATATAAATACTCACAGTCTCTAACATTCAAGGTACACATACAGATACACTAATTGTCTACACCCCTCAAATGTGTACTAAAATTTGCACTGTCCGGATTACTTGCACTATAACTCCCAAATGATCAAAGTTATCATTACACGTATTTTCTCCAACGAGTTTCTGTCTATATTAACTGATATACTAATCTAATATTATCATATAAGGCACTTATTGTTACTAGCATATTGCTCAACTAATCCTCGATATAGAAACATTAATACTCTTTGTATGGTAACACTAACTTCATTATTGGATTACCTCATCACACTTATTAGAACCTCTCAAAGGCATGCATATGATTCTATATCTCGATTGATGTATACGTATCTTCTCTTAATTCTTTTACAGCCTGTTACACTAGTCTGTGATACTCTTTATACCTTGCACGATCCATATTGATATTTCTCAACCCATGGCATCTTATTAATACCTTTTATGCATGTATATTTCTTTACTCTTAACACCCCCAAGTATCAATCATCAAATTGAACATCATGCTCCATTAATCTTTAACATAATTCCTTGATTAATTGTTTACCTAGATCATCCAATTACATAAATTAATGACTATCCAGGACTGGCATGCTGATTCTGATACTTACTATTGGAACCTTTACTGATACTCTTTTCTCCTTCTATCTATAGTACCAATACTAATAATAATGACACATTATCATAGAACCATTGCTACAAGGCACTACGCTATGGGTTAACTTTAGATTAATGTCTACTGCTCACATATCCAACTAAGAAACACTTACAACGAACAGGTCACACTCAGTCAACACTAATACAAGACATAGACATAATTATAAGTTACTAATTATCATACTTAACAAGGAATCCTCAAAGAATAGAAGCTCAAAAAGGAACTGGATTGAGGACTGAAGGTATTTCTACTGCTAGTAAAGAAAAGAAGCGATGGAACAAGGTCTTATAATAACGAAATAGATACGTATTGAGATGATACTTTAAGAACCAATTTAAGATACAACCTGATAATCATACACGTCTTTCAGAAATTATGACACTCAGAATCCTCGCCACGCCAGTAAGCATAGATGCGATAAACGACAGCTTCCGTAACTAAGATATGCAACTCTATAATTATGTCATCTAGAATCCTCGCCACGCCAACCGGTATGGCTGCGAGAAACTCTAGATTCATAACTAAGATATGTACATCCGAAGTTAGGTTCCTACGTTCTCGTCACGACAGATAGTATGACTGCGATAAACTCTAGATTCCATAACCAAAGTAGACGTTTTACCTTTCTCACTGTTCTCATCAATATATGTCATCAGATGATACCGTAAATTTTAGCCCGTAAAATATATCTTGATATGAAATCAACTCAACAATGATACCAAGAATTAAAGTTAACAACTGGTCAACAAGAATCAAACTCAATATCAACAAGCGAGAATAGACGAAAACAAGGGGGAAGGATTTAAATTGGAATTCATAATGAGATTCTCAAGGGTCGTTCCAGGAATCTCTCAAATAATTCATGATTGAGTATCCTCTCTCATACTAGTATCCTATATCCTATATTCTATAGCAGGCACGCAGTAGTACAACTAGGACGTCGCACTACCATGATATTGCACAACTTATGAAGTCAAACCTGCATGGACCACCACTAAAAATGTGTCACGACCCGTACCCGGAATTGGGGCACGAGTACGTGGGTACGTCCAGCCTACGCCGCAGCATCGGCGGTAGAACGCTGTCTAGGTCATGATACTATCTAAACAATCTCACACGAGCATCCAACTCCATAAGAAGACACGGATAATCATAATATAATATGAACAACATACTCAATCACATAACTACAACACGATAAGATATGAAAAATAAAATAAAATGCAACACAAGTCTAAAATAGAAATAATCTAATTCAACAATAAATCCAAATCTCAACAAAGTATGCCGGAGACAAATCCGGTACCAATAGACTGCTAAAAGAAACTAACTAGATAACTAGTGATCCCGGCTAAACCTTCCTGAATCACAACTTAACTACCCAGTCCAAATCTGCAGCTACTCACCCTGTGGTCCATAAAATGTCGGACACCAGTCCTCTAAGGCATAGTCTGGAAAAATATTTTCAGTCAGGGAGGAGCAAAGTACATCTCAAATAACAGTTCCATTTAATTGATAAGGACTATAAAATAATAAATAGATGATGCTAAATACTGAGAAAAGGCAATAAGTAAATGCAATGACAATATAAAGAGACAGGCAATATAAGCAATATGGTACAGTCAGTGCATATATGAAATAAAGAGAAAGAGCTACAATATCATATACAGGTGATATAGTATATAAAAATGAAATAAAGAACTGTAACTATTCTAAGTGTTTGAAATATCGGTCTATCATATGATCGGCTTGGGACAAGATCAGGCTTGTTATATATGATTAGCTATGATTTATGTAAGGTTAGGCTAACCATTTGGTTAGCTATGATGCAAGTAATGGTCAGGCTAATCATATATAACAGGCTATGAGGCATATAGTGGTCAGGCTGCACCCGACGTGAGGTATGGGGTGAGCCATAATGCATGTAGAGTTGGGTATGATCACATAATCTACTAATATTTCTCCTCGCCCCCAACTAGTACAGTGGATCCAACCATGACACGTTACGATACACGATAATTGTCTAATATATCATGTGCGATGTCTAATACAATGTCGTGTACAATGTCAATATGATAATTAATGTAACATCTCATGACTGCAGATCCAATCTATATACTAGTCCGTGTAGCACAGTGTCAAGAATCAGATATAACATTTTTAGATACTGGAATTATAGATATTATCAAATAACTGGAAATTATCAGAGAATGTACTCGCCTTGGGTCCTTAGCTGGTAATACCAATATCCTGTTCCAGAGTATCGTCTGGATGATCCAACAGTCCTATTGACATATCATAAAATATAATATTTGCATCATACGTTATACTAACACACAAAACACGATGAACTCAGGGCTATGCTAGATATTACACTGGTCAACTAGGGTCAAGTGCACGTCTAATCGCGAGGTGTCGTATCTGTAATTATTATAAATTCAGACAGTCGGTGATACGGGTCTCGCTAATACGTGAGTGTACATATGGCAGCCTTCTAATAATTAACAGGGTTACAGGTCCATATAAAACTGGGTATCCGTAATTATACTCGGGTCACCTAATACATTCATAATTATACATATTATCAATTAACATATATCATTAATTAATATAATATATATATATGTGTATACCAATAATTACATACAAAAATATGTATAAGTGTATATACACTAAATAGAATTATATACTATATATATATATATATATATATATATATACCAAGTAAAAATATACGTATACTATATTTATATATATATAACAATTTTATACATATACTATATGCCTGTATATATGTATTAATACATACATACTAACATATTTTATTGAATACGTATATATTAATTTATATTGTTGAATACATATATATACTAATAGTGAAATATACTATATATATATGTATACGCGTATATATACGAATCATACATATTCAATATATATACTACATACATACATGCATACATATATTCATACATACATACATACATACATACATACGTACGTACGTACACGCGTACGTGTACGCGAGGGGGGAGAAACCGTACCTGTACGCGTGCACGACGACGGCGAAGACGACGACGACGGCGAAGACGACGACGACGACGAGGTGGTGGTCCTGGTGGTGGGGGCTGGTGGCACAGGGTGGTGATGAAGGGTGGCACTGGTGGTTCGGCCGCCGGGGTCGAACAGTGGTGCTGAAGAACGTGGTGGGGAGTCATCGAGGAAAGAAAGGGGGTGGTCGAGGCTGCTGATGACGATGGTGGTGGTGATTCCAGCGGGAGATGCAGGGAAGAGATGGCCCGAGGAGAAGCGGGTGGTCGTCCGGTGGGTCGTCGGTGAGGTAAACGGGTGGAGCTCGATTGTCTGCCGGAGTTGAGGTGAATGGGGTGGTACAGCAAAACGGGAAGAGGAGAGCAGGAAGGAGCGGGAAGATAAGGTGGTGGTACGGGGAATCGGTTCAGGCGAGGAGGAGGAGAGGACTGAGGTGGTAGTGATGGCAGAGGTGGTCGAGGATCCGCTCGACAAGTGTGGTAGCGGAGCCGATGATGGCGGGAGGTGATGGTTTTAGCAGTCAGAGAAGGTGGCCGGTCATGAAGGGTGGTACCGGTGGTGCTGAAGAACGTGGCGGGGAGTCGTCATCTCTGGCCGGAGCTGCAGGGAAGTGGGGTGGTTCCAGCGGGAGTGGCCGGTGCAGGGAAGAGCCGGGTGTCACGACCCGCACCCGGTTATTCGGGCACGAGTGCGTGGGCACGTCCAGCCTACGCCGCAGTGTCGGCGGTAGTACGCTGTCTAGGTCATTTCTGGGGTCAAAAAGCATCTATCTCATCCACAATAATGAACATGTAAGAATAATCACAGGAAAAAGGAATGCTAAGATTTCATAATATTTAATCTGTGACAACTAAACCACAGTTAATACAAGCTAGAAGATAAATCGGGGACAAACCCGAGTATGTGCTGAAAGGAAATAAAATAATAACTAACTGGCTACTCCTCCTCAAAGGTAGTCTCCGAAGTGGGAACCGTCTCCTCAATGTGTCACCTGCTAACTCATAGGGGCCATAATAGGTAGGGGCAAAGTCCTCATCATCGCCTAAAACAACGGATCCAGTCAGGAAAGGAGCAAAGTACACAATGCACAACAAGATTAAATATTCATGACAATTAAAAGAACTGACAGGTATCATGTTGAGGATATGTATAAATAAATAGTAACAATAACTAAGAGTTAATTGCTGTAAGATAGGGATATGAATAAAACAGGAACAAGGTGACAGGAAAATGAATTACAACCAGGCAATAGGAACTGTAACAAGACAAGAAACTATGTGTGTGAACTTGTGTATTTAGAATACCTAGTAGGCATGTAGGGGTTTATAGGGTTAAACCGGCCGTCATAGACGGCTATTAATCACGAATAATCGAGATCCGGCTGATGGACAGTCGTGTACCAACAGCTATTAAACATGGCAAGGGTCAGGGTAACTACATGCCTTTCAGTATTCTCCCACCCGACATGAAAACAAGACATGAAATACAGTATCCAAGACATGAAATCCAGAATTCTAACACTACGTGTAATCATCAAGGGTACTAGTAGAGCAGGAAATTAATTATCACAATATAAAGAATAAACTTGAAGTGCAGGTACTTGCCTGATGTTTGGATCCAAATATAGTTTTGTGTCTCGGGGAAGTTTTCCAGAGATGAGTCCAAAAGCTGAAATAGACATTACCATCACGCTCAGAAGATGTCAAATAGCTAGAAACGCCTATCCTTGGGTCCGATTTGGAGACAAGGGCAAAAACGGCAGTTTCGGGTCAAAACGGGGTCCGCTGGTGGGCCCGCTTTGCACCGAAAAGCGTGTCAGGGTCAAAGGTCTCCAAATTCACCAAACTTAGTGTCAACAGGTCAGGAACGCTGATACGAACCCAACGGAACTTCCAGATTTGGATTCCGATGAGCCGAACACAAAATCGCCCGTCGAGAGGGGCCTGTGGGGCCCACGACACGCGATTTCGTCAACGTTCTCAGAATTGAACCAAACTTGACCCACAGGACCAGCGTATCGCTACGAGTCCGATGGCGCAAGTTTCGTCTCGATCCGACGAGTGTACAAGAAGTTAGGGCGAATTGCAGAAAAGGTAGATACGGGGCGATGTCCGCGGATACGCGTTGATTCCGGTGTGCACGCACACCCGAATCAGCTTCCACGAAAACTCACACGTCCGTATCGACAATGCGCACGTATCTGTGAAGACCGCACGCGACCAAGTCGTCCCGTTTGGCGGGGCGTACTCAGTTCCGGGGTGAAACAGGGTCTGGTTTTTCCTTGGATCGCGGTGTGCGATCACCACAGGACGCGATGCCCCGAACAGTTTGTCCGGACACCGAGAGGGTCATACAGGCTTCACAACGCAATTTGCGGAATTGGAAACAGAGCTACGAGGCGAAAGTTACACGTACCTGAAGGGGACCCGGGAATCAGGGTTGAGCCGTGTCCGTGTCGTGTCCGACACGAAATCCAAATTAGGGCTAGGGTTAGGGTTTTCGTCGGAGTCCGGCGGAGGGCGGCTGTTGGACGGCCGGGCTCGGGGGCACGCGGCGGTGGGCGGCGCGGCGAGCCGATGGGGTCGTCGGCGGCGGCGGCTGCGGCTGCTCGTGCTGCTGCTGCGGCTGGAGTCGGGCGGGTGGCGCCGGAGGAGGAGCGGAGGAGAGGGGAGGAGGCGCTGGCGGAGCTAGGCGAGACGGGGCTGGGCACGGCGGGGGTCGACGGCGGTGGTGAGCGGCGGAGCGGCGGGTTAGGGTTAGGTGGCCGGAGGAGGTTGGAGGAGGAAGACGGTGGGGGAGGGTTTATAAAGGAGGAGGAGGAGGTGGTTGGCCGGGAGAGGCGGAGCTCGGGGGCGACGTGGGAGCGGGACGCGCGGCGCTGCGCGCGGCGGCCGGCGCTGGACGCGGGGCTCGCCGAAAAGGTCGGGGTCGTGGGGGGGTGCTGGGCTGGCGGGTGACGGGTTTGCGGGCGGGTCGGGTTGGCTGACCCGACCCGACCCGAAAGAGCGGGTGGCTGGGCCGGGCTGGGTTTCGGCCCACTGGGCCGGGCCGGCCCAGAAAAACAAAACAAAATAAAATAAAATATAAATAATAATTAATAATAATAATAATAATAAAAACAGTAAATTAAATAATTAATTTAAAATTTGTTTTTTAGGCATTTAAAAATAGGTCTGAGGCCCAGAAAAATCCAGAAAAATTACCCTAAGTCCAGTTTTCAATTTTACACCCAAAAATATTATTTTCATGATATTTTAATATTATTTATTACCAATTAAAAATCATTTATTAATTAAAAATCTTAATTTTAATTACAGAAAATTCCCAGAAAATTCCAGAAAATTGGGAAAATCCGAGATTTAATAATTTGAAAATTCAGGGGGTTTACAACCTACCCAACTTACAAAAATTTCGTCCTCGAAATTTAAAATTAAGCCATACTCTGTTAACCCTTCATGTACATCAATCGCAATCTCCTTGCGATAATTTAAATTCTAATCATGTCCACTGCAACCACTTTAAGGCTAAGACGACTACTTGTTCCCATCAAAATTTAACCTATGGTTATTACTTCTTACTTCCTCAAATTATCCACAAGCAGATTTTTAATTTTTAGTCCATATAGTATTTTCAAGATGACCTTGCCTCACGATTCGAATTATCATAATTCCTCTAGAAGTGATTCGAGTCCAACAATATTTGTATGTTTCAGCCCTTTTAAATTACATTCACATCCTCAATATTCCAACTAGGTAGTCCAACCATCAACTTTTAAATTCTTAATTCAAATCATCAAATTGAAAAATAATTTAAGTGTAGTCCACCAATGTTCAAGTCTGAATTACATCCTCTAAATTCAAGTTGACGATTTTACTCTCATTATTCAAAATTAAATCATGTACCTAGGATGTAACTATTGGGTCCTCGATATCAATTCATTAATCATCTTAGTCACTCCTCTAAATTTTCAAAAATTTAGAACGGCTTGCTTCTTCCAATCTAACCTTACTCGGTCACAATCCAAAGGACATTCCCTTCGAGTTGACAATTGTATTGCTACCCAACTTAGAATTTACCCATTCATCACAAAAGACTATATACTTTAAGAAAATATTCCTTAATATGGTTACTCATGTCATTCAATCCTCGAAATTTCAACGCCGATCATATCACATATGATATGTCCTCAATTACGAAAGGTTAGTCCTCAAGTATGTGATCGGCCTAAGTGGCATATCTAGTACTATCTATGTATCAAACTTATACCAAGCACATGATTTCGTCTTCCCGAAATAAGGGAAGACGAGGATCAATAATAAAGAGTTTAAGGGTGGGGTGATAGAACAGAAGTATAGGGATCAAGGCGTTTAAAGAATTCTAGTGGGATTTGTCAGGCGGTTATGGATTGAGGTTCTATTCTGGTAGTCATTTATTCGCATGCTCGTATTAGTTTAGTTATGTAACTGATACGATATGCTCAGCATGTCTAGGTCAAGTATATTTGTCTACTAATCACTACGTATCTCAATCCACGTAAAGTAGTCGTGCGAAGTGCGAATCAAAATGCACTAAGGTTGATCAGACCGTAATACACTGATTCTGAACAGACACTTGTATTAGTGTACGCGTCCAATAATACACGTGTCATGAACAAGCCTGATAAAGAGTAAGCTTGCAAAACTAGGCTATAGAATAGCAGCATAAACAAAGTACATCAAAATTAAGTGCGCTAGATGATGATGAAAGGAGGTACAAAATTTAAATTCACATAATAAGCAAAATAACAGAAGACTCTACAATCTCTACAGTTATTAAATATAAAAGCATACCCGGTTATTAGCAAGTTCAAAATTACTAGGTTGGGGCTGAGGTCATGAACCAATAGGCACAAGCTAAAATAATACTAGAAAATGGTATCTACGAATCACTTACGTGCATTAGTGACTCTAAGAGTCTGCACGTTCTCCACGGTCATCGCGTAAGCTTGTCCGTGTTCTTGGAGCAGCTGCACAGTCCCTCACTTGATGTGCTGCTGATCCACAATATAGACAGACACCTAGCCTCTTTCTACAATCCTTCCAAATGTGACCTTGTTTCCGACAATAGCCACAAGTGGGAGCTCGTTGGTTCTGTCTTTGAGTTGGATTCATCTGTGGTCGCTTTGCAGCTCTTTCCGGTTGTGCTTGGTCTGGTGCTGACGTATACGGCCGCTTCTGGCGGGACTCGATCCTTGTGGTGCACTCCACAGGTCGTGCTGCAGTAAGAACGTCTTCGTCGAAGGTAATTGCATTTGAACTGCTTGGCTTACGTGACTCCGAGCTAATTCTGTCGATGAAGTTCTCCGCTTGGTTTTGCTGAGTTTCTTGTTGAACCTTCTGATAGGCTTGCATCATTATGTAGAACATGCGGAACATCTGCTGTTCGTCCATAGGCGGTCCCGGTGGGAAGGAAGGCATCGGTGGAATAGGCTGCATCGAGGGTGGAACGCCATCTTGACGGATTATTGAGGCAGGCTGACTTGCTTGACTGCCTTGTGATGATTGGCCTTCACCGACTGGTATCACATCGTTTCCTTGGGTAATCACAACGGTTTGTGGTGTTTCTGCATGAGTCTCGTTGCTGGCTTGTGGGTCCATCTCCCTGTATCCAAAATAACCAATAAGAGGCGCACAGGAATCAAGGCAAGATGTAAGTTCATATTAGTTCGAATACGATACAGATATCAAAAACGATTCAAGCAAGTGGATGAGATCCTATAAACTTATCCTAGCTTTATTGCAGGCCTGTTCGGTCCCTGAGTTGAAACCGAACAATTTAGTCGTTGGACCTGCATGGGCCACCACAAAAACGTGTCACGACCCGCACCCGGTTATTCGGGCACGAGTGCGTGGGCACGTCCAGCCTACGCCGCAGTGTCGGCGGTAGTACGCTGTCTAGGTCATTTCTGGGGTCAAAAAGCATCTATCTCATCCACAATAATGAACATGTAAGAATAATCACAGGAAAAAGGAATGCTAAGATTTCATAATATTTAATCTGTGACAACTAAACCACAGTTAATACAAGCCAGAAGATAAATCGGGGACAAACCCGAGTATGTGCTGAAAGGAAATAAAATAATAACTAACTGGCTACTCCTCCTCAAAGGTAGTCTCCGGAGTGGGAACCGGCTCCTCAATGTGTCACCTGCTAACTCATAGGGGCCATAATAGGTAGGGGCAAAGTCCTCATCATCGCCTAAAACAACGGATCCAGTCAGGAAAGGAGCAAAGTACACAATGCACAACAAGATTAAATATTCATGACAATTAAAAGAACTGACAGGTATCATGTTGAGGATATGTATAAATAAATAGTAACAATAACTAAGAGTTAATTGCTGTAAGACAGGGACATGAATAAAATAGGAACAAGGTGACAGGAAAATGAATTACAACTAGGCAATAGGAACTGTAACAAGACAAGAAACTATGTGTGTGAACTTGTGTATTTAGAATACCTAGTTGGCATGTAGGGGTTTATAGGGTTAAATCGGCCGTCATAGACGGCTATTAATCACGAATAATCGAGATCCGGCTGATGGACAGTCGTGTACCAACAGCTATTAAACATGGCAAGGGTCAGGGTAACTACATGCCTTTCAGTATTCTCCCACCCGACATAAAAACAAGACATGAAATACAGTATCCAAGACATGAAATCCAGAATTCTAACACTACGTGTAATCATCAAGGGTACTAGTAGAGCAGGAAATTAATTATCACAATATAAAGAATAAACTTGAAGTGCAGGTACTTGCCTGATGTTTGGATCCAAATATAGTTTTGTGTCTCGGGGAAGTTTTCCAGAGATGAGTCCAAAAGCTGAAATAGACATTACCATCACGCTCAGAAGATGTCAAATAGCTAGAAACGCCTGTCCTTGGGTCCGATTTGGAGACAAGGGCAAAAACGACAGTTTCGGGTCAAAACGGGGTCCGCTGGTGGGCCCGCTTTGCACCGAAAAGCGTGTCCGGGTCAAAGGTCTCCAAATTTACCAAACTTAGTGTCAACAGGTCAGGAATGCTGATACGAACCCAACGGAACTTCCAGATTTGGATTCCGATGAGTCGAACACAAAATCGCTCGTCGAGCGGGGCCTGTGGGGCCCACGACACGCGATTTCGTCAACGTTCTCAGAATCGAACCAAACTTGACCCACAGGACCAGTGTATCGCTACGAGTCCGATGGCGCAAGTTTCGTCTCGATCCGACGAGTGTACAAGAAGTTAGGGCGAATTGCAGAAAAGGTGGATACGGGGCGATGTCTGCGGATACGCGTTGATTTCGGTGTGCACGCACACCCGAATCAGCTTCCACGAAAACTCACACGTCCGTATCGACGATGCGCACGTATCTGTGAAGACCGCACGAGACCAAGTCGTCCCGTTTGGCGGGGCGTACTCAGTTCCGGGGTGAAACAGGGTCTGATTTTTCCTGTTTTTGGATCGCGGTGTGCGATCACCACAGGACGCGATGCCCCGAACAGTTTGTCCGGACACCGAGAGGGTCATACAGGCTTCACAACGCAATTTGCGGAATTGGAAACAGAGCTACGAGGCGAAAGTTATACGTACCTGAAGGGGACCCGGGAATCAGGGTTGAGCCGTGTCCGTGTCGTGTCCGACACGGAATCCAAATTAGGGCTAGGGTTAGGGTTTTCGTCGGAGTCCGGCGGAGGGCGGCTGTTGGACGGCCGGGCTCGGGGGCACACGGCGGTGGGCGGCGCGGCGAGCCGATGGGGTCGGCGGCGGCGGCTCAGGGCAGCCGGAGGCGGCGGCTGCGGCTGCTCGTGCTGTTGCTGCGGCTGGAGTCGGGCGGGTGGCGCCGGAGGAGGAGCGGAGGAGAGGGGAGGAGGCGCTGGCGGAGCTAGGCGAGACGGGGCTGGGCACGGCAGGGGTCGACGGCGGTGGTGAGCGGCGGAGCGGCGGGTTAGGGTTAGGTGGCCGGAGGAGGTTGGAGGAGGAAGACGGTGGGGGAGGGTTTATAAAGGAGGAGGAGGAGGTGGTTGGCCGGGAGAGGCAGAGCGCGGGGGCGACGTGGGAGCGGGACGCGCGGCGCTGCGTGCGGCGGCCGGCGCTGGACGCGGGGCTCGCCGGAAAGGTCGGGGTCGTGGGGGGGTGCTGGGCTGGCGGGTGACGGGTTTGCGGGCGGGTCGGGTTGGCTGACCCGACCCGACCCGAAAGAGCGGGTGGCTGGGCCGGGCTGGGTTTCGGCCCACTGGGCCGGGCCGGCCCAGAAAAACAAAATAAAATAAAATAAAATATAAATAATAATTAATAATAATAATAATAAAAATAGTAAATTAAATAATTAATTTAAAATTTGTTTTTTAGGCATTTAAAAATAGGTCTGAGGCCCAGAAAAATCCAGAAAAATTACCCTAAGTCCAGTTTTCCATTTTACACCCAAAAATGTTATTTTCATGATATTTTAATATTATTTATTGCTAATTAAAAATCATTTATTAATTAAAAACCTTGATTTTAATTACAGAAAATTTCCAGAAAATTCCAAAAAATTGGAAAAAATTCGAGATTTAATAATTTAAAAATTCAGGGGGTTTACACCGGGGAAGAGGAACTGTAGTAGCTGGGGAAGTAACAGTGGCCGAGGTGCAGGAGGAGGAGCGGGTCGACGCCGGGGTCGGGTCGGACGGGTGGCCGGGGCTTGGCCGGCCAGGGTAGCCCGGGGCTTGGGTGGAGATGGTTTATTCCCTCCCGCCCTTTTCTTTTTAAAATGAGGAGAAGAAGAAGAAGAAGAAGAAGAAGAGAAGAAATAAAAAAGAAAGAGGAGGCTACGATTGAAGGAGGAGTGAGGAGAGAGAGATGTGGGGCCTTGTTTCCTAGGTTTGGGGATTAGGGCATGCTTGGGAAGAGAGCATTGAAGAGACATCTTATAGGAAATATGATGGGAGGTGTGTGGTGATGATGAGCCCCATTTTGAATGGGTGGTCAGGATTTGATATGAAGAAAATCATTCATTCAAGGAGAGGGTTGGATTGACTAGTCAAATATTAGGACTTCTCTATTTGGTTTGAACCAATGGGGTTTTGACACCTAATGCAACATTTGCTAATGAGCCCCCTTAAATTTGGGTATTTGCACAGACACATAAAATAATAAAAAATTTGTGGGCGATTTGGTGTTTGGTATTTTGTAAGGTGAGGGGGTATTGTGCGTTTTGTATGGGCTCAATTAATGGGGTATTTGGATTAAATTAGGATTAAAACATGATTAGTCAAAGTTGGTATCCCTAATTTAATTAGAAATAAATACAAGCGATGTTCTAAAATTAATTAGAAATACATAGGGCTAAAATTAGGTTGGGACACAAATATCATTAGTGAAGAAGACTCAGAACAGAATATTACCCTAATTTGAATTATACGAAAATGGGTTGAGATTGTGTCCAATTTTGATTGGAACGCACAACGATACAAGTTAGATTTTATTTAGAAATTAAATAAACGTCCGCGACGAATATTGTGCGGCTAAAATAAAGCACAAGAGAGCATAATTATGAGTTACAAAAATGTCAGAATGGAAGGCGGGCACGTCTAGTACAAGTTATGAAATTTGTTGAAAGACAAAAGATAGGGTAGCTCTCCAAATATCGAAGCAACGGCAAGGCACAACAATTAAATAAAATTACGGTAATTAATTACAACCTCAAAAAATTAAATTCAAAATAATACAAATAAATTCATAACCTATAATTCGGTCAGGTGTTTCATCTAGTGGGCTTCTTGGTCAAGTCTACTAGCCCAAACATTAAGAATACTGTACATAATATATATGTAAATACACATCTCATACAATTATTTAAATTAAATACACATAATATTAATAATATACAAAAGTAAACAATACTCCTATTTTTAGAATGTGGTAGTGACAAGGAGTATCAGGATGGTGCACTATATCGAGCCACTATCAGGATTATCATGATCAGGAGTATCAGTGTTACCAGTACAGTGTCATGATTATCAGTACAAGATCAGAATTATCAATATAGGATTAGGATTCAGGAGTTCATTTATAATGTACAATCACTAGATCATGTCAGGAAATCAAGATCAATATCAAGAATGTCATGCTCAGAAAATATCCAGGATTAACTAAAATAACGAGATAAAAAAGAACCAGAAAATTATCAAGAGTTAAGCATATTGAAGAGATTACTGGCATACAGGTGCATAAATTTATAATTCAGGGTTGTCACATAAATTCAGGCAAGAAAATAATATCCGCGCACAATGGATCAAAAACCATTATTGGCGCATAAATGGCCAAAACGGGTATTAGCACACAAATGGTAAAAATAGTTTGGACACACAAATCACTAATTCAGGTAGTTCTGGCACACTTTGATACAAAAGTGCTTCGAGCAAAGATGGCACACAATCATACTAAAGCGCACTTCTAGGATCTTGACGCATAATGATAGAAGTGCGCAAGCTAGGAGCTTAGCGCATAAATCTATCATTGGCACACAAATGAAAGTACCCAAGCTACGACTTTGGTATACTTTTATTAAGTATGCCAGTAGTGAGGTTTGGCGCACAAACAAGCATAGGTAGGTCTACTAAAAAATAAAACACTAGTACCAAGACCTGGCACAATAGTCGAGATAACCCTGCAGTCGAGAACATAATTCTCGAGAATGGTTAGAAATCTTTGCTTAGTCATTAAGTAATTACGAAGAGCTATAAAATACGATATATCTGGAGAATTTTACATAGTGTGCCATACAGCAAAGTGCGCCATCCTCCAGAAGAGACAAAGTGCACCGGTAAAGAAAGTTTACCAAAGTGCACCAACTCTGCAATATCTGCAAAGTACGCCAACTTAGCTATTCAATCAGTTTTGTACATTCTTGATTACTTGCAGATCCATTCTAAAGTGCGCCAAGTAGGATTGGGGTACTTTTGAAAGAATTGCCTTAGTACAAAATATATGTGTCACACCCGATTCCAGATTTAGTAGAATTTAATTTTCTTAATAATGCATTCCTGCTGTATTTTATATTTTGGTTCATGTCATTTATTATTGTTTTATTTTTTTGTTGTTGGGAGAGACTATCCGAGACCAGTAGAATATCCATTGGCATTGCCATAGATCCGGTTTAGGATCCACATATAGAATGGATACTTGGTTCAGTTTATTTTGGGTGAACCCATGCCTAAATCATTTTTCTCTCCTCCTTGTATATATATGAGTTTTTCTCTCTTCATTTTCATTTTCTTCTTCCTCCTCTCCCTCAAGATCCCTCCATCCCTAGCCCGAGGAAAAAGTTGTTGTGACTTGGACTGCAAGAGGTTGAGGATCGGAGCCACCCAAGACAAGTACATCTTGCTCAATGGTGAAGTCATAAATTTTTGGATTATATATATGTTGTTGTTTTAAAAATATTTTTAATGGAAAATATGTTCTTTCAGTGGTTGATCATGTTTAGTTCTTGGAGTTTTGTATTTTGATGTATAGATTTTTGTAGATTTGAGTTTCAAGTTTAGAATTTGCTAAGTATTCTATGAGTTTTTCTTGGATTTGATCTATTAAAACTTAATATTTTCAAAAATTAGTAGTTTCTTATGTTAGAGCATTTTATTTCGAGCATTTTGGCTTTTAATTCACTTAATTTGGAGTTAAATTTAAGTTTTTACGAAGAAAATAATTTTTTTTTGGAGCTTTCGGTCATGGCTGAACCTGCTGTTGGAGAAGACAAAGTCTTCATGCGGCCAGCGACCTATAGACAGAGAGTGTTATGCAGCCCGAGAGGGTTATATGGCATGAACTCCTTGCTGCATACTGACAGCATGCGTCCATCTTGTTGGATGCATGACTGTACATTATACAAACTGTTCTGGAGCTATCCTTGAACTACTTGTGTTTTTACTCGCTGAACGAATTAAAATAAGCTAAGTCCAAGAGGGGCGTTTATGCGGCAAGCAGTTTATGCGGTAAGCAGTTTATATGGCAGGCAGTTCATGCGGCCACGAGCTATATTTCTTGAATGCATGACTCTGAACTGTTTGGCACATCTTTTTATTATTCTTGTCTTTTTTTTCCTGACACACTTTTTTGGCCTGTCACATCAATCACTTTATGTCACTTCACTGACACTTCATTTATTGACCATCACTCAGCACTTGCCCCTAGGAGTAGACTTTAATCCTGAGCATGCGGCAAGTGAGTCCATGCGACAATTGGGCGCATACGGCCAGTGAGTCCATACAACAATTGGGTACATGCAACAAATGGGTACATGCAGCCACTGGGTACATGCGACAAGTGAGTCCATGCAGCCAATGGACGCATGCGGCCAGTAATTCTTGTGTGCATTTTGTGATTCCTTTAATTATGTTCTTTTAATAATCCCTTTTAGTGATTATCCTTGTGTGCTTTCTTATATCGATACAAGTTTATATTACCAGAAAAGTTTTGCATATAAGTTTATGTACAAGATCATAATCCTTATGACACCGTGGAAATGGTTGTGTATGAAAATTTATTGTATTTGGCATCGGGCAATCAAGTGTGAGCATTGTCCAATGTATCGCGTGTCGCGAATACAATAACTCATGAATAGCTCGTACTCGCGATTCGTCATTTTAAAGATTTCTCAAGTGTCCACGACTCGAGAACTTGAAATAATTTAGTAATGATTAAACAAAATAAGATTTACCTAGAATATTGGAAGGGAAGAATATTGCGCTATCGGCTACCCAGATCTCCAAGGGCCCTATGCGGCATGGACAACCCTGTTAGAATAGGGCTCTACGACTGGCCAAGTTTATGCGTGCTACGGCAGTTACAAGACAAGTTTATATGCAAGTTTATGTTGTAAAGCAAGTTATGATTACAAGTTCAAGTTTATGCTTTTGATTTCAAATTTTGTTTATGACAAGTAACAAGTTATGTTGTTGTATGGTTGATTGTGCATTTAAATTTTTTAGACAAGCATACCCTTGGCCATCCGGATTGACTGCAGTGCCGGTGGTAGCAATATTCTTAGCATTGCATTTCTAGTAATTAAGGCTTTTGATAACCCTAATTAGTTAATTATAGGAAGTCGTAGGCATGTTTGGCCGTGAATTGGATGTTTGTTTATTCGTATAACTCTCTCTTCAAGTTTTATTTTTCTTTCGGCGCGTGGTGAGGGTGCTAAGTTCTGCTCGGGTGAAGGCCTGCAACCCCGGTCCTTATTTGGTTTAAGGGTTGTGGTTCTGATCCAGAGTAGTTCCTATGCTCTCTTGTCGCTCGTCGCCTTAATTTCTTTCTGCACTTATTATCAGTTCTTTCTGTATTATTCCTGAGATAAGTACGTTGGTACGGTACAAGTCTCGATCTGCATTTATTTCATATATGCCTCATTCATCTTATGTTGTAGTGTATCTGGTCTATCACCTCAAGCTCCTTTGTGGTACTTATTGTTTGGGGTTCTGGCCCCACTGGCTTTGCATGGCCAGGTTACCCTGAAAAGAATCCGGATCCACCACGCTTCCAGCAGGACGGCTTGCACTCGAAGGACTACGGCCGAAGCTCGCGAATGGGTTTCCTTCTTCCACCCCTTGTCTTGATTACTTTTTTTGGTATATAGTAAGGGGCAGAGTTAGCTCCTTATATATTTTTGAGAATGCGGTTAACATGATGTATATATTAGACCATGGATGGTATATTTGATCATTTATTATTAAACTCTGCTAGTGCAGCATTTTGTATTCACTAGGTTCGTGATCATATGTGACATAAAATTTGTGATACCTTTTTAATTTCATGTATGATATATTCTTGTACTTGTGTTGTTGGATTGAGATTATAGGATTTGTCGGCCCTAGGACTGATGACATAACATGCAAGAGTTCATCTATTTATCTTTTTGATAACCTTAACACATTGCGGCTTACTTAGGTATTCTGTAAGGTACGATTGGCCATGTCAGTCCCTGTATTTACCTAGTATTCTGGGAGCGGGACGTGACAAAATTTTCTTAGTGGCCCATGCAGGTCTATTTTTTTGACTTGTGGGATGACTCATCTTGTTAGAATCTCAATCCTCTATAATCTTCGATTGAACTCCACTAGTAACATGCACTTCTCGCTTTCCTTGAACTTCAAACTTGCTTGACATGATTGTTCCATTCTCGTACCTTATTGATATTCTTGTGTCCTTATCCTTTAGGGAACCCCACCTGCTCCTCCTTTTGAGGGTTCTGTTGCACCGATAACTCCTGCAGATCCAGTAGGCCAGGGCCAGATCCCGATATTAAACCAAGGGCAAGCATCAATAGCTTTTCATCAGCCGGCTCCGCAAGTCACGCATGCCCGACCAGCACAATCAGCTATACCAGTCTTGTCGGAACAGCCAGTTCAGCCTGCTCCGTTATTCATACCATCCCAGCCAGCCCAGACAATACCACCAGTTTGTCCAGTACAACCAGGACAAGCAGGCTCTCAGGCTATGTTAGAGATGATCCAAGCTATGATGATGGTACAACAATAATAACAGCAATAATTACTCCAGCTTCAGCAACAAGTGGTCCAACTCTGCCAGTAGTTCTAGCAAGGACAAGAACAGACAAACACTACTCTTTAACAGGGAGTTAGAGTAGCACTCGAGAACAGTGGGCGTTATACTCATAACTCGGCGACCAATGTTAGTCGCATGCACCCAACCAAGTTTCTCGGTACGGAAGATACAGTTTCAGCAGATTCTTGGCTCCAGAACTTTGAGGCCATCCTGGATGCAACCAAGACTCCAGATGATGAGAAGTAGCATTCGTAAAGCTACAATTATCAGATGTTGCCTGAGATTGGTGGACAACACAAAAAATGGTGCTTCCTAAGTCAATTGACTGGCAGACGTTCAAGGAGCGCTTCCAGGAAAAGTATTTCTACATAACCGCTAGGTTCCAGCTCCAACAGCAATTCATCAACCTCCGCCAGAACACAAGATCGGTCGACCAACATGCGGCCGAGTTTTGCCGACTCAACTAGTTTTCTCCCTATATGGTATCTTCTGAAGAAGACCGAGCCAAGAGATTTGAGAAAGGGTTACATCTAGAGCTCCAGTAATTTACGGTGGGTCATAATTATACCACCTACGATGCAGTACTCAGGGCAGCTAGGTCCCAAGAACTTGCCGGCCAGAGATTAGTAGCAAGGAATGGAGGCCAGAAGAGGTCACACTCATCCCTGAGAAGCACCAGTATTCAGTCATCACCTCCAGCACCAGCAGTTAGAACTCCTCACCCGCCAGCACCTTCTACCTCCACAGTAACATCAGTACAATCTACCAGAAAGTCTGTATCAACAGGATGCAGCCACTACGGCAAGCCAGGACATACCAAAGAATATTGTAGGAGGGCCAATGGCCAGTGTCTCGAATGTGGGGCATCTGACCACATGATTGGTTCATGCCCAATCCTGTACCTAAAGACTTCCTCAGTCTGACAGTTACCAGCTCCGCCTCGGGCAGCGATTGAAGGCCCGCGAGGACCAATATTAGCAGTAAGACCCCTAGTCCAGCATCCTCTCCCGATGCAGACTCAGCAGTTCTAGCAGCAACGTCCGACGTTGTCACCCCCACTTTTTGGATTAGGGGTATTTTCGTCTTTCCGTAATTAATGTGTAGATGATTTGCATGATATTTAATTATATTTAAATAATTGAGGATGATTATTTGATTGTTGCAATTATCGTTGCTTCGATAATTAGGACGCTATGCGAGCCCTCGTTTTCCAACTGATGTCGCAACCCATTGTAGTTAATCCTCAATAAATTCAATTTTGTGCAATTTTTCTCTATTGCTGGACACGGCACGCGAATAAATCCATTTTCCCTTCATGTATATTTTTCCAAAATTTTGGGACTGTGAAATTGCAACATCAATCTCCATTAAACCATGGTCTCAAAAAAAAAAACCTTGGAACTAATGCATCCTAGCCTACCATTTTAATTCTATTAAATCTTGGCCCTTGAAACATCTCCATAAGAGGCAAATTCCAAGAGAGTTGACCAGTCAACCCAATTCTAGGTCAAACCCACACCCCTTTATATATATATACCATCTTAACTATTTTTCTTTTAACCCAAACCAAGTACACGGCCGACGTTCTCTTCCTTCTTGCTTCCCCCGACCTACTGTTCAACGCCGAGCGACGCCGAAAACCGCTGCCGAGCGCCCCCTCCACCGCTCGACTTGAGCAGTCCGTCGAAATTGAACCCGACTGAGAGCCGTCGACGCCACGCCCGCGTCGAACTTAACTTGCCGGATCCTGTCCACCCGGCCCCCCGCCTCTAACCGCTGCACACGCCAGAGTACTGAAGCCAGAAACCCGTCGACCCCCTCCCCGCGTCGATAACCCTCGACGGTCCGCCGAATCGCTGTTGAAGACGAGCATCACCGTGCGACGCTACACCGAGCAGTTTGTCGACCTCGCCGCTGCACCTGAGGCTGCCTCGGACCCGCTGTACCAGAGCCGCCGGGTCCCGACTCGACCGGAGCACCTGAACAACGGACCCGCTGCCATCCCGACTGTGCACCGCCACCGTGCACGACCAATCAGCCTCGCCTCGTCGCCTCTACCCTGTCCACGCACGCAGGTTCGACGTAAACCTAATCTCGAATATATATACCTACGTATATCGTGTGTTAGTTTGTGTGGATATCGGTATATGCATGTATGTACGTAGTTGCATACGTATAGGTATACAGATATTATATGCTCTCAAATAATATCTATACGTACATATATATATGTATTATAAGTATCATAGTATGGATATTAAATATTGTATACATAGTATAAATTTTGATAGTATATATATATGTACAAAGTATAATTGATTAGTATGTAAACTCTATTAAGTAGCTAAATGCACATATCTATTAAAATTGTAATTAGTAGTAGTGATGTTTAGGATACATAATAATAGGCATTATATGCCCGTGTACTAGATGACCCTAACGAAATTATGGATACCCATAGCTATCTTGACCGGTGACCCTGTAGCATGATAAAAGACTGCCATATGTAGATCAACGTACTGCTAGACCGTACCATTTACTGTCTGTTATGTACAGCAACGACAGACGTGACCATCCTAGCGTAGTCCCTAAGATCATAGTGTTGTTTGTGTATTAGTGTAATGTCTGATGCAGTATTATATTTATGATATATCTATAGGGCTGTTGGATCATTCAGACGATACCTGGGAACCTGGACAGTGGTATTGCCAGCTAAGGACCTCAGGCGAGTACATTCTCTGACAGTTTCCATTATGTTGATTATCTCTATAATTCTTGTTGTATAGCATACATGACTCTGACACTGTTCTTTACACGAGTTGGCATCATCGAGACCTGTCATGAGGAGTCGTGATTGGAATCCATCGTGCTAGCTGGGAGAAATGGGGAAATATTAGTAGTTATGTGATCATACCCAACCTTACATGCAGCATTAGCTCACCCACATCTCACGTCGGTGCAGCCTTACCCTTACATGCCTCATCGCTGTTACATTCTGGTTAGCCTGACCTGTTGGGGATGATCGCTAATCCATGTAATGAGTCATATAGTCCCAAGCCGATCACATGATATACTGATGTTTCACACACTTAGATAGATGATTTCTTGACATGTATCTTGATAGATTGATCTTGTATTTCTACATATTTTAGTTGTTGTTCTTATACACACTTACATACCAGTTCTTGTACTTGCGCACACTTGTAGTTCTATTCCTTGTCAGATGCATGTTGATGATGATGTTCCAGTATTATTCCAGCATTTCTTATTCCAGTATCTTATTTCCAGTTATTCATATCTGTCTTGTACTTCTTTACACTGTATTATAGTTTTTGTCAATATATGTGGAACTGCTGTTAGAGGTGTATTTTCGTTCCAATCCTGACTGGATATTTTTTCCAGAGAATCTTGAGGATTTCTGTACCACGCACTACGGACCAGGTATAGATGCAGATATGTACCAGAGATCCTAGAGGAGACCATGCTTCTAGATGAGGCATTGCCTACAACTACCTAGATAGTATTTATTTTATGCTTGAGACTTATGAAGGATATTTTAGTTTATGTTTAGACTTATGTTAAGTTTAATTGGAGTCTTGTGTTGGACAGCTAGACTGTGAGTTATCTTTATGTTGGGACATGGTGTTTAACTATGTTATTTCTTTTATCTTTTACCGTGCCTTATACTTGTTGTGATTGAGTTATATTGAGAGATTTTGGAGATGGATATCATTGACAGGTGTTTAGCTATATAGTGTTACTGTGACCTAGACAGCGTTCTACCGCCGATGCTGCGACGTAGGCTGGACGTACCCACGCTCTCGTGCCCCTATACCGGGTGCGGGTCGTGACACATTTTTAGTGGTGGCCCATGCAGGTCTAGTTTCGCAAGTTATGCGATATCGTGGTAGTGCGACAACTTAGTTGTACTGCTGCGAGCCTGTGCTAGGATATAGGAAATAGGATCTAGGATGAGAAAATGCTCAATCACACTAGAAAATTCTGAACTTCATATTGCTACTCTAATAGATTGCTTCTTTTAGCACTTTAGTGTCCTTCCTTGATAATATCATATCTATCACCTTAATTGATTCTTTGATCTGTATTCAGGATGTCACCGAATACTAGATCCATGAGAATGGGAGCAGCCAATTCAGAGAGGACTGCCACCTCTCAACCTGATGAACAGATACCTGGAGATTCTCCTACATCTCCTGTTCGTGTGGGAGTGTCTGCAACTAATGGGATTCCTCTTCCACCTATACAGAGGATTGCCCCAGCTATGACAGACAACCTTCCACCACCACCGACACCGATTCCCAGAGGAGTGCCCATTGACGGGGCACAGATGTTCGCATTGATACAGGGCATGCTAGAAGTCCAGAGAGTAACAGTAGAGGCTCAGCGTGTTCAAGCTGAGGCTCAGAGAATGCAAGCATAAGCACACCAGGCACAGACCGAACTGATGAGAGAGAGCATGGAGAATGCTCATCAGATGACTCTCCAGGCTGTGGAGAGAGTAGCACGACAACCGCAACATCAAGGTCAGCAACAACAGAGGCCCAGTACCATAGTGGACTTTAAGAGGGTGATGCCTCGAGAGTTCAAAGGCACAGAAGGAATACTATATGCTGACGAATGGCTTGAAGACATAGAAAAGAATTTGCGCTTATCACAGATTCCGAAGATTCTTCAGATAGAGGCCGCTGGCAGTCAGATGTTTGATATCGCACTGACGTGGTATCGTACAGAGCCGAGACTCGTCGCTGAAGGACTTACTTGGGAGGACTTTAAGGAACTCTTCAAAGAGAAATTCTTTCCTGACGTAGCCTTGGGAGCATTAGAAAGTCAGTTCCATGACTTAGTCCAAGGAGGTATGTCAGTCGACGAATATGCTGCAGAGTTTTGTCGATTGAGTCGATTTGCACCATCGATGGTTCGAGACCCAGGAGATAGAGCACGAAAATTCATGAAGGGATTAAACAGGGAGATCAAGTCCCGTACTTCGGGACGATGTACTGCTACATTTGAGAGTATTCTGATGGATGCCCAGATTGTCGAAGACGACTTGGACCTCAGGCCCAAGAGAGGACGCGATACATCCGGAGCAACAGGAGGTAACACAGGACCAGCCAAGCGCCCATACTTTCAACAACAACATAGGCCATACCAGCAACAACACCAGCAACAACACCAGCAGCAACACCAACAACAACACCAGCAACAGGCTCCAGTTCGAGGACATACTCAACAATAGAAACCACAAAGACATAATCAACTCATTGTCCCATGTTCGTATTACGGAAAGATGGGACATACAAGAGACATCTGCAGAAAAAGGTTGGGCACTTGCTTATCGTGTGGATCAGCAGCACATCAGCTGAGGGACTGCCCAGCTGTTTGTGGTATTAAACGAAAGGAATGAAATTGTATTTCAATGACGGGGTTTATGCGAAACCCGCGCCCTTCTGTTTACAAACAAACTTGTATAATGTAATCCTATACGAGGATGTGGGAGTATAATTTATTTAATCTGGGTATAAATTGCTATAGGTGTCTGATCTGCGGTCGATCACTTTAGCCCTTGGACCACACGATGTTGAAGAAGTGCCGTGGAAGACAGGTAGCAGCTTCGAAGGTTGCAGAAGAGGTTGGACGCACGAGGCCAAGGTCGTCGATCCCTGCTCTTTGCCTGCTCTCCGGGCTCTCTCTCTCTCTCTCTCCCTCTCTCTTTCTCTCTCTCTCTCTCTCCTTGGACGGTAATTCTCTCCTGGATGATAATTCTTTTTCCGCCCTTTTTCCCCATTGATAGGGGTCTCTATTTATAGAGTTTTGGTGACAATGACCACTCCGTCGGTGTAAAAACCGAGGAGTAGGAAGTACAACACCCTTTTGCACAACGGTTAAAGTAACCAATGCCTGCGTATGGATGATCTTTTGAATGAGCGTATGACGCGGGTCCAACTAAGGGAACACAACGCGTACTATTGCTACGAAGATCACGGCGTAAGAGCCACGCAGGTAGGTATCCCGTGTGTAGAAATGGTTGGCGTAGAAGCTAAATGACTGTCACCCTGGCATAGAGGCCAGATAGGCATAGAAGCCGGATAGGCGTAGAAGCCGGATAGGCGTAGAAGCCGGATAGGCGTTGAAGCCGGGTAGGCGTAGGAGCCGGAGAGGCGTTGAAGCCGGAGAGACGTTGAAGCCGGAGAGGCGTTGAAAGCCGGATAGGCATTGAAGCCGAAGAGGCATTGAAGCCGGAGGGGCGTTGAGAGCCGAAGAGGCGCTGAAGCCGGAGAGGCATTTGAGAGCCGAAGAGGCGTTGAGAGCCGAAGAGGCGTTGAGAGCCGAAGGGGCGCAGGTCTTGAATGGGCGTAGAAGCCGCTGCGTACCGTGCCCGAGTGCTGACGTGGACGTCTTAGCCGGAATCACGGCTTTCGAAGATGTAATCAAATCTTCTACAGAGATTTGCCATCATCTTGTACATTAAATACGAAGACGTGTTTCGAAGGTCTGCAGCCCTTCTGTGCATCCGTTTGCAGAGACGTGCTTTGACTGAACCTGTCACCGCTCCGTGCAATTAGACGTAGAGACGTGCCTCGAGCCCCGTATGATGTGCAGCTTTTGATGTGGCAGGCAGTTTGTCTACTGCGGAGCGTAAACCGGCTTATGCCTGCCTGTGTAAAACAATGCAGCGTATCCCTCTGTGCGCAAAAGAGCGGTTTATGCTGAGGGAACGTTAGTAAACGACGGTTCGGTGGTATCTTGACCCAATCCTCTGCATTAAATACAGAGATCCGCCATCATACTGTGGTGTGCGTCCCGAGGGGTCTGTGCCTGTTTCCAGCCGTCGTCTGGGTCGCCGTACAGCACTTTTTTGTCAGGAGTCAGAGGCCAGGTTCACTGCGTGACTTGACAGGTTCATTTCGGGGAAGACGAAGCGTTCCTCGTACGCTATTTTAACGCTGCTTTGAGAGCGGCTGAGTTTTTATACCCTGGAGGCGATGGGGGGGGGTCCCGTCTATGCCGAAGCGGTTTTGGACGCGCTGCACCCTTGAGCTCTTACGCCTGATGGCACTGAAGGCCTTTGCTTGCGCTGCTCTGTATCAATACGCCGCGTAGCTTTTGCCAGCGTATTTTTTATGCTTCTACAAGACCCCCTTTAAAGCTTTTAAATTCCTTGGAATTTGAAACGCTTTGAATGAAGCATGAATGGCCCCTCGTGACTCGAAACGTTTCTGAATGGAGCGTTGAAACGGTCGGTGCGGCCTTTATGGCGGATTTATTGGGGACCGCTGTGATCTCTTTTGCCTATAAAAAGGCGGGGGGGGGGGGGGGTTAACCTGTTTCCCCATATTTCCATCACCATGCTAAAATGATCGCCGGAGTTCGTCGGGTCGATCTGAGGAAGAAGGAGATCATGTTCTTCCAGCATGTTGGGAGCCGAAAAAGACGGCGTCTTCGAGCAAGTGTCCACTGCAGCGATGGATCATGGAAGGATATCTTAGCCTCCCTTGCTCGGGATAATCAGCAACTTTGTATGGCGTTGCACCAGGGGAGAGGAAGGGCCGTATTAGACCATGCTGCCTATAACTGGCGCCTTCTCCTCTTACCTCCGGTGACGAGAGTCAGACAGACTCGTGCTGTCCCGGTTTGAGCGGTGCACGGAGTAGGGGATCTACAAAATCTATGCAAGCCCCAACTCTGTCGTGTCCGCCGGTGATCATCTTCTTAGAAGAAGAGGAAGACCTTCACCGACGTGAGAACCTGTCAGAACAGCCTTTCGGTGCGATCTTCAGACGACGAGGGAGTCTTTTGTAGACGGAGTTTCCCTCATATGTAATCATGAAAAGTAGAGAAAAACCCCTGTAGACAGGCTTTCCCTCATATGTAATCATGATTTTAATCTTCAATAAAGTCGTCTCTTTTTTTATATGATCACTTGCCATACGTTGCTGTGAAGTCTGAATGTGTGCAGCTTCAATACATCTGATACTTTACGCGACTCTGTACAGAGAGTACTAGGTTCTGTCCTGTTCTTTTCGTGCAGCGGATAGTGCATAGAGCGCTGCTTTAGCATTTTGAACACTTAGAACTGTCCTGTTGCTAGAACTAAGGAACCGCGTAGAGTTCTGAACTGCTGCTTCTGATGAGCAAAACTTTGTTCAGTCTTCGTCTTCAAGAATGATCTCTCGAAACTCCCTTGAAACAGGGTCGAGGATTCTGGCTGAGCTTTGTCATTTTGACAGACGAGATGTTCAGACTGGAGTCCGGATGAACCTCCAATTTCGGGACCCGAAAAGAGTAATTTCTTAATGGTTGTACTCTGTCCGTTTCGGGTACTTGGGGTCAAAAACGAGTATCTTCTGTGTGAACTCTTTGTACTTGACCGGGTCGGGGACTGTTCTGGATAAGCGGAAAGTCACGGAGTGTGAAATCCTCAGTCTGTAGCGTCTGGGCGTAAAACACCGTCGAGCGTGGGGTCGTAGACTTGTGGTTCCTGAGCGTGAAGTCGTAGGTTTGTCGCCTCTCGAGCGTAAAAGCTACCGAGCACAAAGGCATCCGGGCGAGAAAAACCATAGACTTATAGCTGCTTGAACGTAAAGCCGTAGAATCGTTGCTGTTGAGTGTAGAAAGCTCTTTTAGCGTAGGACTTGTGGATCTGTAGCTCCTGAAAAGAGAATTTCTTCGAGCGTGAAGTTCTGCGGATCTGTTGCTTCTGAGCGTAAACTGAGCGCCACCGAGCGTGAGATCATCGATTTGGTATCTGCTGAGCGTAAAGCCGTAGGTTTGTTGCCTCTCGAGCGTAAAAGCTACCGAGCACAAAGGCATCCGGGCGAGAAAAACCATAGACTTGTAGCTTGCGAGCGTAAAATCGTAGATCTGTTGCTGTCGAGCGTAGAAAGCTCCTTTAGCGTAGAACTGCTGAACTGTCTTGCGCGAAGAATTTTTCGAATTCACTGACTGTCCGTCTTTCGAGGGTAGTGGGTTGACGTAGCACCTAATCATATCTGACTATTAATGCGAGACTTGATTAGGGTCTCGAGGAGTCCGTCCGAGGATTCGAGGAGTCGATCCGGACTTTATATATATCCCAAGCTTTGGAGAGAAAAACTTTTCACCCATCTTCGAGAGTTCTTGACTGTTCAAGCTTTCTCCTTCATTCCTTTCTCTGAGCACTTCGAGCTTTCGGAAATGGCGATGAAACAAACCTCCTCCGCTAAGGGAAAGAGCATAGGTTCTTCTTCTTCTCCTACTGCCCCAGCGAGGGAGTCTTCGGTCGGGCAAGGTGGACTTCCTTCCGAAAGTATCCCGCCGACGGGCAGCGCACCCGGTCTGAGAGGTAGATCCTTTGGGGTGACAAGAATAACGAAAATCCTTCGCACACGTTGAACGTGACCGCGCTAGGTCACCTTCTGTGCTGATAGCCTCTTCGGAGGAAGATGATGCACGGAGGCGTTTTTATCTTTTATGCCCACATTTCTCGTGTGCCAGCGTAGAAGCTCCACATTTTCGTAGTTCCGAGCGTAAAAGCTCTGGCTACCGAAAACTGGCGTATGTCGTAAAATAAGCATTTTACGTTTGTGGAGGGGACGCCCGGCATATAATAACCGAATTCGTACAATCCTGGCGTAGAGCACAGTTTGTCGTTTCTTTGGTTTTGTATGTTTGTGCAAGATTTTTGTAATGACATACTTTCTTTGCACCTTTGTAGTTAACCTGGGTGAGTCTCCGCTGACCGAGGTGATGGGTTCCTCCGCCGGGATGCTGCACTCGAACTACCTGGAGGACTTGTCCCACGTGGCATTTCCCCTCTCCGGATCCCAGTATCCTGAAGGAAGGGGATTTTTGTTGGCGGCTCAGGGCGAGCGGGCACTGCTGAGTATGATCAATGGGGAGCCCCTGACGTATGTAGACGGAGAGCGGTACATAAAACCGGCTTTCCTTTTCGGGGACATGATCGACAAGCGGTCCCAGACGAAGCCTAAGAGGGAACCTTGGGTCTTTGCTGTCGAGAGCTTGGTTATGTTCCTGCCGACGATGCCGAGGGATTATCCCATCTCGGCTTTCTTCCATGCCACTCATCCCAGAAAGATGTCGTGGACGTTGACTCCCGATCTTCATGGCAAGCCAGGGAAGATCTTTTATCAGAAAGGAGCTGACCAGGGATCGTTTGTCAGTCGTCCTTCTGGTCCTGTGACGTTGTTCCGGGGATTGTACCCGGGTGGCGTCCCGAGCGAAGACAGCTCTGTGATCCAGCCAGTCCAACTGTCGACTTTCTGTAACAGCTTCATGGGACGAGGTGGGGTGTACCCCAAGGAGAATCCTCGGTGTAATGGGTGGGTCACCCCAGCAAACCTCCGATGGACCAGCCTAGTTAACTGGGCCTTGAAGCGCTTTCGGCAAGAGCTAGAGGGCATTGGGCTGTATGTCGCTGTGAGCGCGACGAGCGTCGGGTTGCCTCCCAACCCTAATTTGTTCTTGGCACTGATGGAGCGATACGTTTTGCTCACTGGGACCTTTGCCACTCCACTGGGGGAGTTGGGATTGGCCCTTCATGAGATGGCGGTTGTCTCGAGGCTGCCGATGGGGGATACCCCGTATGAAGAGTATGTTCCCACCAACCGGGAGTTGGGGGATTCGGACCCTCGGGTGGCGGATGTGTATCAGGAGCTGATGTGCCAATATCTCGCCTGCACCGCTTTTTACAACGAGCCCTCTGGTTTGGCCCACACTACCAAGTGGATGTCCTACCTCTTCTTCCACCGTGCTAGAGCTGCCAGGTTGGAGAAAGTTTCGGGGGGCAAGAACGAGCCCGTGAACTGTTTGGGCGTGCTTAGTGCCCAGGTCGTGGATGGCCTTATGGAGGAGGCCAAAGCTTCGGACCAGATCCTCGTTGAGAGGGTAGGAAAGTACCCCGAAGGTACTACGGCCCGTAGTTACCTGAGGCGCTGTCGCAGGTCTCTATCCAAGGAAGCCCAGCTGGCTGGTTTCCTCTCGTTATGGCTGCGTCGAGTAGTAGTGCCTGGTACTGCGTCCGCGGACCGCATTCACCGGAACATCTTGTGGCCGGCAGTGCGCCTGGTGTTCGGGGCAAGACTGGGCTTGCTTCCTGCCATGGTGTGCCGTATACAGGCGGGCTTGAGAGCTCTGATCGATGGGTTGCTTGCTGATGAAGCCCGGCGTGAGAGTTTTTCCATGGTGGAATTACCATACCTGTATCTGATGGGTTGGTTAATTCTCCACAATCCCCGGGTGATGTCTCCTGGCTCTGGTAGCAGCTCAGGGGGAAATTTCTTGTTGAACTACAAGGATTCTCCCTGGAACGTGGACACCATTCTAGATTGTCGGCTGGTATTGAACCTCAGCCATGGCTGGAAGTTCCTCTGTACTCTTCCTCCCGTAGATCGCCATCAATTAGGGATAAGGCTTGAGGACTCGGGTAGAGAGAAGACCGATCTTTCTCCGGAGGCTTTTAATTGGCTGGTCTGCATTAGACCCTCCCATCTCCTGTACAGGAGTGAAGACCATTGCTTCTTCGAGTCTTATTTGCCTAGTCGGTTCGCCAGGCAATTTGGGTACGGCCAGCTGCACGTGGGCAATGCCGTCACCAGCTTCAGGTCCAGAGGCGGGCTCATTGATGGAGCCAGAGGATGGCGGTATTTCACCACGGGTTGCACAGGAGCAGCCTTCGTCGTGCCGGATGTCACCCCCTCTACGGAGCTGCGCATCCTCCATTCTTACGCCCAGTTTTACGTGGCGATCAACACTTTCCACCACGATTTCGACATACGCAGAAGTCTTAGGGTGTCCTCTCCCATTGCCGGGGGAGGAGTTGAAGTTCCCTCGGTTTCTTCCGATGAGGGTGAGGAGTTTGATACCCCGGATGAACCCCTGGAGTCGATGCCGGGGTGTGAAGTGCCTTCTCCTGCGGGGGCTTTGGTAGTTCCTCAGAAGCGAAGGGCGCCTGTTCCTAAGGAGGCTTCTGTTCGTAAGAGGAGGAAGGAGACAGTCGCTCATCCTTTCCGTATTTTTGGTGTCGAAGCTACCTGGAGTGGGCCTACATCTCCCCATGTCGGGGATGAGTCTTTGGCTGGAGGTTCCTCGCCTTTTAGAGAGGGACCCTCTATGGTTTCGGTTGGCGGCGCCGGAGGATCTTCGCTAGGGGTCGCTGCTGTGGCTACTGCTCGGGGTAGTGGAACGAGATCGCCTAGGTGGCCATGGCAGATGGGAGGATCCTTCCCTGGACCCGCAACGGATGAAGCTCCTGCTGTGCCTAGCGAGATTCTAGTTGACGAACCTCGACCGCGTCTTGGTGGAGACTTGGAGGAATTCCGGGCGATGTCAGTTGGTCCACCTCCTTCCCCAGGTATGATAGTTCGCATTGCGTCCTTAGAGCGAGGTTTAGCTGCCTCGGCTGCAGATGCGCCATATATACCATTGGCCCCGGGTAAATGTCATTTTTATGTCCCCTTTTAAAAAGGTTACCGTTGTACTGATGCCGACTTTCGGGTTCTTTCTTCTCAGGGTATGGAGCCCACGGGGAGTGTAGCGTTGAGCCGCCTTCCGGCTCTGCTTCGGCCCCTGGTGGTGATACGGAGGCACCTGATCCTGAGGAGGAAACACCTTCGGGGGCTAGCTCGCCCGGAGTGGTTTCGTCGCCTCGAGAGGAGGATGAGCCTGTCACCGTGACCTTGCCTTCGGTCGCACCAACCGTCGAGGCGGCAGCTGTGGCTACCTCGTCTGCAATCGTCTCTGGTGGGGGACTCGCTGATATCGCGGTCTCTCCTGGCGTTCAGTCGGGTTTAGTTGCGCTGACTGAGCAACATACCAGCCTTTTTTACACCGATTTGGGAGCGATGATATCAATGGTGTTGGCGAAGAGTCTGGATTTCGAGCGCCTGAAGAGAACTGCCCAGTTCTCGATCGGGGTTGTCAGGGAGTTCGGCGATTCCGGGGGAGCCGATGCCCTGGAGGCGATGGTTAATGGTTTAGAACAACCCATTAACGAGTATTTGCGGTTGGCTCAGGGCAGTCTTGATGCTGAGGCCCAGACCAGATACGGTTTTATGACTGCGCATCTTGCCAAACGGATGGAAGACCTGAAGGAACTCCTTCGAACTCGCCAGCTGGAGGCGATTCAGAGGAAAGCCGCCGTGGATGAGATCCTCGCCCTCCAGACAACGTGCCAATCCGAGCATGAGGGGAATGTAGCGAGGATTCACAGGTTGAGAGAGAAACTCGCTCAGGCAGAAGAGTGGGCTTCCCAGTCGTTGGCAGGCTTGGATGTGGTGGCCGGTCGACTGAGCACAGCGCGGCGGGATCTGGATCGCACGAAAGGTGCCTGTACGGGCGTTCGTCGGACGATAGCCGAACTGTTCCATTCGAGTGACAATGAGGCACTGCTGGAGCGGGCCCGTGCTGATGCTCTGGCCATTAGGGACGAGAGGATGGCCGTGCTAGCGCGGCAGCTCCGTGACATGATTGCACCGCCGCAATGATGTACTCTTTTTTGCCCCCTTTTTTTTTTGCTTTTCCAGATGTAATTTTGTTCTTTCTTGGGAATAAAAAGAGGCTTTTTCCTAACTTTGGACCCATCATTTCGGAATGTAAATGACAGGTTAGGGCGAGAGTGGTATCAGAGGTAGTATGGACGTGATAAACTCTCGGTAAACTTCAGCAGGGCACATCTATCCAGAGGTCATACGGACATGATAGAACGCGCTTTGGCCAAGTTTTGTAGGTAAAGTACTATCAGAGGTGAGATAGACGTGATAGGCTTTACTAGAGTTTACAGCTCAGAGGTAATATGGACATAGCTGTTTTGTGGGCCTATTACTTTTCGCGCACCTAGGTGCAAGAAATAGGTTTGAGGACAAGCCCTGCTAGAGGTAATATGGACGTAGCAGATTTTGTGGACCTAACACCACTGGCGTACTTAGATTTAGTACGGGTGTTAAGTTAAAGTGACGATCGATATCAGAGGTGATAATCGATGGTCAGAATCTTGGAAAGCCTGTTTAGAGGTGATATGGACATGGCAGATTCTCCAAGGAAATACAGTTCAGAGGTGATATGGACATGACTGATTTGTGGGCCTATTGCTTTTTGCGCACCTAGGTGCAAGAAATAGGTTTGAGGACAAGCCCTGCTAGAGGTAATATGGACGTAGCAGATTTTGTGGACCTAACACCACTGGCGTACTTAGATTTAGTACGGGTGTTAGTTGAAGTGACGATCGATATCAGAGGTGATAATCGATGGTCAGAATCTTGGAAAGCCTGTTCAGAGGTGATATGGACATGGCAGATTCTCCAAGGAAATACAGTTCAGAGGTGATATGGACATGACTGATTTGTGGGCCTATACTAGTTTCTTCTTTGAAGTAGTTTCGTCGGATTACGAGAATCTCGCCGTATTCCTCCTGAGTGGAGGAGATTAGGCGTAGTACTTCTTCAGGAATTTGCCGTTGATAGGAGCCATTAATAGGTCTCCATTGGGCTGGGCTAGTCTGTAGGCTCCGTTCGAGAATGTTGTCTCGATCACATAAGGGCCTTCCCACTTGGGCTGGAACTTGCCTTTACTCCTGTGAGTAAGAATCATCGGCCTTCTTACGGCTAAAACTAGCTCGCCGACTTTGAACACCCTTTTCTTTACTTTATGATTAAAAGCTCTGGAAATGCGTGCTTGGTAGAGCGCGATGCGCTGTTGAGCTTGGAGGCGTTTCTCGTCTAATCCTTCTAGCTCCTGAAGCCTTAACAGGTCATTCTTTTCTTGAGTCAGCTCGTTAGCCACGGCTATCCTGAGTGACGGGATCTGGATTTCAATGGGGAGAACTGCCTCGCTCCCGTATACCAGTGAGAATGGGGTACAGCCTGTCGGCGTCCGTACCGTTGTGCGGTATGCCCAGAGACATTCGCCCAGTTTTTCGTTCCAATCTCTTTTGTTTGAAGAGACAAACTTCTTCAAGAGTTTGATAATGGTTTTGTTGAAAGCTTCCGCCAAACCATTAGCAGCTGGATAGTATGCCGTAGAGGCGATATTGTGTATTCGATTTTTATCGCAAAATCGATGAAACGCTTGGCTGATGAACTGGGGCCCGTTGTCATGGATTATCCTTCGGGGGACCCCGAAGCGATAAATGACGTGATGCTTGATGAAGCTGATCATATTAGACGCCTTTACCTCAGCAAGAGGGATTGCCTCTGCCCATTCGGAGAAGTAGTCCGTGATGGCCAGTATGAACTGGTGACCTCGGGAAGAAGACGGGTGAATGGGACCAATGACGTCCATACCCCATGCTTCGAAAGGCCAGGATGCAACTGTAGGATGCAGATGCTCAGATGGTCGGTGTATGAAGTCTGCGTGAATCTGACAGGCTCTGCATTGTTTTGCATACCGTATCGCATCTGTGATCATAGTAGGCCAATAATAGCCCATTCTCCTGATACGATCCTGTAGCTTAGGACCGGGTTGGTGTGCTCCGCATACGCCGTCGTGAGCTTCCCGGATAATCTGCTGTGCTTCGTCGTTAGACAGACATCTCAACAGTAATCCGTCGTAGGTCCGGCGATATAGGCATTGCGCAGATGCATCGTAATAGAAGCGTAATGATCGTCGCTTGATGGACACTGCTCCTTTGGGGTCCTCCGGCAAGATTCTGTATGCGACGAAATCTATGAAGGGACTTCTCCAGTCCTTTCCGGGGAGATCTGTGTTTACAGCATGGCTGCGTTCTATGTGAAGGTTGTTCTTCGCACAGAATAAGTCTCTGTTAAGAAGGATTACCGAATCCTGCCTTCTTATAGGAGTGGCTAAGTCTGCGGCTAGACTGTCTAGGGCATCGGCTTCCAGATTCTGAGACCGAGGTACATGCTCCAGGAAGAATCCTTTGAAGGTCATGGCTATCTCGACCGTTGCTTGGTGGTAGGGGATGAGGTATGGATTCCGGACTTCATATATCCCTCTGACTTGATTGACGATAAGCAGAGAGTCACCGAAAGCTTCCAGGGATTCGACCCCCAGCTTTTTGGCGGCTCGGAGCCCGATTAACAGAGCGTTGTATTCTGCCACATTGTTGGAGCAGGGCTCGCTAAGAGAATATGCTCGGTAGATGACGAGCTGATCAGGAGTGACCAGGACGACTCCTACTCCTGAGACGATGTTTCCCTTGGGACCGGTTCTGGAGGCCCCATCGAAGAAGAGTTGCCATGCGTCGGTCTCCATTGCGGAGTTACATTCTATAACTTCGTCGAGAATGTCCTCGTATAATTTGGAGGACTCCGGGATCGGATGGGCAACTAGGAAGTCAGCCAGTGCTTGGCCTTTAATGGACTTCTGCGGTACGTATACCATGTCATATGGCGTTAATAGCATCGCCCAAGTCACGAGTCGGGAGTTAAGAACACTCGGTTTGCTCATTAGTACCCGCAGAGGGTTGATCCTGGAGATGATATGAATGGTCTGTCCGGTGACATAGTGTCGTGTCTTCTGGACGGCGAACATCAGAGCCAAGCATTCCTTCTCCACTGGGTTGTACCGGTGCTCGGCCCCGACCATCATCCTGCTGAGGTAGTAGATAGCTTATTCATGCCCCATGTCGTTCTTCTGTGCAAGAAGAGCTCCTAGTGAATGATCCATTGCTCGAACGTACAGCAAGAATGGTTTTCCCATGACGGGAGGTGCCAGAACTGGCGGACTGGTGAGGTAGCGTTTGATGTCTCCGAACGCCTGCTGACAGGTTTCGTCCCACACGAAAGATACACCTTTCTTCATGAGGTGAGAAAAAGGCTGACATCTTCCCGAGAGGTTGGATATGAATCGCCGGATATAGGCCAGACGGCCTTGAAATCCCCGGAGTTCCCTCAGATTACGGGGTGGTCGCATTTCTACGATTGCCTGGACTTTGTCAGGGTCCACCTGGATGCCTTTGGTGGTGATGACAAATCCCAGGAACTTGCCACTAGATACACCCAGAAATGATTTCGTAGGGTTCATCTTGAGTTGATGGCGACGCATTAGCTCGAACACCGTCCTCAAGTCTTGGAGGTGATCACCTTTGAGGCGGCTCTTGACGGCTATGTCGTCTACGTAATATTCCACTGTTTTGCGTAAATGCTCATGGAATATGTTACTCATGGCCCGTTGGTATGTAGCCCCGGCATTCTTCAATCCGAAGGGCATGACCGTATAGCAATATACCCCCAGTGGTGTCCGGAAAGCAGTGTGCTTCTCGTCTTCAGGATGCATCTTGATCTGATTGTATCCCGAGAACCCGTCCATGAAAGATATGCGTTCGAAACCGCAGGTGTTGTCGATCATGATGTCGGTGATAGGAAGAGAGAATTCATCTTTGGGACAGGCCGCATTTAGATCCCGGTAATCAATGCAGATACGCACCTTTCCATTCTTTTTCATGACTGGGACAACATTGGCGACCCAGTCGGGATGTTGCTCTTCACGGATGAAGCCGCAGGCTATCAACTTCTTGACTTCAGCTTCAATGGCGTCCATCATATCCGGGCGGAACCGGCGTTGGTGCTGTTTGACAGGCCTTGAGTCGGTCAAAATGTTGAGCTTGTGAGTAGCCACCTTCGGATCGAGGCCTGGCATATCCTCATAATTCCACGCGAAGACGTCGATGTATTCTTTTATCAGTTAGATGATTTCTTCCCTTTCAGCTGGGGAAAGATAGTTACTGATAAATATTGGCTTTGGTGAGAGTTTACCCCCAACGTCGATTTGGACAACTTCGTCTTTAGTGGGAGGTTCCCTTTGCTCGAAGCGAAATTCCCACTGCGTATCCATGTGTTGAGCCCAAGCGTCGTTTTCGAACAACTCAGATTCTTGTTCGCTTGCCTCTAAGGGATCTGTCGACGCCATATTCACCGAGAATGTTTGTCCGAGATCGTTGGATGAGTCGGAGGACGTTGAGCCGCCTTGAGGAGAGGCAATGGCGTCTTCAGAAGCCGCAAGGGAGGTCGGATATCCTAACCCGAAGCGGGTTTGTCGGTAGCAAGAGCTGCCGAGCAGCGGCGTACGCCTGCCCCTCCCATTGTTGAGACCTTGGTTCCGCTTCAGATTGTAGCCCATATTCTGCATGATCTTAAGTGCTTGTGGGCTGTATCGGCGAACCTGTATTTCCCCAGTATCGTCGTCGAAAGCATCTTCTTGGATAGCTGGTTGATTGCGCATACGGCCGAAGAATATCGGACGCTGACTGCTGTAGGTAGGTGGGACGATGAAGATAGAATCCTCATGGGGTCCATACATTGCGACGACGTTGGACGATGACGCTACTTCCCATACATATGGATGATAGGCCTTTATAGCTCCCAAGAATTTTTGTGCTATTGGTTCTATCTCGTCAATGTACGGGAAAAGGGGACTTTTATTGTCATTGGCAACCGCGTTAGTAGTTTTTACATCCCTTGGTTTTTTGTCGCGTCGAAGGTTGATGACCAAGGGTGGAGGCTTTTTGTTTAAGGTAATTACCAAAGGATCACCCCCCTTTCCTGACCTAGCATCGTTCAGGTGGGCGGTCATAGGCTCTGTGGCCTTTGGACGAGCAGTCCGTCCTTTCACCTTGATCGACAGAGGTTGTTTGACAGAGGGTTCTTCTGGCTCCCGACGGGATTCCTTCTCTGTCTGGGCCGTTACCTCTTCCGTGTGGCTCTGAGAGTATAACACGGCGTCGGAGTAGTAGGATTCCACCCCTCTGAACGGGTTTAAGTCTGCAAACTCGGTTTGCACCGCTCCTTTGGCATCTACATATTTGAAGCATTGATGTAGAGTTGAAGGGACAATGTTGTGGTCGTGGATCCACGGTCTTTCCAGCAGGATGTTGTAGGACACCTCTGAATCAATGACGTAGCATGTAGCCACTGATCTAAGGTTGCCAATCTGGATTCTCAAGCGAATCTTCCCCAACGGTTTACTCTTTCCAGCGTTGAAACCCACAATTGTAGTAGTGGTATAGGCTAGTTCGCTGGTGGGGATCCTCAACGGTCTGAGCAGACTGTGAGGAATGATGCTGATTGACGATCCCGGATCTATGTGAATCCGGTCGACCTCCATGGAACCGATGTATCCGGTGTGATAGAGAGGCCTGTCATGCCTGTTGTGTTTCAGCAGCATGTCGTCTTGGGTGAAAGTGATATTTGGTACCACCTCCATCACACTGTGGCATTGAGGGCACGCCACGGGTTCCTCGTTGGGGGACTTGAGCTGGGTTAAGCACACATCCGCTTGCATCAACGCTTCGCTCAGGGCTAGACGAGTGTCTTGGGAGAGCCTGAGTAGCTCGAAGATGGACAACCTGGCTGGCATATTGGCCAGTTGGGCCAGGATGTCGAAGTTGTACGGTTTCTCTAAACCTTTGTTCGGAATGTTCTTCACAGGTACATCGAAGCGTACTTCCTTTTGTTTTCCCTTGTCCGCTGGAGTTGGTCTTGCAGGACCGGTCTCTGGCGTGGCGGGCTCGGGTCCCGAAGGCTTGGTGGCTGGGGCGTCTTCCGGGCTCGTGTCGTAGTCCTTGAGGTAGGCTTTCCCTGATCGGGTTGCTGTAGCCAATACCTCATCTTCTTCTGGAGTTGCAACCATATGGCATGGTTTGCATTTGGAGTTCTTTCTAGACTTAGCTCTGATAGCATCGGTCTCTTCCCCGATTTCTGACACCAGGTCGAGATGAACCCACATAATCTCGCCTTGCCGGGTAGTTAGGGGTACCAGGTTACGATTTTGATCCCGAGCTGGAGGGAGATTGATGATGTTCATCGTTGCTCGGAAAATAGGCGTGACACCATCCAGGATCGTTCGGGGAGGCAGACTGCCAAACTGGAGAGAGATCATGTTGGCCGTGACCGTCTTCTCGGTGTTGTGTAGGGTGATCGCCTTAGCATCGATTAACCCCTGGATCTTCTTTTTCAGTACGTAACACGCCTTTGTTGGGTGGTGTACGTATCGATGGAAGACACAGTATTTTGGGTCGTTAGTATTGCCAACTTCCTGGGGCGGCCTCAGCTCTGGAAGGGTGATCTTGCCACTCTTGACGAGACACTCGAATATGCTCGGGACGTCGTCGTCGTCGAAGGAGTAGACTTCAACGGGTCTGGAAGTCCCGGGTTTTGCTTGCGCGGTTGCCGCAATCTTTGGTCTGGCCGTATTGATTGCCAGGGCTTCTTTCCCTTTGGGACCACGAGGGTGGTCACTGCTAGGAGATGGCCTCTTGCCTCTGTCGGAGGCGGAGATCATGATGCCATTGTCGCGCGCCTTGCGACTATTGTCTTCGGCTGCTACCGCCGAGATGATGAACGAGGGCCAATCACGGAACTGATATGGTCCTGTGAACACCGAGACCACGGGAAGGAGGTTCTTCCTGCAAATGTCCACCAATGCAGAGTCGGGAACTCCTGGAGGCATTTGTAAGGTGGCCTGACGAAAACGTTCGATGAAGATGCGAACGTCTTCCTTTTCTTTTTGCTTGACTTCGATGAGAGAGGACATAGACATGTCCATTCCTCCCTCGTAGAACCGTGTGAAGAATAAAGTTCTGAAGTCTTTGAAGGAAGTGATGCAGTTATCCGCTAAGCTGCGGTACCACTGATAGGCTACTCCTGAGAGGCAACCTTTGAACACCCGAGTAAGGAGGGTGTCGTTCCCTTGTAGCAACACCGTCATCATGCTGAAATAATTCATGTACTGGCTCGGCGATGTTTTTTCCTCGAACAGGGCCATGGTCTGAGGTTTGTACCTTGGCGGGAAAGGGACTTCCTCCCAGATAGCTGGGTAGGGCTGGTTGATTCCCAGTTTCTTGAGCTGATCCTTGTGTTTCAAGGCGTCAAACTGGGCCTTCAACTCCCGGACTGCCTGCATCGGATTTTCAGTCGGAAGCGGGGCCATGGAGTGGTGCGGAGTTGGTTGTATCGTAACCCCAGCGGGAGGTAAGGCATTCTCTGAGTGAGGAAGCGGAGGAACTTCTGACTCTTGATCCAGCGCGGGCTCTTGGCTCGGGTGGGATGGTGGTAAGTCCACCCCCACACGTATCTGAGTCGGTGGGAACGATGCTTGAGCTATGGTAGCTGCGTGCTGAGTTAGCATCATCTGGTGCATGTTTTCCATCATGGATTGCATTTGTTGCATAGATGTTTCCAGCGTGGTGAGGCGTTGTTCTGCGTCTCCTGACGGTGAAGCTTCCTCGCGTTCATCTTCAACGGCGTAGGCTCCCATCTCCCTGGGCGTCATTGAAGGATTAGTATAGGTCGCTGTAGAAGTCGACTCTACACTTTCTGCTTCTGATTCTTGGCGACCCCCAGCGTCGGAATTGGAAGAGGATGGAGCTGGCTGTCGTGACTTTGCGCGAGTGTTCTGGAATACTCCGGCTTCAGTGTCACTGAACCTCCTTCGGCTCGGGGGCTTGGAGGGATGTTGTCTTGAACTCGACCCTCCTCTACGCAGGTGTGAGGCCATATTTACAGGCGCATGCGCGGGTTCCCCTCCCGGGAAAGACAGAGAGTAGCCCAATCGGTCGAAGACCGATCGTTTTGTTTTGGGACAGCAGCAATTAATCACAACCTTGTGGCTATTACAATGATGCTCGCTAGGAGGCGTAATAGACATGTTGGAAGGTCCCCTCTCTTTACGCTTATGGACTACATATTTGCGTAGGTCAGGAGGAGTTGCCGGAGAGGCCCTTAGTCGGCCATTGGTTTCTCGCGTGATCCGGAGGGTAGGCATTATGTTCCTTCGCTGGCGTGGAGGCCGAGAGGTTAAGTAGCCTGCCGCTTGCTTTCCTTCGCGGAGATCACAGCGCTCATCTGGTTTACCGTAGAGGTCAGATGATGTCTTACGCGTGGAGCGAGATCTGTTCTTCCGTCTTGGCGCCGAGGCACCATCGGAAGTTCTGTCTGTACCGCGCGGAGCGGGAGACAGATTTCTACGCGTAAAGCGCAGTGAAGGCTTCTGGGTTAGCGCTGAGGCTTCGCCCGAAGTTTTGTCTTTACCGCGCGTAGCGGAAGACTGTTTCCTACGCGTAAAGCGCAGTGGATTCTTCGGGGTTAGCGCTAAGGCTTCGCCCAAAGTTTTGTCTGTACCGCGCATAGCGGGAGACTGAATTTTACGTGCGGGGCACGGAGGGAGCGTCGCTACAACCTCGTTGGCCGAAGAGATCGGAGAGATCGGAGAGTCCGGAGAGATCGGAGAGTCCACAGGAATAGTAGAGGATGTCTTGGGCATCCACACATTGCGCAGCTTCCTGTTGTCCTGGACGGAGAGAGGGCGAGAGCTACCCCCGGCTCGAAGCATGTCTTCGTAGGCTGACTGGTCGAAATGAACGGCCAGCGTCTTCTTCACGGTTTCCACGGATACCGTATCGTGTTGAGCAATTACTTCCTCGTCAGAAGAGAAAGATGTTCCCCAGCAGAGTCGCCATCTTGTTTGTGGTATTAAACGAAAGGAATAAAATTGTATTTCAATGACGGGGTTTATGCGAAACCCGTGCCCTTCTGTTTACAAACAAACTTGTACAATGTAATCCTATACGAGGATGTGGGAGTACAATTTATTTAATCTGGGTATAAATTGCTATAGGTGTCTGATCTGCGGTCGATCACTTTAGCCCTTGGACCACACGATGTTGAAGAAGTGCCGTGGAAGACAGGTAGCAGCTTCGAAGGTTGCAGAAGAGGTTGGACGCACGAGGCCAAGGTCGTCGATCCCTGCTCTTTGCCTGCTCTCCGGGCTCTCTCTCTCTCTCTCTCTCTCCCTCTCTCTTTCTCTCTCTCTCTCCTTGGACGGTAATTCTCTCCTGGATGATAATTCTTTTTCTGCCCTTTTTCCCCATTGATAGGGGTCTCTATTTATAGAGTTTTGGTGACAGTGACCACTCCGTCGGTGTAAAAATCGAGGAGTGGGAAGTACAATACCCTTTTACACAACGGTTAAAGTAACCAATGCCTGCATATGGATGATCTTTTGAATGAGCGTATGACGCGGGTCCAACTAAGGGAACACAACGTGTACTATTGCTATGAAGATCACGGCGTAAGAGCCACGCAGGTAGGTATCCCGTGTGTAGAAACGGTTGGCGTAGAAGCCAAATGACTGTCACCCTGGCACAGAGGCCAGATAGGCATAGAAGCCGGATAGGCGTAGAAGCCGGATAGGCGTAGAAGCCGGATAGGCGTTGAAGCCGGGTAGGCGTAGGAGCCGGAGAGGCGTTGAAAGCCGGATAGGCGTTGAAGCCGGAGAGGCGTTGAAGCCGGAGGGGCGTTAATAGCCGAAGAGGCGCTGAAGCCGGAGAGGCGTTTGAGAGCCGAAGAGGCGTTGAGAGCCGAAGAGGCGTTGAGAGCCGAAGGGGTGCAGGTCTTGAATGGGCGTAGAAGCCGCTGCGTACCGTGCCCGAGTGCTGACGTGGACGTCTTAGCCGGAATCACGGCTTTCGAAGATGTAATCAAATCTTCTACAGAGATTTGCCATCATCTTGTGCATTAAATGCGAAGACTTGTTTCGAAGGTCTGCAGCCCTTCTGTGCATCCGTTTGCAGAGACGTGCTTTGACTGAACCTGTCACCGCTCCGTGCAATTAGACGTAGAGACGTGCCTCGAGCCCCGTACGATGTGCAGCTTTTGATGTGGCAGGCGGTTTGTCTACTGCGGAGCGTAAACCGGCTTATGCCTGCCTGTGTAAAACAATGCAGCGTATCCCTCTGTGCGAAAAAGAGCGGTTTATGCTGAGGGGACGTTAGTAAATGATGGTTCGGTGGTATCTTAACCCAATCCTCTGCATTAAATGCAGAGATCCGCCATCATACTGTGGTGTGCGTCCCGAGGGGTCTGTGCCTGTTTCCAGCCATCGTCTGGGTCGCCGTGCAGCACTTTTTTGTCAGGAGTCAGAGGCCAGGTTCACTGCGTGACTTGACAGGTTCATTTCGGGGAAGACGAAGCATTTTTCGTACGCTATTTTAACGCTGCTTTGAGAGCGGCTGAGTTTTTACGCCCTGGAGGCGATGGGGGGGTCCCGTCTACGCCGAAGCGGTTTTGGACGCGCTGCACCCTTGAGCTCTTACGCCTGATGGCACTGAAGGCCTTTGCTTGCGCTGCTTTGTATCATTACGCCGCGTAGCTTTTGCCAGCGTATTTTTTATGCTTCTACACCAGCTATTCAGACTCGCCAAGGAGGAGGAGCACTCAGAGAGGACCAGCCAGAGCACCTATTGTACCAGGAGGCCAGCAGAGAGGACCTCCACTTCCATCACAGCAGGAGAGGTTTGCTCAGCAGCAGCAGCAACAGAGAGGAGCACCACAAGGACGAGCTTATGCCATGACCACTGAGGAGGCCGAGCCAGCAGGAGACGTAATTTCAGGTTCAGTTTTACTCGATTCTATTCCAGCGCTTGCATTATTTGATTCTGGCGCTTCCCATAGTTTCGTATCTGTATCTTATGCCCTTAAGCATCATTTAGAAACAGAACCATTAGATAGGACTTGCAAGATCACGACAGGAGGAGGCATTATCCTAGTCCGTGATTGTTGCAAGAATCAGAGAGTGTCATTGGAAGGCCGAGAGTTGAGCGTGAGTTTACTCGTCATGCCACTTCCGGAATACGATATTGTACTCGGAATGGACTGGCTGAGTAAACACCATGCTTCTATAGATTGTCACGGAGATAGAGTAGTATTTCGACCACCAGGAGGGCCAGAGTTTGAGATTGCTAGAGGAGCAGAGGAGCGGAGCAGAGGCACTTTTTGCGAAGCCAGGGTGGAAGAAGAAGAGATACCGCATCCACTTATAGCGGAGTTCCTGGATGTATTTCCAGAGGAGTTGCCAGGTTTGCCGCCAGACAGAGATGTTGAGTTCTCTATAGACTTGATACCAGGAGCAGAGCCAATTTCACAACATGTCTATAGAGTTAACAATAATGAATTGGTAGAACTAAAGAAACAAGTTGAGGAGCTGCAAGACAAAGGTTTTATTAGGTCCAGTTCATCGCCATGGGGAGCACCGGTATTATTTGTACCCAAGAAGGATGGCACGGTACGTATGTGTATCGATTATAGAGCTTTGAATAACCTCACTATCAAAAACAAATACCCGCTGCCGAGAATAGATGATCTTTTTGATCAATTGAGCGGAGCGAAGGTGTTTTCAAAAATAGACTTGAGGTCAAGCTATCACCAGGTGAAAGTGAAGAAAGAAGACATACCGAAGACTGCCTTTCGAACCAGATATGGCCAGTTTGAATTTACAGTAATGCCGTTTGGTTTAGCCAGTGCACTAGCAGTATTTATGAACTTGATGAACAAGGTGTTCCACAAGTACCTTGACAAGTTCATAGTGGTGTTTATTGACAACATTCTAGTATATTCAAAAACCCCAGAAGAGTATGAAGAGCACTTGAGAATAGTCTTAGAAACTCTCAGGAGAGAGAAATTATACGGGAAGCTTTCAAAGTGTGAGTTCTTTCTTAAAAAGGTTGAGTTTCTTGGACACATGGTAACGGGTGACGGAATTTCAGTTAACCCAAAGAAGATAGAGGCAGTGAAGTCATGGGCTACCCCAAGTACGGTAGCTGAAATCAGGAGCTTTCTCGGACTAGCAGGATACTACAGAAGATTTGTACAAGACTTCTCCAAGATTGCGGAGCCAATGACTAGGCTGACCAAGAAGGATGTGGAATTTGTCTGGACAAAAGAATGCCAAGCCGCATTCGATGAGCTAAAAAGGAGATTGACAACAGCACTAGTTTTGACGTTGCCATCAGGGACAGGTGGATTCACTATCTACAGTAATGCTTCAGGAAAAGGGTTGGGATACGTTCTTCAACAACACGGGAAAGTAATTGCCTATGCTTCAAGACAATTACGCCCTCATGAAAAGAACTACCCCACTCACGATCTGGAGTTAGCGGCAGTTATCTTTGCCCTAAAGCTGTGGAAGCACTATCTGTACGGAGAGCGTGTGGAAATCTTCACATACCACAAGAGCTTAAAGTACGTGTTTACACAGAAGAAGCTAAATATGAAACAGAGAAGGTGGTTAGAATTGATGAAAGACTTTGATATCTCATTACAGTATCATCCAGGAAAAGTCAACGTAGTCGCGGATGCCTTGAGCAGGTACCCAATGGCTATGTGTTTGACTTCGGATAGACACTTATTAGCTGATCTTGAGAGCTTGGAAATTGAGGTATTAGTTCCAGGAGCTGAAATTCAGATGTGGGGACTGCAGATTCAATCAGATCTGATAGACAGAATTAGAGCTGCGCAGTATGATGATGAGACTCTAAGGAAAATTAGGGCACAAGTTTAGGCAGGATTGATAGATGATTTTACTATTGCGGATGATGGATCCTTACGACATGGCACGAGGATGTGTGTGCCAAGCGGAGAGCTGCATGAAGAAGTTTTACAGGAAGCACACCGCTCTCAGTACTCGATGCATCCCGGAGCCAACAAGATGTATCGAGATTTGAGGAAGCATGTATGGTGGTATGGTATGAAGCACGAAGTAGCACGCTTCGTATCCCGATGTTTAGTGTGCCAACAAGTGAAGGCAGATCGTCAGAGGCCAGGGGGATTGCTTCAACCTTTACCCATTCCAGAATGGAAGTGGGAGCACGTGACTATGGACTTCGTTTTGGGACTTCCTCGTTCTCTAGGAGGAAAGGACGCAATTTGGGTCATCGTGGATAGATTGACCAAATCAGCCCACTTCTTACCTTTTAAAGTGGGTACTTCGACGGAGAAGCTAGCAGAGATGTACGTACAGCAGATTGTCAGATTACATGGAGTTCCTGTGAGTATTGTCTCAGATCGGGATAGTCATTTCACTTCCCATTTCTGGAGGAGCCTGCAGTCTAGCTTGGGCACTCAGCTCAAGTTCAGTACCGCATATCACCCTCAGACAGACGGGCAGTCTGAGAGGACTATTCAGACTCTTGAAGATATGCTACGCACTTGCATATTGGATCTCGGAGGGTCTTGGGAGGATCATCTACACTTGGTAGAGTTTGCTTACAACAACAGCTACCAGGCCAGCATTGAGATGTCACCATTCGAGGCTTTATATGGACGGAGGTGCCGTACCCTTTTATCTTGGGATGATGTTGGAGAAAGAGCCTTGTTAGGACCAGAAATGGTCGTGGATGCAGCAAAAAAGGTGAAACTTATCAGAGACAGACTACGAATGGCGCAGGACAGACAGCGACATTGGGCAGATAGTCACCGTAGACCCCTAGAGTTTCAGGTATTGTTTTAATTTGTTTTGTTTGGTTTTTGATTACTTTATTTAGGTTGCATGTTAAGATCGTTGTTCTAGGTTAGCGATTTGGTGTTCCTATGGATTTCTCCGACACGGGGCACGATTCGTTTCGGTAGAGGAGGAAAGCTTAGTCCACGATACATCGGGCCCTTCAGTGTTCTTGCAAGGGTCGGTGCAGTGGCTTATAGACTAGACTTGCCGCCTACTCTAGATGGAGTGCATAACGTATTCCACGTGTCGCAGCTGAGATGGTACGTGGCAGATCCTAGTCACGTATTAGATCACTCGGAGATCGAAGTTGGACCGATACTCAGCTATCCTGAACAACCGGGGGAGATCTTGGATCGTAGAGAGAAGATATTGCGGAACCAGACTATTCCTCTGGTTCATGTTGCATGGAGAAATCACTCTCCAGAAGAATCAACTTGGGAGAGAGAGGACGAAATGTACGAGCGGTATCCATATCTCTTCGAGACTTGAGGTATGATTCATTAATTGATTGCTTGTTCTAGTGATAGTTATTTTAAATTTCGAGTACAAAATTCTTTAAGGATGGTAGACTTGTCACCCCCACTTTTTGGATTAGGGGTATTTTCGTCTTTCCGTAATTAATGTGTAGATGATTTGCATGATATTTAAATAATTGAGGATGATTATTTGATTTTTGTAATTTATCGTTGCTTCGATAATTAGGACACTATGCGAGCCCTTGTTTTCCAACTGATGTCGTAACCCATTGTAGTTAATCCTCAATAAATTCAATTTTGTGCAATTTTTCCCTATTGCTAGACACGGCACGCGAATAAATCTATTTTTCCTTCATGTATATTTTTCCATAATTTTGGGACTGTGAAATTGCAACATCAATCTCCATTAAACCATGGTCTCAAAAAAAAAAAAAACCTTGGAACTAATGCATCCTAGCCTACCATTTTAATTCTATTAAATCTTGGCCCTTGAAACATCTTCATAAGAGGCAAATTCTAAGAGAGTTGACCAGTCAACCCAATTCTAGGTTAAACCCACACCCCTTTATATATATATACCATCTTAACTATTTTTCTTTTAACCCAAACCAAGTACACGGCCGACGTTCTATTCCTTCTTGCTTCCCCCGACCTACTTGTCACGCCCCAGTCCTAAAATATCGAGGGACTGGACACATGGCAATGGCCAGCAGCACGCACCGATGGACAACCCAATTTAATGGAACCATCAGGGCGCACTTAAGCTGTAAAATAAGGTCTACTACATCAAGCCACAACTAATCTCATCCATAAAAGATAAATATAATCAACTGCATAATGAAATGGAAATAAGTAGCAACAAGTCTCAACAAGTAGGTCGGAGAAACAATCCAACATAAGTCTGAATACACTGGCTTAATAGGCCAGGAACAAAAGAGTCAAACATAAAGTAAATACTGAGTACGAAATCAGGTACTCAGGAAAAGTCTTCAGCAGTCACCTCGTCCTCGGGGTTCGGTTGTGCTCCAGTATCAAGTCCTGCTACAGCTTCAGCTCCCGTCCCGTAGACCTCGGGATAATACTCCTCAGCTAAACCTGGGGACATAATCCATTCCAGGTCCTCAGGGGACATAGCAAGGTACAGAAAATACAAGCCAAATAAATAAGCAGTACAGCAATAAGTAAATAATTGGGTAAACTATATAACCAGCTAAGTGATATGCAATATAAGAGCAGCACTAGAACTCAGGCTGAGACCGCTACAAGCTCTGTGTCGGGGAGCCGATAGCAGTAATAACAAGTAAATGGTCTAGCCCTGCTGGAGAGTCTACAACCTCACAATAGTAGTAGATATATATATATGAAACAGCCTGTAGCCTGTGTGTCTCTCCCCACCCAATGTAATCACGCATATCATGACCATAACGTCTCATGTCCATGTCAGCGGGATTATAGCTAATACAATAAGTCATATTGTCTATAAATAAAATATCTCTGTCCAGTCCAGTATCCTATACAGAATCACCACGAATATCTCGGAAAGATCCTGTCTCATGAATAGTGTCAAGTGTCATGGGTTATGATGTACTTGATAAGACAAGTATGAGAATACATAGGGTCTCGATATCCATGTCTATGTGACGTTACACAACTCCGCGTACGGGGTTGGCACCCGACTAGTAATCGAACGCTAAGTAAAATCACTCGGTCCTGGGTTGAACAGTTAAATCAAGTTTATGTATGTTTACACAAGTACTCCAGCAAGTACTATAACAGAAATCATTGCAAGTTGGCACAGTATAATTGTCCACTGATGTATAAATAAGTTAAGAAAATAAGTAGCAAGCTGCAGGGTTTGGCAAGGTACACTTGCCTGATGTTTGAATTCCAACTACTGTTCTGTTACTCGGGAAATTTCCAGAAATGTCTCCGGAAGCTGAAACAAATATTACCATCATGCTCAGAAGATATCAATCAGCTAGAAACGTCTATCCTTGAGTCCAATTTGGACACAGGGGCAAAAATGACCATTTTGGGTCAAAACGGGGTCCGCATGTGGGCCTACTTTGCACCGAAAAACGTGTCAGGGTCAAAGGTCTCCAAATTCGTCTAACTTAGTGTCAACAAGTCAGGAACGCTGATACGAACTCAACGGAACTTCCAGATTTGGATTTCGATGAGCCGATCACAAAATCGCCCGTCGAGTGGGGTCTGTGGGGCCACGACACGCGATTTCGTCAACGTTCTCGGAATCGAACCAAACTTGGGTCACAGGACCAGCGTATTGCTACGAGTTCGATGGCGCAAGTTTCGTCTCGATCCAACGTATGTGCACAAAGTTAGGACACATTCCAGAAAGGGCAGATACGGGACGGTGTCCGCGGATACGCGTTGATTCCGGTGTGCACGCACACCCGAATCGACTTCCGCGAAATCCCACACATCCGTATCGATGATGCGCACGTATCTGTGAAGACCGCACGCGACCAAGTCGTCCCGTTTGGCGGGGCAGACTCGGTTCCGGGGTGAAACTTGGTGTTAGTTTTCCTGTTTTTGGATCGCGGTTCGCGATCACCACAGGACGCGATGCCCCGAGCGGGTTGCACGGGCACCGAGGGGGTCATGCAGGCTACGCAACGCAACTGACAAAATCGAAAACAGGACAGCGAGGAGAGAGAAACAGGTACCTGAACAGGGCTCCGTGAACGATGGGTTCTTGTGTCCGACACGTGTCTCTGTGTCTTGGTCGTGTCTGCGTGTCCGGAGACAGGGGGAAGACTCGTCGGGTTGCTGCCGGAGTCGCACAACAGGCGGGGTGGACCGGAGGTTGCTGCTGCTGAAGCGGCGAGTACTACGGCCGGCCGGAGGCTCACGCGGGCCTGAGTTCTCAGCCGGAGCGGGGGACGCGGGGTTCTAGGGTTCGAGGGGCGGAGGAGTTAGGGGAGGCCGGCGGAGGGGCGCTGAGGAGGGCGGCGAGGTCCGTTGAGGGAACTGGACGGAGGTGGCTGCCGGAGCTAGGGGGAAGAGGAACTAACCGGAGTTAGGGTTCCGGCGTGGGGGCTGGGTTTTCGTTGGGGAGAAGAAAGGGGAGAAGGAAGGGGATTTAAAGGGGAAGGGCTGCGCGAGGGTGTCCGGGCGAGGCGGAGGACGATCCGGGGTCGTGGCCGCGGGGCCGCGCGGAGCGGGCGTGCCGCGTGGCCGGCCGGAGCAGCGGTTGATACGGGATTCTGGACGTGGGAGGGGAGAAGGAGTCTCCGGGTCGGGTCGGGCGGCGGGTTCGGGTCTGGCTGACCCGCCCGACCCGCTAGCCCAATGGGCTGGGCTCGGTTTGGTTTGGGTTGATAAATAATTAAATAATAAATAAATAAATATTAGTATTAGGTGATTTAAAAATGGGTTCGGGGCCCGATAAATTCCAGAAAAATTATCCTAAGTCCAGTTTTTCATTTTACAACATAAAATCTTATTTTCATCATATTTTAATATTAATTATTAGCAAATAAAAATCAATTAATGACCTAAACACCTTGTTTTAATTCTTAAAAAAATACCGAAAAATCTCGAAAATTATTTTTAACATATTTAGAAAAATTAGGGTGATTACACTACTGTTCATCGCCGAGCGACGCCGAAAACCACTGCCGAGCGCCCCTCCACCGCTCGACTTGAGCAGTCCGTCGGAATTGAACCCGACTGAGAGCCGTCGACGCCACGCCCGCGTCGAACTTGACTCGCCGGATCCTGTCCACCCGGCCACCCGCCTCTAACCGCTGCACACGCCAGAGTACTGAAGCCAGAAACCCGTCGACCCCCTCCCCGCGTCGATAACCCTCGACGGTCCGCCGAATCGCTGTTGAAGACGAGCATCACCGCGCGACGCTACACCGAGCAGTTTGCCGACCTTGCCGCTGCACCTGAGGCTGCCTCGGACCCGCTGTACCAGAGCCGCCGGGTCCCGACTCGACCGGAGCACCTGAACAACGGACCCGCTGCCATCCCGACTGTGCACCGCCACCGTGCACGACCAATCAGCCTCGCCTCGTCGCCTCTACCCTGTCCACGCATGCAGGTTCGACGTAAACCTAATCTCGAATATGTATACCTACGTATATCGTGTGTTAGTATATGTGGATATCGGTATATGCATGTATGTACGTAGTTGCATACGTATAGGTATACATATATTATATGCTCTCAAATAATATCTATACGTACATATATATATGTATTATAAGTATCATAGTATGGATATTAAATATTGTATACATGGTATAAGTTTTGATAGTATATATATATGTACAAAGTATAATTGATTAGTATGTAAACTCTATTAAGCAGCTAAATGCACATATCTATTAAAATTGTAATTAGTAGTAGTGATGTTTAGGATACATAATAATAGGCATTATATGCCCGTGTACTAGATGACCCTAACGAAATTATGGATACCCATAGCTATCTTGACCGGTGACCCTGTAGCATGATAAAAGACTGTCATATGTAGATCGACGTACTGCTAGACCGTACCATTTACTGTCTGTTATGCACAGCAACGACAGACGTGACCATCCTAGCGTAGTCCCTAAGATCATAGTATTGTTTGTGTATTAGTGTAATGTCTGATGCAGTATTATATTTATGATATATCTATAGGGCTGTTGGATCATTCAGACGATACCTGGGAACCCAGACAGTGGTATTGCCAACTAAGGACCTCAGGCGAGTACATTCTCTGACAGTTTTTATTATGTTAATTATCTCTATAATTCTTGTTTTATAGCATACATGACTCTGACACTGTTCTTTACACGAGTTGGCATCATCGAGACCTGTCACGAGGAGTCGTGATTGGAATCCATCGTGCTAGCTGGGGGAAATGGGGAAATATTAGTAGTTATGTGATCATTCCCAACCTTACATGCAGCATTAGCTCACCCACATCTCACGTCGGTGCAGCCTTACCCATACATGCCTCATCGCTGTTACATTCTGGTTAGCCTGACCTGTTGGGGATAATCGCTAATCCATGTAATGAGTCATATAGTCCCAAGCCGATCACATGATATACTGATATTTCACACACTTAGATAAATGATTTCTTGACATGTATCTTGATAGATTGATCTTGTATTTTCACATGTTCTAGTTGTTGTTCTTATACACACTTACATACCACTTCTTGTACTTGCGCACACTTGTAGTTCTATTCCTTGTCAGATGCATGTTGATGATGATGTTCCAGTATTATTCCAGCATTTCTTTTTCCAGTATCTTATTTCCAGTTATTCATATCTGTCTTGTACTTCTTTACACTGTGTTATAGTTTTTGTCAATATATGTGGAACTGCTGTTAGAGGTGTATTTTTATTCCAATCCTGACTGGATACTTTTTCCAGAGAATCTTGAGGATTTCTATACCATGCACTACGGACCAGGTATAGATGCAGATTATGTACCAGAGATCCTAGAGGAGACCATGCTTCTAGATGAGGCATTGCCTACAGCTACCTAGATAGTATTTATTTTATGCTTGAGACTTATGAAGGATATTTCAGTTTATGTTTAGACTTATGTTAAGTTTAATTAGAGACTTGTGTTGGACAGCTAGACTGTGAGTTATCTTTATGTTGGGACATGGTGTTTAACTATGTTATTTCTTTTATCTTTTATCGTGCCTTATAGTTGTTGTGATTGAGTTATATTGAGAGATTTTGGAGATGGATATCATTGACAGGTGTTTAGCTATATAGTGTTACTGTGACCTAGACAGCGTTCTACCGCCGATGCTGCGGCGTAGGCTGGACGTACCCACGCTCTCGTGCCCCTATACCGGGTGCGGGTCATGATAGACGCAGTATGGCAAGTCCAGCAAGCCCAACCAGCGAGACAGAACCAGCAGCAAATTAAAGCCACAGCCCTTGGATGATGGCCTGACGAAATATTTGGCAACCTAGAGAAGTTGTTAGTCGAATACGCTATAATTATGGGTTAGATTTCTGAGATCTCTTTAGCTTGTCTCATTCTTGGGTTCTTGGCGAACGACCTCGTGTCCCAACGAGTTCGAGATAAAATAGTCATTTTGATCCTTTCGTTGAGCGAAAATACGAGTTCATCACCCCCACTCTTTTGTCTATGTGACTCGTGGTACGTGGTATCTATTATGTGTCCCGACTGCGAAGGTATGTCCTGGATTAGAGTCATGTCCTCGATATAGTCGTTGGTTCCGACTTACCTCCAGGCTTGGCTCTTGTCCATTTGTGTGAGTCAGCATAGGCAAGAGAGGACGAGTTCCTATTCGACTAACTCGGGAGTATATATATCCATATGCCTCCAATTTTCGGTGTGTTGCTTCTGTGCATTTATTCTTTAGTTACCATCTGCAGGTATCTTTTCTATTTTAGTTACTTGCTTAGTGTAATCATTGAATTATGATTTGTTCTCTTGAGCTTTCTCGTATGTTCCAGCTCGACAAGCCTTGGTGAAATTCTGAGAACAAAATTTTTCTAAGGAGGATAGAGATGTCACACCTGATTCCAAATTTAGTATTTCTTGAATTTCTTGAATTTCTAGAATTTAATTTTCTTGATAATGCATTCTGCTGTATTTTATATGTTGGTTTCTGTTATTTATTATTGTTTTATTTTTCTGTTGTTGAGAGAGACTACCCAAGACCAGTAGAATATCTATTGGTATTGCCAAAGACCCAATTTTGGACCCTTATGTAGAATGGATACTTGGTTCAGTTTTATTTTGGGTGAACCCATGCCTAAACCATTTTTCTCTCCTCTTTGTATATATATGAGTTTTTCTCTCTCCTCTCTTTCTTCTTCTTCTTTATTTTTATTTTCTTCTTCCTCCTCTCCCTCAAGCTCCCTCTAACCCTAGCCCTAGGAAAAAGTTGATGTGACTTGGACCGTGAGAGGTTGAGGATCGGAGCCACCCAAGGCAAGTACATCTTGCTCAATGGTGAAGTCATGAATTTTTAGATTACATATATATATATATATATATATATATATATATATATATATATATATATATATATATATATATATATTATTTAAAAAAAGATTTTGATGGAAAATATTCTCTTTGAGTTGCTGATCATGTTTAGTTCTTGGAGTTTTATATTTTGATATATAGATTTTTGTAGATCTGAGTTTCAAGTTTATGATTTTTTATGTGTTCTATGAGTTTTCCTTGGATTCAATCTATTAAAACTTAGTGTTTCCAAAATAGTGGTTACTTATGTTAGAACATTTTATTTTGAGCATATTAGCTTTTGATTCACTTAATTTGGAGTTAAAATTGAGTTTTTGTGAAAAAAATAAAATTTTAATTTTTGGAGCTTTCGGCCATGGCTTAACCTGCTGTTGGAGAATACAAAGTCTTCATGCAGCCAGCGACCTATGCGATAGAGAGCGCTATGCAGTCCGAGAGGGTTATACGACCTGAACTCCTTTTTGCATACTGACACTATGCATCCATCTTGTTGGATGCATGATTGTACATTACACAAAGTGTTCTGAAACTATCCTTGAACTGCTTGTGTTTTCACTCGCTGAACGAATAAAAATTTGCTAAGTCCAAGAGGGGCATTTATGTGGCAAGCAGTTTATGCAGCAAGAAATTTATGCAGCAGGCTGTTCATGCGACCATGAGCTATTTTCCTTGAACGCATGACTCTGAACTGTTTGTCACATCTTTTTATGATTCTTGTCCTTTTTTCCTGACACGCTTTTTTAGCCTGTCAAATAAATCACTTTATGTTACTTCACTAACACTTTATTTATTGATCATCACTCAGCACTTGCCCCTAGGAGTAGACTTTAGCCCTGAGCATGCCGCAAGTGAGTCCATACGACAATTGGGTGCATGTGGCTAGTGAGTCCATGCAGCAATTGAGTGCATGCGACAATTGGGTACATGCTGCCAGTGGGTGCATCCGGCAAGTGAGTCCATGTGGCCCGTGGGCGCATGCGGCCATGAATTCTTGTGTGCATATTGTGTTCCCTTTAATTATGTTCTTTTAGTAATCCCTTTTAGTGATTATTGTTGTGTTCTTTCTTATTTTATGTCGACACAAGTTCATGTTACCAGACAAGTTTTGCGTATAAGTTCATGAGACAAATTTATGTACAAGCTCACAATCCTTACGACACCGTGGAAATGGTTGTGTATAAAAATCTATTGTACTTGGCATCGGACAATCAAGTGTGAGCATTGTCCAATGTATCGCGTGTAGCGAATACGATAAGTCATGAATAGCTCGTACTCGTGATTCGTTATTTTAGGGAGTTCTCAAGTGTCCACGACTCGATAACTTGAAATAATTTAGTAATGATTAAACAAGATAAGATTTACCTAAAATATTGGAAGGAAAGAATATTGCGCTACCGGCTACCCCGATCTCCAAGGGCCCCATGCGGCATGGACAACCCTGCTAGGCAAGGGCCCCATGACTGTCCAAGTTTACGCATGCTACGGCAGTTACAAGACAAGTTTATATGCAAGTTTATGTTGTAAAGCAAGTTATGATTACAAGTTAAAGTTTATGCTTTTGAGTTCAAATTTTGTTTGTGACAAGTAACAAGTTATGTTGTTGTATGATTGATTGTGCATTTAGATTTATTAGACAAGCGTACCCTTGGCCATCCGGATTGACTGCAGTGTCGGTGGTAGCAATATTCTTAGCATTGCATTTCTAGTAATTAAGGCTTGTGATAACCCTAATTAGTTAATTATAGAAAACCGTAGGCATGTTTGGCTGTGAATTAGATGTTTGTTTATTCGTATAGCTCTCTCCTCTAATTTTATTTTTCTTCCGACGCGCGGTGAGGGTGCTTAGTTCTACTCGGGTGAAGGCATGCAATCCCAGTCCTTGTTTGGTTTAAGGGTTGTGGTCCCGATCCAGAGTAGTTCCTATGCTCTTTTGTCGTACGTCGCCTAAATTTTGTTCTGCACTTATTATCAGTTCTTCCTGTATTATTCCTGAGACAACTACGTTGGTATCGTACAAGTCTCGATCTGCATTTATTTCATATATGCCTCCTTCTGCTTATGTTATGGTGTGTCTGGTCTATCACCTCGAGCTCCTTTATGGTACTTGTTGTTTGGGGTTCTGATTCTACTGGCTTTGCATGGCCAGGTTACCCCGAAGAGAACCTGGATCTACCGCCTTCCAACAAGATGGCTCGCACTCGTAGGACTGCGGCCGAAGCTCGTGAGTAGGTTTCCTTCTTCCACCCCTCGTCTTGATTACTTTTTTGGTGTATAGCAAGGGGCAGAGTTAGCTCCTTATATATTTTTAAGACTGGGGTCAACATGATGTATATATTAGACCATGGCTGATATATTTTAATTATTTATTATTAAACTCTGCTACTGCAGTATTTTATATTCACTAGCTTCATAAGCATATGTGATATATAATTTGAATTTCTTTTTTACTTTTATGTATGATATATTCTTCTACTTGTGTTGTTGGATTGAGATTATAGGATTTATCGGCCCAAGGACCGACGACATAACATGCTAGAGTTCACCCATTTGTCTTCTTGACAACCTTAACACAATGTAGTTTACTTCGGTATTCTATAATGTGCGGTTGGCCATGTCAGTCCCTGTATTTACCTAGTATTCTGGGAGCGGGGTATGACAAGGTTTTCTTGGTGGCCCATGCAAGTTTATTTTTCCGACTTGTGGGAAGACTCATCTTGTTAGAATCTCAATCCTCTGTAATCTTTGATTAAACTCCACTAGCAACATGCACTTCTCGCTTTTATTGAACTTCAAACTTGCTTGACATGATTGTTCCATTCTCGTCCCTTGTTGATATCATTGTGTCCTTATCCTTTAGGGATACCCCACATGCTCCTCCTTTCGAGGGTTCTGTTATACCGATAACTCCAGCAGATCAAGTAGGCTAGGGCCAGCCAAATCTCGATATTGAACCAAGGTCAAGCATCAGTAGCTTTTCATCAGCCGGCTCCGCAAGTCACATATGCCTGACCGGCACAATAAGCTCCACCAGTCTTGTCGGAACAGCCAGTTCAGCCTGTTCCGTCATTCATACCAGCCTAGCCAGTCCAGACAATACCACCAGTTCTTCCAGTACAACAAGGGCAGGCAGGCTCTCAGGCTATGTTAGAGATAATCTAAGCTATGATGATGGTACAACAACAACAACAACAACAACTCCAGCTTCAGCAACAAGTGGTCTAACTCTGCCAGTAGTTCCAGCAAGGACAAAAAACAGACCAACACTACTCTTTGACAGGGAGTTAGAGTAGCACTCGAGAACAGTGGGCATTATACTCATAACTCGGTGACCAATGTTAGTCGCATGCACCCAACCAAGTTCCTCGGCACGAAAGATACAGTTTCAGCAGATTCTTGGCTCCAGGACTTTGAGGCCATTTTGGATGCAAACAAGACTCCAGACGATGAGAAGTAGCAGTCGTAAAGCTACAATTATCATATATTGCCCGAGATTGGTGGGCAGCACAAGAAATGCGCTTCCAAAGCTCATTGACTAGCAGACGTTCAAGAAGCACCTCCAGGAAAAGTATTTCCATACAACCGCTAGGTTTCAGCTCCAGCAGCAGTTCATCAACCTCCACCAGAACACAAGACCGGTCGACCAGCATGCGACTGAATTTTGTCGACTCAGTCAGTTTTCTCCCCATATGGTAGCTTTTGAAGAAGACCGAGCCAAGAGATTTGAGCAAGGGTTACATCTAGAGCTCCAGCAATTTACGGTGGGTCATAATTATACCACCTACGATGAAGTACTCAGGGCAGCTAGGTCCCAAGAACTTGCCATCCAGAGATTAATAGCAAGGACTAGAGGACAGAAGAGGTCACACTCTTTCCTGAGAAGCACCAGTATTCAGTCATTACCTCCAGCACCATCAGTTAGAACTCCTCATCCGCCAGCACCTCCTACCTCCATAGTAACATCAGTATAATCTACCAGACAGTCTGTATCAGCAGGATACAGCCACTACGGCAAGCCATGGCATACCAAAGAATATTGTAGGAGGGCCAATGGCCAATATCTCATATATGGGGCATCCGACCATATGATTTGTTCATGCCCAATCCTGTACACAAAGACTTCCTCAGTCCGATAATTACCAGCTCTGCCTCGGACAACGATTGAAGGCCCGTGAGGACCAGTGTTAGCAGTTCAACCCCTAGCCCAGCGTCCTCTCACGAAGCAAACTTAGCAGTTCTAACAGCAATGTCTGGTACAGTATGTGCAAGTCCAGCAAGCCCAACCAGCGAGGCAGAAATAGCAGCAAATTAAAGCCACAGCCCCTAGACGATGGCCTGACGAAATATTTGGCAACCTAGAGCAGTTGTTAGCCGAAGGCGCTATAATTGTGGGTAAGATTTTTGAGCTCTCTTTAGCTTGTCTCATTCTTGGGTTCTTGTTGAACGACCTCGTGTCCCAACGCGTTCGAGATACAATAGTCGTTTCGATCCTTTCGTTGAGCGAAAAAGCGAGTTCATCTCTCCCGTTCTTCTGCCTATATGACTCATGGTACGTGGTTTCTATCATGTGTCCCAACTGCGAAGTTATGTCCTGGATTAGAGTCATGCCCTCAATATAGTCGTTGGTACCGACTTACCTCCAGGCTTGGCTCTTGTCCATTTGTATGAGTCAGCATAGGCAAGAGAGGACGAGTTCCTATTCGACTGACTTAGGAGTATATGTAACCATATGCCTCTAATTCCCTGTGTGTTGCTTCTGTGTATTTATTCTTTAGTTACCTTCTGCATCTATCTTTTCTATTTTAGTAACTTGCTTAGTGTAATCATTGAATTATGATTTGTTCTCTTGAGCTTTCTCGTGTATTCCAGCTCGACAAGCTTTGGTGAAATTCCGAGGACAAATTTTTTTTAAGGAGGGTAGAGATGTCATACCCGATTCTAGATTTAGTATTTCTTGAATTTCTAGAATTTAATTTTCTTGATAATGTATTCCTGCTGTATTTCATATGTTGGTTTCTGTCATTTATTATTATTTTATTTTTCTATTATTGAGAGAGACTACTCGAGACCAGTAGAATACCTATTGGCATTGCCAAAGACCCAATTTTAGACCCGTAAGTATTATGGATACTTGGTTCGGTTTATTTTTGGTGAACTAATGCCTAAACCATTTTTCTCTCCTCCTTGTATATATATATATATATATTAGTTTTTCTCTCTCCTCTCTTTCTTCTTCTTCTTCATTTTTATTTTCTTCTTCCTCCTCTCTCTCAAGCTCCCTCTAACCCTAGACCTAGGGAAAAGTTGTTGTGACTTGGACCCTGAGAGATTGAGGATCGAAGCCACCCAAGGCAAATACATCTTGCTCAATGGTAAAGTCATAAATTTTTGGATCATATATATATGTTATTATTTTAAAAATATTTTTGATGAAAAATATTCTCATATTCTCTTTGAGTTGTTGATCATGTTTAGTTCTTGGAGTTTTATATTTTTATATATAGATTTTTGTATATCTGAGTTTCAAGTTTAGGATTTTTTATGTGTTCTATGAGTTTTTCTTGGATTTGATCTATTAAACTTAGTGTTTTAAAAAATAGTGGTTTCTTATGTTAGAGCATTTTATTTCGAACATTTTGGCTTTTGATTCACTTAATTTGGAGTTAAAATTGAGTTCTTATGAAGAAAATAAAATTTTGGTTTTTGGAGCTTTCGGCCATGGCTGGACCTGATATTGGAGAATATGAAGTCTTCATGCGGCCAGTGACCTATACGACAGAGAGCGTTATGCGGCCCGAGAGGGTTATGCGGCCTGACCTCCTTGTCGCATATTGACAGCATCCATCTTGTTAGATGTATGATTGTACATTACACAAAGTGTTCTGGAGCTATCCTTGAACTGCTTGTGTTTTCACTCGCTAAACGAATAAAAAATTGCTAAGTCCAAGAGGGGCATTTATGCGGCAAGAAGTTTATGCGGCAAGCAATTTATGCAGCAGGCAGTTCATGCGGCTACGAGCTATTTTCCTTGAATCCATGACTCTGAACTGTTTGGCACATCTTTTTATGATTCTTGTCTTTTTTTTCCTGACACACTTTTTCAGCCTGTCACATTAATCACTTTATGTCACTTCATTGACACTTTATTTATTGACCATCACTCAGAACTTGCCCTTAGGAGTAGACTTTAACCCTGAGCATGTGGCAAGTGAGTCCATGCGACAATTTATTGCATGCGGCTAGTGAGTCCATGCGGCAATTGGGTGCATACGACAATTGGGTGCAGCGGCCAGTGGGTGCATCCGGCAAGTGAGTCCATGCTGCCAGCGGACACATGCGGCCATGAATTCTTGTGTGCATTTTGTGTTCCCTTTAATTATGTTCTTTTAGTAATCCCTTTTAGTGATTATTGTTGTGTGCTTTCTTATTTTATGTCGATACAAGTTCATGTTACCAGACAAGTTTTGCATATAAGTTCATGAGACAAATTTATGTACAAGCTCACAATCCTCACTACACCATGAAATGGTTGTGTATAAAAATCTATTGCATTTGGCATCGGGCAATCAAGTGTGAGCATTGTCCAATGTATCGCATGTCACGAATACGATAACTCATGAATAGCTCGTACTCGCAATTCATCATTTTAGGGAGTTCTCAAGTGTCCACGACTCGATAACTTAAAATAATTTAGTAATGATTAAACAAGATAAGATTTACCTAGAATATTAGAGGAAAGAATATTGCGCTACCGGCTACCCCGTTCCCCAAGAGCCCCATACGGCATGGACAACCCTGCTAGGCAAGGGCTCCATGACTGGCCAAGTTTACGCGTGCTACGATAGTTATAAGACAAGTTTATATGCAACTTTATGTTGTAAAGCAAGTTATGATTACAAGTTCAAGTTTATGCTTTTGAGTTCAAATTATGTTTGTGACAAGTAACAAGTTATGTTATTTTATGGTTGATTGTGCATTTAAATTTACTAGACAAGCATACCCTTGGTCATCCGGGTTGACTACAGTGTCGGTGGTAGCAATATTCTTAGCATTGTATTTCTAATAATTAAGGCTTGTGATAACCCTAATTAGTTAATTATAGGAAGCCGTAGGCATGTTTGGACGTGAATTGGATGTTTGTTTATTCGTATAGCTCGCTCTTCTAGTTTTATTTTTCTTCTGGCGTGTGGTGAGGATGCTAAGTTCTGCTCGGGTGAAGGCCTACAACTCCGGTCCTTATTTGGTTTAAGGGTTGTGGTCCCGATCCAGAGTAGTTCCTATGCTCTCTTGTCACTCGTCGCCTTAATTTCTTTTCTGCACTTATTATCATTTCTTCCTGTATTATTCTTGAGACAAGTATGTTGACACCGTACAAGCCTCGATCTACATTTATTTCATATATGTCTCTTTCTGCTTATGTTGTGGTATGTCTGGTCTATCACCTCGATCTCCTTTGTGGTACTTGTTGTTTGGGGTCCTGAACCCACTGGCTTTACATGGGAAGGTTATCCCGAAGAGAACCCAGATCCACCGCACTTCCAGCAATATGGCTCACACTCGTAGGACTGCGGCCGAAGCTCGCGAGTGGGTTTTCTTCTTCCATCCGTCGTCTTGATTACTTTTTGTGGTGTATAGCAAGGGGCAGAGTTAGCTCCTTATATATTTTTGAGGGTGCGGTCAACATGATATATATATTTGACCATGGCTGATATATTTTGATCATGTATTATTAAACTATGCTAGTGCAGCATTTTGTATTCACTAGCTTCATGATCATATGTGATATATAATTTGGGACGCCTTTTTACTTTCTTGTATGATATATTCTTGTACTTGTGTTGTTGGATTACGATTATAGGATTTTTCTGCCCTAGGACTGATGTCATAGCATGCTAGAGTTCACTCATTTGTCTTCTTGACAACCTTAACACATTGCGGCTTACTTCGGTATTCTGCAAGGTGCGGTTGGCCATGTTAGTCCCCTTATTTATCCAGTATTTTGGGAGCGGGGGGTGATAGTACATAGGAGTAGAGAAGTGCACCCCGAATACTTAACATATCTTGGAGCACTTTCTAAGAAATTGTGAAACACGCATAAGTGCGCTCACTGGAACTTCGCTTATGCGACAAGGGTTCCCTGCGTACTTTTTGCATGCATTTGCAAGCCAACTTTGCATTCTCTGACTTGCTGTTCTTGGGCTCTAAGAGTAATCCAATCCAAGAAAAATAAATCAATGAGACAAGTTCTAAGTGTTACCCAAAAATAAAACCAATCAAATATAAAATAAGCTATACTAAGAATCAAAACAAGATCCAAGGTTGTTCCTTCAGTTGGAAAGATGTACTTGCCTACGGTCAAGTTTTAGCCTAATACCAATACTACCAAGGTCACCCACGGCCAAGACCAAGCTCGGTTGCTGCTCTCTGCTGGAAAAAAATAAAGAAGGAAAGAGAAATAAAAGGAAAGAAAAGTGAAGGAAAGAGAATGGAATTGCTTATATAGCCAAGGGATTGATTATAGGCCATTAGATCATAATTAATTCCTCTCATCCGGGTTCATCATAGCCACCCACTAAGAAAACCAATGGACCAACGGTCCAAAGCATGCAACTAAGAAAAACTTACAAAAACAACCTAAAAATGTATGAATGGCATAAAGCAAGATGTAAGCCATTAAACAATAAGCAAGCAATACATGTATAT